>JAWWMP010000116.1:33818358-33844453 GCA_035047865.1 Dendrocincla tyrannina | reverse complement strand
AAGAAAGAAAGAAAGAAAGAAAGAAAGAAAGAAAGAAAGAAAGAAAGAAAGAAAGAAAGAAAGAAAAAAAAGAAAAAAGAAAAAAGAAAAAAAAGAAAAAAGAAAGAAAGAAAAAGAAAGAATGGAAAAGGAAAAGCTATTTTATGGTTTTCTTTCTGGATGTAGAACCAATAGCGTTAAGAAGGAGTGCATTTTTCCATGTGGCTGATAGGACTTCATAATAAATTGCTGTGAGTAGTAATCAAGTTTGATCCCTTTACTTCTCCCTTTAACATTAGTCCTTTCTCTGCTTGTCACATCTAGTAATGTTTCCAGAAATGTGAAGCACACCAGTATCTTCTATCCTAACAAATGTAAATACCAGTTCAGTTAGTCAGATCCTAGAGATCCCATGTAGTGCATGTAGAAGCTCTGCATGACATGTTTACAGTATTTCAGAGCCATGTATAAATCATTCTGTTACTCTAATAAAGCTATAAATGTTCAATATAAACAAGGCATTGATAAGACATGAATCATCTTCTCACAAAAGCAATGGTCTCACATGGAGGTGAATGCATTTTGGAAAATACCACGTTATCTGTAAATGGGCTAACTTTCCAGTTCCCTGAAGGAAAACTATGTATATTCCATTAACAGAGTTTAAGTGTGTTTCTTACTGTTTTCTCAAATATTACAATTTTATCTCTTTCTCTTCATTTCCTGCTGTATGTGGAATTCCTTGCTTGTTTGTAAATATACCCTATCTGCACCAGCTGGCAAAAAATTTCCAACCAAAGTTTGTGATTTAGATTTAAGCTACATGAGCCTGAAAATAAACATGAACACATTTAACAGCAAAATGGCTTTCTTCCCTGCATTATCTACTGAGTCCATTGAACATCATCCCGTTCCCCTTAACGGGCAGACTGATGTCTCTGTTTTCTCCAAGAAGGCCCTCAATATGTAGAAAACAGCCAAACCTCAGCAGTCCACTCAGGCAGCTGTACATCCTATTCCTTGTCTCAGGAGTTTGGGAAGAAGCTGGTTAGAAGGGCTTACAAAATGATGTTGCTTGCTCTAAAAATATCACTCATTTTCATTTCCTGAGGTTTCTAGCATCTCATCGAAGTGTCAGAGAATCCAAATAAATAGAGACCTGATGGAGTGCTGAGTTCAGCCAAGTAAAACATAACCCTGTAACACTGTTCTCGGAAGTTTCATTCTGATGGATGATAGACAGATGAGCACCACCAAAACTTCCACTGTTTTTCCCCTTTCTCCTCTGTCTCCACTTCCAAATACTAGTTAGCATCTTGCTCAAACCCAACACCAGCGTCAACACCTCTTTTTGTCACATTGTTCCGAAATGAGAGCAGATTCTTTCCTGAGCAGACAAATGTCACACTCAGCACTGAGTATTTGGCCTTGGGTTCTCACTTGGCACCATGAGGCTCAATCCCACATCTCAGTTTTGCTTTAGAAGGTATTAAGGAGCTGCTGAGAACAAACTAACATTTAGCACTGCGGCTGGCCAACAAATCAAACCAAATGGAGTCATTTATTCAATACTGCAGATACACTGACCAAAAATAGGCTTAGTGGTCACTAGCATTGTCTTCCCCAAATGCCTTTTGTTACCACTGTGTGGTAATTACTCACTAAAGTGAGTAATAAACCACATTCATTGTTCTTCTTTGTATTTGGGAATAAAAGCTCATGTTGTAAGGCAATATGTGTAGATTTTTAAAACTGTTCACACCAGCTTGCAAGGAGAATTTCAGTCAGGATGAGCAACTAATGGACTCTCCAGCACTCTGAATCTTTAGGAAGCTGCAGGGTGTTTTTCAACATTAAAATACACACTTCACATGTGAAAACCTCAGATTTTTCACTTGTTGATATGAAATATTCTTTCTCAAGTATAGTTTTATCCTTATTTGAAGGCCATTTTACACCTCTAAAATGGCATCTCAGGAAGATGTGATGAATGGGGAGGAGGACAGGGCTTGCCTCTCCATCACCAGCATGCAGTCTCCTCTGGAACAGTCTGGACATGGGACTCTGGATTATCCTCGGTGCTGCATGACTGTGTTAATCAGCTACAGTGACAAAGCTTAATTCCTCTCCTCTTTTCTTCCACTGTTCCCTCTCAGCCATTCCTGCCATTTTCTGGTGCAACATTTTTCCCCATCTTCTCTCAGACTCCTCAGAGATGCCATCAAATTACTGTTCTGGGAACAGGAAGGGTGGTGGAGCCATGGCAGTAGAAGAAATAATGAAAACTAACAGGAAGGGAAAAAACTCCCTACTTCCTCTCTTGCCCAAGAAATTTATGCCTGCTAAGTATAAGGCAGTCATGGTTTAAATGGAATAGGGGCTATTAGAAACTGCAAAAGTTAGCCAAGTTGTCTAATTTTTCTGTCTCCTCACTTAACTCTAATTTAAGCAAAGTTGTGGGTAGCATTGTCTCTGGAAACAGCATTGGTTCTAGTGAGTTCCACAAGTGGAAAATAAGAAACAGGGCTATATGGAAACTTTGATGGTAGAAATGAGAAAGGAGAAGACAGAAACTTGTGTTTGAAAAAAAATTCCTTTTCCCAAGAATTTTTCAGTAAAGGAGATGTTTGAGAAAAAGTTTTATGCCTGGTTTATTTTAACAGAGGTGTATTGTACCAATAGAAGCTTGTGCAGTATTTACAGTGGAGAGAAACTGTGAAAGCAGTCTTGCTCTCCAAACCTAAGTACCCCTTGGCATCTTTGCTTATTAAGATTATCCAAGGGTGAGAGCCTATTAGAGTTATATTCCAGCGGCTCACAGCTTCTGGGCTCAATGCTAATTCCTTTGCAATTGAAAAAATAAAGATTAATATCACTGAAGTAAATAGCTCTATTTTGACTGAAAAGCAATATCAGAATCAAAGCCATTGTACAAAACTGTCTAGACTTTAGCTATTCTGTATATAGGCAGGAATTTCAAGAAAGAGGTGCAGAAAACCTACTGCCTCAAAATGTTTAATCTCAAAAGTACCTAGAGATCAGAAATCAGTTAAATACATAAAGGTAGATACTGTACATATTTAGAAGCAATGTAATCTGGGAATGTAGCTCTGTTTTTACCTTGCTCTTCATCCTCTTTATCTATGACCCTTCACAGACCTTCTCTGAAAAGTATGCTCAAGGGATGTCTACAGTGTCACATGTTCAGTTCCTAAGGAGAGGGCTGAGTTGCTGGGCCATGCTGGGATCTTGTGGAGAAATGGTGACCTGCCACTTAGAGCAAGCAAGGAGAGGTGTTGGTTCTGCCTGCTTATTTAAAGCACTCAGACAAGAAAGAGACAAATCTCTTTCTGCACACCAGAAAGGGTGCAGTAAACAGTGCACTTTTAATTTAATTTGTATTAGATCAGAGAATCACAGAATATTCTGAGTCGGAAGGGACCCACGAGGACAGTCAATTCCAACTCTTAAGTGACTGGCCCATACAAGGGATTGAACCTGTGACCTTAGTGTTATTGCACCAAGTTTTAATTAATTGAGCTAATTTCAGGGTCCTTTTTTTTTTTTTTTTTGAGAGAGAGAGAGAAAAATAATTCAAAAGAACTGTCACTAGAACCCACATCTGCCCACTTTTAGGGCTGAGGATCCCTATTACTGCATCTCCTGAGCAAGACTGGAATTTTCTCTCTCTCTTTCTGGCCCTGGGAATCTTGCATTCTTAGATACTCAACACAAAATAAAGGCAAGACAAAACTGCTCAGGAATCTGAATACCCTGAGCAGAGATACTTTGACTGTATGAGGTTCTAGGAAAAGTATGTGTGAGTGCATGTGAGTGTGTGTTACAAGCCTGTGCGCTTGTATGTGTGATATGGCCAGAGATATGAGCAGTGAGACCACATACTGGAAGAGAGAGAAAAAGCAGCTTCAACAGTCTGAACAGAACTGCTGTGTAGGCTTGTGGGAAGCCTGGAGAGGTGGCTCTTGGATGAAGGTTCTGGCAGGAAGAGTCTTGAAGGGGTAAGTGAAGAAGCTGTCATAGGTTGTTTAACTTTTTCCTGCGGTCATAGTGGGATTTGTACATTCTTGTAAATCAAGTTGTGTAGAAGATATATGAGTAAATCCATTACTAATTTTTCTTCCCAACTGGCAGATCTAAAGAGATTCTGATCTAACAGCTGCTGAGATGAAAACATGCTGCTAGTAGCAGTAGCAAGTTTTTTCTCTGCTCCTGGGGAATGTGAAGATATTTTTAAGAATTTTCATATTTTTATATTTCAGTGCTGTGCCCACTGCCTCACTACTGCTGCCCCTTTTTCATGGTGTTCAAAGATACTACTGTTTTATAAAACCAGACTTCAGTTGTAGTCCACCATTTTCATCCTTTTGTTTTGAAATAACTCAAATAACTCTGAGTTATCCCAAAAGGAAGATAGGCTGGCTTCCCACATTAGCTGTACACCTCTAAAGCTTTATCAATTGACTCTGTTTGAAATGAATACTGCAAATCAGATCCTATAGATTACTCCAGGTTTATATAAGAAAGAAGAATCTGACTCAGCTGACAAGTATAGACCTTAGCAGTAAATGTTACCTGTCTTTTCTCGCCATCAGTGCATGGCACTTCACCCACTGACAACAGAGAGGAAGAGAGGATAGCAAGGAGATGTACAAGAAAGAGTCCAAAATAGTCTGAGAGGGGCTAAGGCTTCCTTTTGTTAAAGGGAGAAAAGATGGTGAAGTCAATCAGCCTTCTTTTAAAAGAACCCAGGATACTCCTTTCCTCCCTCTGAGGAAACCCTCTGACTTTTGGAAAGAAGAATGTGACTACAGAAACAAAGATGGCTCAAGCTTAAGAGAAGTGAATGAACTGCAGTCTGGCTGCTCTGCTGAAAGGAAGTAAATAAGTATCTTCCATCTGACCTCAACAACCCAGTAGTACTGACATTCTTTAAGATGTAAATTTCATTTATATACAAATGGTGCACACACAAATCCTGCTAGAATCGAGACAGGGCTCATGAATCACATTTCCTGCTGCAGGAGCACCCAGGTGAAAGTTCTCCCCGTTCACTGTCAGCAGTGGCGTGGGTCTGGCTTAGGCTCAGGCTCAGCTTCCACAGCAGTTCTTGGGGCTCATCCCATCACCTCGCAGCAATGTGGACTGTGCTCTGCAAGGCTGTAAAAAGCCAACATGGAATTTAACTGAATAAATAGTTTAGCAATGAATATTACAAAGTAACCTTTTACTTGGTCTTTTTTTTAAAAAGAAAAGCAAACACAAGAAACAACTGGAGGATAGATGTTTTGCTGCCAGTTTGTGTGTTTATTTTCCAGTTGCCATAGAAAATAATTGACCTATTTTCTTCCAGGAATAAATATCTTTATTCAAGCTCCCTAAAAAAATAGGCAGCCAAGACTTGCACTATGGCCCCACCCGTGCTGTCTGCTGCTACAGCCCACAGAGGACAGATTAAGCTTTACCATTTTTAATGAGGCTTTTGAACTGTTGGATGAAAATGTGTTTCTTACAGCACATTTATCCTGCTGACTCCTACTGTTTCAGACCAAAGATTTGATTCTAATGAGAAGCCTATGTAAAGACAAGACATTCAACAGGGTCATTGCCCTGGTCTCATTCCTCGCCATTTCTTTAAATCCTCCAAAATGATAACTAAGTCACCTTTCAAAATGTTTCTCCTGGTCAGACCTTTTTCTTTTCCCTGCTCTGGATGCATAACGGCTTCATAAAAAGGCCACTGAATTTACAGGAAGAGTTGATGGCATCAGGATTTCAGTGCTAAGTAGATTATCCTTTGTTTCTGGATAATTTTCTTCCTTTTTCTCATGGATATAAAATGGAGTCCCTTTGAAACTCCTCATGCAGCTTCCCTCTGAGAACCAGGCCATTTGCTTTGTTACCCTCTCTGCAGCCCCAGAAAATATACTCAGACAGTACTCCAGTCGCTGTTTCCCCTCAAACTAGTCCCTGAATATTCATCTCTGTGCATATTGTTCATGTTCGCGTACTTCTGTCCACTTGAAATCAAGCTAAAATGATTTCTGCCAGATTATAGGCAGTGTTTCTATTTATACATCATGGATTTGTTTTTTCATTGCTGCTAAGCACTGCCCTGAATCTCTGAGAGTTTTATCTGTTGCTTTGTCTGCAACATTTCTGTTCATTGTTCAGTGGTGTGCATTGCAAGTGGTGTACATGGCAGACTGAGAGTATCTGGAGCACTCCTACCTCATTTGCTTAAAATGTGGAAGCAGCACAAGGATACACAAAATGGAAGAACAACCTCATTAGTCTGATTCAGTTTGATTTGGTGTACCTGAATAGGTAGGTGTTAGGAATAGCCATGACTGCTTTTGTTCTTCTAGTGCAAGAAAGTGAGCATCTTCACACCCACCTACTAGGCAGTCAGAAATACCACCCAGAAGGCGGATGAGGTAGAAAATTCCCCAGAACCCTGGGTGTAACTGTGTTGTTCATTGGGTCATATTTGAACCCAGACTTGCTGCTCTTCCTTGTATGACTGCAAGGTCTGACTTGGCAATGGGATCAGGCACGTACTAGAGGAGACAGTCAGGGCATATGCTGCTCAAGCACCCATCCCCATGGGCCCTTTGCTCTGCCTGGTGAGTACTGCTCTTCCACCAAGCCCACAGGGACAGCCCTTGGCTGGTGTGCTGTACGTGGCAGGCACTGCAGGTGTGAGCACATGCCACACACGTGCTCCTCCTCTGCCCTCCAGACCCCCTCATGGAATGTACCGTGGGGACAGTTGTATGTGGTTCCCAAGCCTATTTATCACTTCTACAAAGGGAAATGGCTGTATTCCACACATCCTTTCTCCCAGATACCCTTATGGAACATCATATATGCTTTGAAACATAGCTCTTTAAACCAATCAATCTCATTTGTAAATTCCTTCTAAAAATACGCAAATAATCAAAAAGGCTTTCTTAGTGCACATTACAAGATTATTTCAGATATTAAATTAATGTTGAGGAGAGCTGGAATTTCTGAGGTAAATACGACTGAAAAAAGGAAAGGAAAATTATTATTTCCTCAGTGTTGTCTCTAACACCAGATTAAAGAAAGAATGGTTTTGATCTTATGTTTTCCCACTAAGTTTTCATGTATGTGAGTTAAGTAATCCCAGAGATGCTCATGAGTATCACCATTCCAGCATGACAAATTGCTTCTTCGTGTTCTCCATGGATTGATAGCCAAATAAATAGAGGCAATGTTTATTTTGCCACTCAGCAGATCTTTCAAATATTATCACTGTGGCATATTTCCTTTGTTTTATTTTATTTCAAGTGGAATTCTGTCTAAGACTTTAGGTCACTGCTTTGCGCCCTTGGGCCGGGTACAGATCTTTAACCAAGCCACTGTAAATAAATGGTAGTGATTTCCATGTGATTGCAGATCATGACAACGTTGTCGGGAACATTTTCTTTAAATGCCATGTCACTTTCACCTACTGCCTTCAGGCCAGTGCATGACATGCAGTAAGTGTCAGGCGAAATGTCACATCTGTGAGGAAGAGCTTGTGTGAACGTCAAACAGGAATGTGGAAAAATGGTGTCACATACCCTGTAATCTAATACTGTTCTCCCTTAAAAGGGATGTTTTCTCTATGGAGATATGTGTTTACCAAAATGACTTCTGCTTGAAGTTCAACAGAAACTAAACTTATCTATTTATCCCCAGTTTTCTTGGGAAGCTCTTGCTGCAGTGGTTTAATTCCAGGACCTTGTATATTTTGCTGACGTGAGAAGAGCCTTTAACAAATAAACTCAGCAAATGGAAAGAAGAGGAATTAAATTAATTTGTGTTATCGCTTGAGAATTGCAACCTTCTCCTAGAACATGAGAATAACATCCTACCCATAAGACTCCAAGTCTTAGGAGAGTCCCTGTTCTTATATTTGGAAGAATCCAAGCATAAGAATAGGGAAGCGATCTAGTGATGTTTTGGTGGTGCACAGCCAGTTCTGGAATTTAAGGACTTATGATGCATTATGTGAAGGGTCTCTTTCCTGTTTGTTTTGAATCTGTCACCTGCTAAGTCTATTTGATATCCATAGTTCTTATATTAGAAAAGTCAAGGGACAACTAACTCCTATTCACCTTTTCTTTGCTCCTCTGTTTGCAGAAGTCTACCACAGCATCTCAGTTGCTTTCTGGGCTGTGTGCCATTCCTCTCAGGGAAACCATTTTCTGGCATCAGTGGCCCTTCTTGTCTTTGTCTTTATAATTTCTATTTTTACTACACTTTTTGAGATGATGGCACTGGAAGTGCACAGTTTTCAAGTTCTGGGTCCACTATGGAGTCATGCCATACTCTTTTTCAAATAATTTCCAGCATTTTAGCAGCTTAATTGTTCATTAGTAAAGGATACCCTTCAAAATCTCTCTCCTGAGTGACAGAAATGGTTTCTGAATCTAACATGTGTATAGGATTGTTTCTTCTGCAGGTATTACTTTACATTTGTGCCCTGTTTCTTTTGTTGTTCTATTACTGCCTTAACATCACAGGGATCTCCTGCAAACCTTTGCAGTCAGCTCTCATTTTGATTACCTCGAGCAATACAGTAGCATCAGCAAATTTTGCCACTTCACTGTTTAACCCCTTTTCCAGCTCACTGATTATATTCTCTACCACTGCAGAGAATATACCTCTTTAGCTGCTGTTTTTAATGGGTTTGAATTGTTATTTCTGACAAATTTAAGGAATTCTTTTCAGCTGGTATCAAGTGGTTATAAACAAAATGTTACATGTAACAGCTAATAGTTCTGCTATTTCAACTCACAATCGTTTACAACTCTGTACCACATCTCGGTACAGTGATATGTTACTATTGACTTTGTTGATAGTTCCACTTCCACTGACAACTCAGTTCATGACACATCCTCAGACTCATCAGCTAGGAAGAAAGAGTCTGATGGGGAAATGTTCCCAAAGTCTCTAAAGAAAGCACAGCTACAAAATTTTTTTGTACTGTTTCTTCTCTGACCTCATGTTTTCTGAGCACTCCCTTTTATGCTTGGCTATCGATGGCCCACCAAACTTTCTGGCTGGCTTTTTATTCTTCATCTATTTTAAAAAGAATCTCCATGACATTTTATGTCTTTTTCAAGCTGTTCCTCAAACTCTTTTCCAACCTGCTTTCATATGCATTTATATTTAACCTGCCAGTTTTTATATGATTTTCCATTTTCTTCCTTTCGTTGTAGCCTCAGATATTTGAAAGCCTGTCTTCTTATGTCAAACACCTTCCATTAACCTGATATTAAATCTTGTGAATTCATTTCCTGGGCTCATGGTAGAGTGTTCTGATATATCTGAAGTCTGTGTAGTAGAAGTCCTGAAGTCTGCCCATGCTTCTGAGTCTTTGATATACTGTCTGTAAATACTCTTAATGTTAACTAACATTAACTATGTTAATGTTAAAATTTTATGTTAAAATCTAAATGTTAAAAATGTCAACATTTTTTCTTTAGTTGCCCCTTTTTGTTTTGTTTTGTTTTGTTGGGTTTTTTTTCCCAGTCAGAATTCTCATTTTTATATATTTGGGGGTGTGTTTGTTTGGTTGGTTTGGGTTTTGTTTTTTTTTCTATGAATCACTACTTAAATAAATAGATTTTGGAGACTTGCTGGTCCCCAAAATTGTCATTGCCTTTGGGACCTTGCTGCTGCCCTCTCACCTGTCTGAATACCTGGTCCCAACAGTTTGTCTTTATGTGCCCCTTTCAAACATGGTGAGAGATTTTGCCCATGTCCTATTTTCAGCCAAGACATCATGCACCCAGTAACGCAATGCCTCATTCAAGTGGGATCCTCTGCATTACAACTGCACGTTCTTCCAGTGAAATATTCCCTTCCTGGAACTATTTAACTGGATCAACATTCAACTTGCCCTTTTATTTCCAGGCAAAAGTGTAATTGTGTAGTGTCATCTCAGACTCTGCAATGAAACTGTCGGTCATGCAATTGTGTCATCACACTACATTTGATAAATCGGTCACAGAACTGTTCATACATGCCATCACTGCCTCTGCCCTCAAACTGAGCGTCTTCTTCATGCACCCTCTTCATCTGAGCTCAGAAGCAGGCTGCCCCAACTCACATTTTCAGTGGGTTGGTGTAGAACAGGGCACTGGGCTTACTGACCTCACTGAATACTTTATTAGTGAATAAGTAAATTATTAAAATTCATACAGACAGAAGAGACAAAAAGGAAACTATGCCATAGATAGAACAAACCTGCTGCTTGAGAGTTAAGCAGCCATCCATACTCATCTTCTAAATTATTTAACTCACTCCTGTAATTCATTAGTTTCTTGCAGTATGAAAAATAGGCACTTGTTTCTATGGCAATCCTCTGAATTTACATTGAGCTGAAGATCTAGATAGCCCCTGATATTTTACAGGGGTTTTTATCTGCATAACCAAAACATATAAACTCAAGTTTACCTTTAATTTTTAAAAGATATCCTTGAGGTTACCTCTGGGTCTATATACTGATGACAGTTATAACACAGTAGAAAAATGAATTAGGGAGGCTTAAATTGGCTTCATCAGGATGTTGCAGCCACAGTAACCTTGACACAAACCAGCTGCAAGCTTCTCAGGCTAAAACAATCCTGAGATGAATCAGTTTTAATAATACTCCTGGCTTGTGCACCATTTTAACTGTATCTGAAAGTCCTCTATGTTTATTGAGTTCAAGGGATATTGTTATTATTCAGTTTTATTTGCATGAGTCATGTAAAACTTGAACAATAAGCTGCCCACATGCTATGTACTTTGGAGAGTCCTAAGTGACCTGTAAAGAAGTTTGTGGTAAATGCCTGTATCATAGAGCTTGGCAGACAGACCCAAGTGTAACCATGAAGCTCAGAACAAACCTTCGGTCAGTGTACAAAAGGCCAGAGAAAGGGAATGCTCGTTCTTATCTGCTTTCTTCAGGTTTGATTGAAGGGTAGGCCTGGAAGTGCCTGATCCACCAGCAGTTGTGCCACTACTGTATCTTACAAATGGTGCAAGGCAACGCTGTCTGTCCACCATTCAGTAAAGTTCACTATAAGGTCAGTAAATATAAGTATTAGCAACTTTACTCACCTCAAGTCCCATGTCTGGGTGCTTGTTATTCACCTCATTTATTGTCTCAAGTGATCAAAAGTATGCATGTTTTAACAAGTTTCCTTGGCACATAGTGGATTTCTACAGCTGTCACTGTGTTTAACGTTGCTTGAAAACGGACTGAAAAGTTTTGGGACTTCATCAGCATTATGACTACTTTGCATTCAGTCTCACTTTGAAGACAAATCCGAGTGATAACCAGGTTAAGTCTGATGGTACCAAATTCCTGTTTGATATTTCCAGAATGCTTTATCTCTGCCTCTCTGGTCAACTTTTCGTTTCCTTAGCAAGGAGGAAAATCAGAAACAGCCTTGAAAAACAAGTCCAATTGCATTTTGCTCTGCCTTGAACCAAGCATTTCTGAGGCCACTTTGGATCATGACCTTTGAATCTGAATTTATCAGTCACTTGAAATATAAAGGATTAAAGTGTTGTTAGAGATGGATCTTTCTGATTCAGCAATATCACCCACAGGCCCTTTTGAAACAGGGAACACTTTGTGTAATTCTGACACTCAGCTTGGTGCAAACCAACATAATCTGAGAACCACTGCATGCATGCTCTTGGTGGTGATCTTAGAACTAAGGACTGCAGTGTCAAAATCCTAGTATCTGTCTGGTACCACCATTCAAAATGGTTACATAAAAACCCCCAGAAATAAAATCAAAGAACACATAGGACATTAGCCTATGAAAAAAATGGATTTAGGGGTAGGAAACTGGATATAGTCTGTGCAACAACATTAAGAGTTGCAATAGTGGGATAGAAAATAAACATAGCTGATAAAAGAATGTGTAAGGTGGTAACCCAAGTAAGACCCCAGAGGTAATCTTGCACACAGGGATTCTAAATATTTGAAGAGAGATGCTTCTGGTGAAAATCGCTCTTAGCTGTATTGCACGTGTCTCTAACTGCTGGGTATTTGGGCATACGTCAGTTTAATGTGAGTTAAATGTCAGCAAATTCCTATTAGTTCTGTCATTTCCTACCTTACAACCCCAATTTATCTTCAACCAAGAGACACATCCACAGATGTTGCTTCTATATTTGCAGAATAGAGGAGGGAGTGTGTAAACACTCCCTTTTCTTGTTGTTTGGCTTAAGGTAACCACTGTAGCCATCCTTTCTAAAAATGTCATCAACACTTGCAGTTGGTTGCATTTGAATGAGTGATCTCATAAATGTATGCTTCTGGTGTTCTTCTTTCTCGGTATCTTGTGATTTTCCCTTCAACAAAGAGAAATTTGAAGTGCAAACTGCACTTTACGATAGTGGAGAGACCCTTCGCAAAGTAGAAGCTCACAGCTTGAGAAAGGAACATTTACAACAATGGATTTGCTGACTGGATGATCTCATTGCCATCACTGAACCAGAACAGAGACCTGAATGGAGCTGACTGTTCAGGAATTTGAGGACAAATTGTAACGTCACTGGAAAATGCCGACCTGTCAAAAGGAACATATTTGTAGGAAATAGTTTGGTTTTAATAAACTTTTTCCAAATCACAGTTGTATTTCCTTTCTGACAATTCATGTGAAGGATGGTTCAGGAGTTGGTGTTTCAAAGGTCTAAAGCTCTGTCCAGCCCTGGCAAAGGTTAAAATGAGTTGAGTTGGAAGGAGTTGAAGACCCAAAGTTTACAGTTCGTGAAGAGAAAGGCAGTTTGCAGAAGAGAGCATTTGACAAGAAGAAATCCCCCTAAATGCTTGCAGAGAGCAAGACCCATTGCTCAGCACTCCTGACAGAGGACCAGGCAGAAATGATCCAGCATCACAGGCTCCATCCTGGTAGCAACGGGACTGCTCCTCTCATTTCCACCCCTGAAAAACCTCACCGGGAAAGGGGAAGGGCCAAACAGCATCAGTCTCTGCCTGGTGTAAAGAAGGAGGATGAGGATGTTGCCATTACAAACTTGGGAAGAAGCACCTCAGAGAGCAGTTCTTCATAAATCTTGGTTCCATGGGTATAGACCTGGTTTGGGGCTTGAGAAATCAAACTAAAATTTTGAGAGGATGAGTTAATGGCACACTGGTGGTGGCCCCCATGTAGATTTACTCTGTACTTACAGAGCATGCAAGGCACAGGTCTGTCTGCTCTTCAGGCTAGTTGATGCTTAGAGGTCCCCAAATTTCAAGTCCCTTGCCTATGTAGCTGGAGGATTCCCTTCTTGCTGACCTCCCAGGATAATACAGAGCTCAGGAGCTCTGGGAGCCTCAGTTCACGCAGGGTGTCACAAGATTTCCCCTCTCCTCAGTGGAGGACTGGGTGTCAAATGCTGACACTGCAGTTTTTAGGCTGCCTGGTCTGGAGTTAGGAGCTGGAAAGCCAGGATATAGGTGGAGGCTTTTGAGTGTCCCGGGCTCTCTGCCACAGAACAGAGCGCTGTTCCTGGCTGCAAGGCTGCGGCAGCAAACCTGCTGGGGAGTCCCCAGGAGATAAGTCAGCTTCCTTGCCTTTTGAAAACACAAAACCAAACCCCAAAACATAAACATAAACAAAGCAAGAAGACCAAAGAAATCTGGCAAGGGGATGACAATGCCTGTAGTTTCTGTTTCAGATCAGAAGGGAAATAGTCTGTGTTTCAGAGTACAAAACCTGAAGTTCTAGGCAATTCTGCTTGCAGCTTCAAGGCCCCAATCTTTGCAACTGCTTAGGCATCAACAGACTCACAGAGGCAGAGCTAACTGCATAGTTGCTTCAGTTCTTCTCTGGGGAATGTTTCTAATGCATATTCAGGCTTTAGAGACAAAATACATGTGGCTCACATGAAGTCAGTTACTTCTCTACCCTATTTTCATCAGGACACTGACCTGTGTCTCTCTTGTTGAGATTGGTCAATCAGAATATTGTCATTGGTAACTACAGCTGCCTGTTTCTTTCATAAGTGCTTCAGATAGCTGAATGTATTCATGAATTCTACCCCGAAAGAAAAAAAGCACCAGCACTTTCTGTCCTTGCTCTGTGATAACCATAGGAGCAAGACTAAAGAAATGTTGTACCCCATACCCTCAGGAGAATCTGCCAGTCTCAATGCTTTTTATTTATGCTGGTGTTAAGTCCGCAGATGCCAAGGGAGTATCAACACATATTTCTTCTGAGCCTTGCCTGTGTGCAGCTCTTGACAGTAACACATGGCAGAATCTTATGGAAAAAGACTGAGAGGCCACTCGCATGCTTGGACACTCCAGTGAGGACTTTAAAGTATCCCGGTGAGTAGGATCCAGGTTCCCACTTCCCCTGACAGCAGCACCTCTTTCTGCCTCTGCTCTTCCTGCTGTCAGTCCTACAACAATCCCTCAGCCCTTGCTGGGCTGCTGCTGCTGAGGTTGGTTTGCAGGCAGGGCATGGTAGCCCTCACTGTCTTGTGAAACCTAAATAGCTGGAGAAGTATTCTGGAGGGACTAATATGTACAATGGTCTGTCCAGAGCCTGAAAGTCACCCTGGGCTTTGCTTTCTTGGTCAGAGTGAAAGCTGTTGGTGAAACTGAGGGTTGGAAACCAGAGTTTCGAGCTGTTGTGTGCCACAATCAATCTTTTTAAAATACTCACTGAGGAAAGAACTCTCTTCTGGAGCACATATTGTTTACAGGCTGAATTCCATGCTGAGGTTGTTATTTATAGCTTCTATGAATGTTTTAAGGAGAACAGCCTCTAACTTCCTTAAGGTATGAGGCTCTAATAATACAATACTTGCAGAGGTTGGACAAAATGTATGGCGGCCTTTGTTTATTTTTTAGCCAGTGAATTGCAAAGAAAGAAACATAAAATGAACTACACCCATGCTGATGGCAGTAATCACAGTTACAGATTGCATAAAAAGCAGATGGAGGCTCTTTTTTCCAGGGCAATCTCCTAGTTGGCTGCTAGTTTTGTTATCATTAGCTGTTCATTACTTTGGGGTTTTTAAGAGTTTCATGTGCACAGGAGAATAAGCAACCTGCCAGTTCCATAAAAAGCCACAATAATGGTATGCATTATATGCTACTGATTTATTTCCTTAATATAGTGTCAAGCCTATTTTAGCTGTATTTGTAGAGACACAGTGACACCCAGTGGTTATTAAAAAATATTATAGACTGACCCATAATTTCTTTGGGGCACTGAGTCTGATCCTTAACTAAACTAGCTCATATGCATTCCAGGATCAGAAAAGTTTCAGTGTATGCTGTTCACTGGGGAAAAAAAAGTGATTCAGTACCTCTTTTTTAATACATTTTATTGATGCTCCAAAACTAAAAGAAAATAGAAATACACAGAACTAATCATACAAAGCAAAGAATAATGGAAATGTCATAAGTCTGCATCTTTTTATTTTACACTCTGTGCGTTCCTCTGAAAAATTCCTTAAAGAAAAGAAAACCCTACACCTGTGGATTCTTCCAGCTTCCCACAATAGCATGAAGTTAAACAAATGGGCCCTTGTTAAATAAAGTCATATTGGCTCAAGGACAACTCAAATAATTAGCTGCTTTCATTTGTCACAAAATCTTTGCTAATCAAGTCTGTAGAGGAAATGTTCTCTGTTGTCTTTAAGTATCTTTAGGATGGTTTACATTCAGTTTATTATTTCATCTTTATTTTAGCATTTTGGATAGCAAATCTCCTCTTACAGTTGACAGTGTGTGAAGACCACACCATATTTTAAAGAGCAAATCTGGTTTTGCTCTGTCTCTGAAGTGTAGATTGATATTTTACTGTGTTGGGGTTTTTTCCAGGAGCCAAATGAGTCTTGCAAATGAAAATTCAGTGCAAAGTTTAATGAAAAAAAACAAATGACTCTTGCATTATTTTAATGCAAATAAGAAGATTCCTCCTTGAAATTAGTGAATTCTGAGGAGTGATTGCTGATTTCTAATCTGTGTGTAACTGCCCACAGGTGTTGGCCCAGGTGATTCATGCTGTTGCCCATCTGCTTCAAGATACATACTTATGAATTGACTTATCCCTGACTGTTGTGGGATGTTAGATACTCACTCATCTCTCAGGCTGTCGCTTTAATGAAATACTTGGGTTTGTCCTAAAGCCTGAGTTAAAAACCTCCTAGACACCCTTGCTTCTATTCATGTCATCCTTGAAAAGGTTTGCTTCCACCAATCACGCACGTTCATCTTCTAATATGTATGTCAGAATGGGGGTTGTTTAGGGTTTTTTTAGGCTTATCTGTGACCTGACATATCCTCTTGCCCTGAGTGCATGAGCTTCTACCAGAATCTTCCAGTGAGACACCATTGCTACTAGTGCACAGAGCTAGGTGTGCTCCACATTTGTATCTTAGAACTTGGAAATGGTCTGAGGTAATTTTATGTAAAGAACATAAGGGAATGTGAATAGAGCTTTGGAGGCCTGTGTGTGCCATGAAGATGGATTTTCTGCAAGTGTCTCCAGATCAATCAGTTTCTCTATAGATACTGGGATGTTTGCAGGCTTGAAGAGAAATGACCCTTTGCTGTTTTCACTATTACATTTTTATAATTTGGAGGGGAAAACCAATCTAAGTTTCAACACTAACAAACCCTTTATTGTTGTTCCTTTTTTGCCTTTTGGCAGGTGGTACCATTTCATCCAAATCTTAGGCTAATTTTTGAGGTCCCAGTCTCTATAGAATTTGAGCAGTTGCAGCTCCAGCAAAAGTAACCTGATCATTCCTATATTCCAGTCAAAATTTAATTAAATACATTTTACTAAAAATCACTTTCTATTAAAAAAAAAGATGTCAGGGAAGATTCACAGGGAAAAAAGGAAAGGGAGGAGAAAAGAGTAAAGCTAAGGAAGAAAAAGGAAAGCAAATGCAGAAGAACAAATTTAAAGGGTTGCTTGCCAGATGGGAAGGCATCAGTCTGATCACAAACAGTCCCAACTTAATTTCCCTCCTACTGAAACCCGGTATGTTTTCATACAGGAGGACTAACACAATAAGGACATTAATACTCTTCTTGCGTGCAAGCTAGTTATTAGAGACACACAATAAGGAAGGTGATCAGAGAATACTTGTCACATGCCCAAACTACCCTCATTCAAGGAAACTGCCACCTCAGTGCATCATATGAGGCAGGTCAAGCCTAGGGTGAAGTAAGCTTTCCGTGTAAGAATTTTAATTAGCAATGAGCACAATAAAATACATAAGCTGCTGAAAGTTAACAAGTGCTACTGTTTGAGATTTATGTTCAAATCCATGCTGTGGCCTTCCCTTTCCTCACCACTAATGGATTAGCAGTATACTGGATAGTAATCAACAAATATTACAATCATCCTAATCTTATTAACAAACTTGTAAGAAGCATTAAGAACACATTTACACCACTTGTGGGAAACAGTCCAAATACAACGAACCAAAAGCTGCTTATCTACAAGCAAAACCAGCATTATATGAGTGAAGGGGGCCAAGTTAATCAGAGCTATCAAGAGACTAATTCAGGTCCAGAGGGCTGGGAAGGCAGATTAAATGATCGTTCATAAATCATTGAAAGCATACACTATACCATATTGTAGCAACGAACAATGATCTTCTGTAGGGTGCAGTTTCCTGCTTTCTATATATCTGTGTTTTGACAATTTAGATATCTCATCAGCATCTTTTTATCCTGAAGTTGTTAATGTGTAGCAATAGCATTATAACTCAGCTTATTAATCACCAGATCTTTGGGAAGGAAGGGGATAGACTGTAAAAACAAACCTAAAATTATTCATGTTTGTAGGCAGCACTGCTGTGCTTACTACAAGCATGTACAAAATATAAAAAAATGATTCAATATATTGTGGGGGGAAACTGGGGAAAACAACTGAAAGAATGTGAAAAGTCGGTTTTATATGTCTCAGCTTCCTTTGCTTTATAGGATGGAGGGGAGGACGCTGCTGGTTAATTTTTCACTTTAAAAATATTTTAGAGAAGTACTGAAATGTGATGGTTTAGTAAGGAAAACAGCACACCAATATGTAAGTTTATTCCGTGACTTCGCAATGGAACAACTGGGGGCTGGTCTTACTATGCCTTTCTTTAGGTAAGGTTGAGACTATCCACAGGCTACAACTGACTCCTCTTCAGAACAGTCTTCCAATGACCCACCCATTTTTGAAAGTGATTAAAACATTCCTTTTCAGATGTTTGCTTTTTTTTTGCCCTGTCAACCGTCCTAAGAAAGACTTTCCCACTACTTATCATAAGTAAAGGATTCCTCCAAGGAGTACAGTTAATGGCACTTGCTTCTGGTCTCACAAGACATGGAACACACTCCAGTTCTCTACATAACATAATATTCTGCATTTCCAGTGCCTGATTTTCTGTTGCTATGCATTAGAGTATTTACTTACATTAGCACAAAGGGAGGGTGTAAAAGGCTGCCATTGCAGCGCAGTCCCTCCGGAAACATGACGCTCTGGGATAAAAGGCAGCACAACACATTGGGAAGAAGAGAATAGCCTTTTAATTACAATAATTAAATGTTGCATGATTTTGTTAATTTTTTCATAGAAAACAGGTGGTCTTCAGACTGGAACAATAAGGCTGAATACCATAAGAAGCTAAAAAAACAAGTGAAGTCAGCAGTTCAATTTAGTGATAACACTGCCAAATCAATTGTACAGATTTGCCCCCAGCTGTCTGAGCAACATCACTTGTTCATTTTTGTGACTTCATGGGCATGTTTTCAGTTGTCCTCTTTCCTTTTCTCTACTGAAAAACTTCACATATCCATTTACAGCTCAATCAGGAGATTGTCTCAGTTCTCACATAGCCCTTTGGCTTTTGGCATAGCATCAAACACAAGCCCTCATCTGGCTCTTATTTTCTTTCTCAACCTCACCAAAATTTGACTGGTCTATAGCTCACGTTTCCAGCTTGGTCCTATTATGTCTGAGATGCCAACTAGCAACAAAACTGCACAGGCACGTGGAGTACAAAGTAAATATTTCTTGTGCATTCTAATTTCTCAGCATCGTGTCAGAGCACCTGGTTTGCTGCCTAGGTTTCTTCCTATGGTCCCTTAATTGCAATCATCCTAAAAAAAAAGGAAAAAAAAAAAGAAAAAGGGAAAAAAAGATTACCTGTCTCCAAGTTCCAGGACTGAACTTTTACCACCATCTGTCCGAGATCTTGTTCTTACCTGGTCCCTACCTGGTCTACACACACTTCTTCAGGTTCAACAATAGCCATTAACTCTATTCTGTCAGCAGCTTTCTAGATCTGAGCTTTTGCAAATTTAAATGGAAAATAAAGACCTTTGAAGATATGTTGGTTGTTTCAAACATCTGCCCACATCCTTGTACATTAATTATGAGGCCTAATAGAGCTCTTTGGTTTTGTATCAGAAGTCTTAGCTGTCAGAGTGGATTTATACTTCTCAAGACAAGAACATTCAGCATGCTGCAACTCCATATCCAGCAGAAAATAGTGTGCTTCCCTACTTGTTTTTTCTTACAGAACAAAGGTGTGGAGGGCAAGAGATTTGATCTGCAGGATCTGGTGGCACTAATAAAGAGTAAAAAAAGGAATATGCAGAATAAAAATGGTCTTCTAATTTTTCATTATTTCTACTATAAACAACATTAACTATAGTCTTTGGTGAGAAGGACAGGATGCTGAGGAAGTAGGAAGGAAAGAAACCAAATAGAGCTGTAAGAAGAGAGACACAGGGGTTAATAAGAGCTTTCACATTTTGACCAATCTGAAAGTGAGCTTCGAAGCTCTGCTAAGCAACTAAGAAATTGAAAGGATCGAAATCTTTAAATGTTGATGAGAGTATCTTCTTTACTGTATGATGCTGAGATCCCTATTCTGGTAAAATGAAAAATAAGTATTTACTACAAAAATCCATGTGTCTGTTTTCACAGACATACCCTAGTAATTTTAAACCAATTTTTCTATTTTGTTCAGCTTTATTTGGGTTTGGGTCTCTATATTTGATACAGCATTTTTCTGTTTGGGAAAAAATATTATACTATGCCAGATTTTGTCAACACAGGTAGCTTACACATTTTCACTGAGTTCAATTCTTCACTGAATTGAGGTCATGTCTTTGAAGGATCCTAACTACAGGGGAAAATGCCCTTCTTATTGGCAGGGCAAAAGTAGCTGAATGAAACAGCTCTGAAGCACTTTTCAGCACAAAACAGAATGCACAAGCACAAGCGCTTACAAGGAGGTGACACAAAGTTAATGGGATCATGAGGTACAAGCATTCATGGTTCAATGCTCCCTAGAGAAGCGAAACAGCAGTTCTAACTGGTGGTCCTGTCCCCTCATTCCAGTGGCAGACTGGAAGCAAAGGCTGCTGGTTTTGGTTGGCCATCACTTTTTACAGAAGTGGCCAAGTGACTCCTCTGTTTTCCTTCCCTGTGTTTGAAGCTTCCTTATGTACACAGTGCTCTCCTGGGATATTTGTGTACTGTGAGGGCCTGGAGACTGCATTCTCTCTTCTCTACACCAGGAACTAAAGGTATCAGAAGATGACCATCTTCCTGTAAAGTGGACAACAATGTGAACTTTACAATGTAGGTTATGCCATCCTCAATAGCTTTCAAATGATTCACGTATAATCAGTGTAGCTTTCTCAAATTTCTGATACCTTCAGCTATGAATGGAATGGAAAAAAAACCCAAACCCAAAACCAAAGCAGGTCATGCTGTTAGGTGAACTGTTTTATAATGTCTTGATCACAGCAAACAGCTAGACAGAATTAGATGTTTACTGCCTCACACACTATATCTATATTTTAATGCCGTGAAATATATGGTAAGTTTTGTTTGCAAAAATGATAAACACAGCCTACTGATCAGCTACTGTATCATGTAATCAATATAAACTACCCCTCAGCCCAGGGAAAGTAACTCTTAGAAGACCAGTGGCACTTTCCTGTGTAACAAATCCAGGACAAGCATTTTTTTTTCATGCCATCAAAGGCAGACATATGAATTGCCATCTCCATTTCAGTTACTGGATTGTGTAGCCCTGGCAAACATCATTCAAACTTTTCAACCTTGTTATCCAGTGACTGACCTCACAGAAAGTCAGCAATATTTCAGGCGAAAGAACCTTTGCAATCTGACTTGCAGTTCATGCAGATTAGCAAATTTTGGGGTCAGTCTGTTGGACTTGTTTGACTACAGTATGCATTACTAACTTGAAAGGAGCACTCTGATACTTTGTGGCATTTAGGATACAGAACAAAGTGAGACTTCAGTGCAAATGCATAAGAAATTACTTTTCTAAATTAGATAATAGGATTTTCAAGTTGTAATAGTGTACAAATTTCAGTGGTTGTTAAACCATTCCTATTCTCAGCACTATATACTTTATTATGGTGTGAATTAAGAGAGAGTAAGCAGCCAAGTGTTGCAGTGCTTGTCAAAAACTGTCTCCATATTATCTGGCTTCCTTCTTTGCAAGTTTCCTCCTTGTACAATTATTTAATATCTTACTTGCTTAAAGTGTAAATTTTGCAATGCCTTTCTGTTGCCAGAAACATACAGAACTGCAATCATCCCAGTTAAGATATGTGGAAGGGTCGTTATGTGCAAAGAGCTGCAAGACAACCTAAACTTCAGCAGACCGACCAGAGCAATTTATGATTGCTCACATTTTTACATGTAGTCTGGACCTTTGTCAACAAAGGTCATTTGTAAAGTGTGCAGAAAGCAAAAATGCAGAAAATGCTGGGAAATCTAGTAGCAGTGTATGGGTGATAAAGCATTACTCAACTGGTTTTAAACACTTTTCTTTTCCTCCCCCCTGAATCCCATCCTGAACTGGGACTCCGAACGAGGTCTGTTGTGGGAAAAGCAGTACTAGAGTGCCCTCCGCTGGCACAGCCCAGGCAGGGCACAACAGGCTGCTCACCTGCAGAGTCAGAAGGGGAAGGGAAGGCGGCTGAAAGGAGGCGGAAGACAGGCAGAAACTTAATATTTGAGCAAACGCTGAGAAAAACCCAGAGTATTTCGATCAGGTGTATTTCTCGACCCTTCACTGTTCATATATGACAGGGCATCAGGAGGACCAACTGTGGAAAATTCACTTGCTGTTCTTATTTCAGATAAGCGTGGGCAGAACATCTTTCCTTTGTCTCCTTCAGCGTCTCTTCTCTGTGAAACTCCACTTGGATCTCAGCTGGTCAAAAAGTTCCTAGAAAAGGAAATAATTGAAGCAAGTTTCCTTACGTTATCAAAATGATATCTAAAAAGCAGTTAATGAATGATAATTAATGTCTTTTATAAATAGTCTGCTGCAAGCAGAGAAATCAAATTACTTAACTGCCTGTACTCATACAGAGATCATAGTCCAAATCACAGACAGTGAGAAAACAACGAAAATATTTCCAAATAGCGAACAAGATCTTGTCTTTGCTAGGCATCAGCAGTGTCAAAAAACTGTCATCTGCTTCACATCAACCTACATGTAATTTACTTGTACTTAGAAAATGATACAAGATCTGCATAGCATTGGATCCAGTGCATGAAACCATGAAACAAGAAGGGACAGAACTAGTCACTGAGTCTTTCATGCAGTCTCATTTGTCACTGCATGAACAGTGACATCTTTGGCACATAAATAAAATACGCATTTGTGATTCATCTTATTGCATAATATTCTGTCACTAACCATCCTTGTCCCAAATTTTGTCCTCAAAGCTGATCCAGCATGATACTTCATCTCGTTCTCTTTTGTCTCCTCCCACTCTTTTACAGTGGCCTCTGGGGCTACTCCTCGTGTTTATCAAGAGGTACACTACTTCTGTCCCTCACGCCTCCAAGTCTTTTTCTAGCAGTGTATTTTGCTGGTCTTGTTAGGACACAGGTTCCAAACTCCTTAAAAACCCTACTTCAATAAGTAAGAATTACAGTGAAGCAAATGAAAGGCTTGCCTGAAGTGCAGGCAATTTCTTGACATGGCATTCTTTATCGTCATCACTATATATAGTTCAATAAAAATTAAAATCAGGCAAACAAGTAAAAAAAGAGAGGAGTCTGGACTCTACAAAGGGATTTGGACAGGCTGGATTGATGGGCCAAGGTCAGTTGTATAAAGTTCAGCAAGGTGAAGTGCTGAGTCCTGCACTTGGGCCACAAGTCCTGCACTTGTAGCCACGTGCACAAGTCCTCCACTTGTGCCACAACAACCCCATGCTCTCACCCCCCATGCTCTTGGGGCAGAGTGGCTGAAAAGCTGCCTGGCAGAAAAGGATATGGTGGGGCTGATCGACAGCAGCTGAACATGAGCCAGCAGTGTGCCCAGGAGGCCAAGGGCATCCTGACCTGTATCAGAAATAGTGCAGCCAGCAGGACCAGGGCAGTGATTGTCCCACTGTACTCTGCACTGGTGAGGGTGCACCTTGAGTGCTGTGTCCAGTTTTGGGCCTCTCCCTATAAGAAAGACATTGAGGTGCTGGAGCTGGTGAAGGGTCTGGAGCACAAGTCCTATGAAGACCTGTTGATGGAGCCAGGTTTGTTTAGCCTGCAGAAAAGAAGGCTCATGGGGGCACTCTATTTCTCTCTCTAACAACATGAAAGGAGGTTGTAGTGAGGCAGAGGTTGGCCTCTTCTCACAGGTAACAAGTAACAGAATGAGAGGAAATGGCCTCATGTTCTCCAGCAGATATTTAGATTGGTTATTACGAAGAATTTCTTCACTGAAAGGGTAGAACAAGCATTGGAACAAGCTGCCTATGGAATTGTTGGAGTCACCATCCCTGAAGTGTCCAAAAACTGTGTATATGTGGCACTTAGGGACATGGTTTAGTGGTGGACTTAGTAGAGTTAATAGTTAGACTTGATCTTAAGGGTCTTTTCCAACCTAAATGACTCCATGATTCTATGATTTCATGAGTCTAAATTTGTCCAATAATAGATATGTTGGATTGTTGCATGGCACAGTTTCCAGAAGCATCCAAGACACCCCAGCAGTAACAGGGAACAGCACACTCAAAACAGTGTAGGTAAATATAATGGAATCATAGACTTTCTCAAGGACTGATAAGAATGATCGAGTCCAACCCCTCCCCCTCCCAGCATTACCTACAAATAAACCATGTGACTAAAAGTATCGTCCAAAAGCTCCTCAGGCTCGCTCTAAGAGGAAGAGACATTAGGAACTGAAGGAAGCCTATTGTTCCACAAGAACAACAAGAGTTGCTTTTACATTTGCTCAACATTTTAAAGGGGAAATCTGATTATATAAGTATCTGTAGGGGCATTTTGTACTATCAAGACAGTTTTCAATTTAAAAATAAGTTACATACAATTATAGGCGATTTTATTTTTCTGCTGCTGCAGGGAAAACTGTTGCAGATGGTGGTGAGGTGGCAAAGGCAGAGTCCTGTACCTGGTAAGAAATAACCCCCTGCACCAGTGCAGCCTGGAGAACAATCTACTGGAAAGCAGCTCTGTGGAGAAGGACCTGGAAGTCCCAGTGGACAAGCTGTCCATGAGCTAGCAGTCTGCCCTTGCAGCCAAGAATACCAATGGTGTCCCAGGGTGTTTTAGGAAAAGCGCTGCCAGCAGGTCAAGGGAGGTGATCCTGCCCCTCTGCTCAGCGCTGGTGAGGCACATCTGGAGTGCTGTGTCCAGTTCTGGGCTCCTCAGTTCTAGGGAGATAAAGCTCCTGGAATGGGTCTGACAGAGGGCTATGAAGACGACTGGGGAACTGTAGCATCTTTCTTATGAGGAAAGGCCGAGGCAGCTGTGCCTGTTCAGCCTTAAGAGAAAACTGAGAGGGGCTCTCATCAATGTCTGTAAATATTTAAACGGAGGGTGACAAGAAGATGGAGCCAGGCTCTTGTCAGTGCTGCCAAGCAATAGGACAAGGGGAAACGGGTAGAAACTAATGCAGAGGAGGTTCCACCTGACCATGAGGAAAAACTTCTTTATTGTGTGGGTGACTGAGCACTGGAAGAGACAGGTATTGCCTAATTCTGTGCAATGTGCTTGAGGATGACCCTGCTTGAGCAGGGAGGTTGGACCAGATAGCCCACTGTGGTCCCTTCCAACCTGGGATTCTGTGAGCACATGAAGCTGTCATCCCCAAGTGTCACAGGTGCTGAGTTTCTGCTTTCAGCCTTCACAACAGTTCCTGGAAGTCTGACTGCATGCAAACATCTGGCCCCGGGTTTTTGATGCTGCCCATGATGATGACAGCAGTTCCTGTACTGAAGAACTGCCCCGGCACACTTGCCACCCGTGGGTGTCGGATCGCAAACAGCACAGGGCATTCACTACCCAGGGGACACGTTCAGAAGAAGGCAAAGGGCAGGTGGGGACTTATGGCCTGGCTGAGAGACCCCACTCCCCACCCCACCATCACACCTGTGAGCACCCCTAGGGCCTGCGCACGCCTCCATCCAGGGGTGGATGCCAACATCACCAGGGGCAAACTGGGGACTGGGGAGAGGAGGGGAGGGAAGGAAAGAAGGAAGCAAGCAAGCAAGGAAGCAAGCAAGGAAGGAAGCAAGGAAGGAGGCAAGGAAGCAAGCAAGGAACGACTCAAGGAAGGAAGCAAGCAAGGAAGGAAGGAAGCAAGAAGCAAGGAAGGAATTTAGCAAGCCGGGAAGGAAGAAAGGAAGGAATCGAGGAAGAAAGGAAGGGAGAGAGGTAGGAAGGAAGGAAGCAAGGAAGGAGGCAAGGAAGCAAGGAAGGAAGAAAGCAAGCAAGCAAGGAAGGAAGCAAGCAAGCAAGCAAGGAAGGAAGAAAGCAAGGAAGGAAGTGAGCGAGGAGCGGCGCCCGTCCAGGAGGTTTCCAGCGGAGTGGAAGTGACCTCAGCGCCGGGCCCAGCGCCGGGCCCAGCGAGCCTTGCGAGCAGCCAATGGCCCTGTCGGCGCCGCTCGGAGCCGCCCCGTGAGGCGGCTGCGCCCTGCGCTCCCTGCGCTCCTCGGTGCCGCCGCCGTCGCCGCCGCCGGAGGGACGCGGGAGGCGCCAGGCGCGGTGCCCGCCAGGCCCGGGGCCCGCTCGCCGCTCGCCGCGCAGCCCCCGCGGAG
>JAWWMP010000116.1:33736813-33818258 GCA_035047865.1 Dendrocincla tyrannina | reverse complement strand
GTGGGGGGGCGAGGGGAATTTGGGTGGGGTGAGGGGAATGGGGGGGTGTCCGGAAGGAGGGTGTTGAGGGGAATGGGGGGTGTCGGGAATGCGGGTTGTCCGCAATGGAGGGGGGACTCTGTGAGGGGAACGTGGGGGGTGAGGGCGTGGCGGGCGCGCGCGCAGCCGAGCCCCACCCCGCGCGCTCCCGCCGCGCGCTGTGAGTTCCGCATCCGGCGCGGTGGCGTCACTTCCCGCCGGCGCGCGCGCTCTGCCTTTCCCCCTCTCCCGGACCCGGATGGTGACTGGCGGCGGCTCCGGCGGCGGCTCCGGCTCCAGGCTCTGTCACTGAGCGGCTCCCCCCGCGCCTCTCGGCCTGAGGGCGGCGGCGGCCGCGAAGATGGCTGCGGCGGCCTCCTGCTCCTCGGCGGCGCCCGCGGCGGCGGCGACGGCGGCGGGGCCCGGCCCCGGCCCCGGCCCCGGCCCCGGGCCGGGCTCCTGCGAGTGGGTGCTGCTGCGGGACGGCTGCCTGCGCTGCGACGCCGACGGGCTGTGCAGCCTCTGCTACCACCCGGCGCTCAACGCCATCCTGGCCGTGACCGCGCGCGGCGCCATTAAAGTCATCGACGGCACCTCGGGGGCCACGCTGCAGGCGTCGGCGCTCGGCGGTGAGCGCGGCCGGCGGGGGGCTCGGCGGGGACGGCCCGGGGCCGCTCCCACCCTGCCTGCTGCGGGCGGGGAAGCGCTCAGGGTCTTTGTCTCCCCGTGTTGTTTTCCTGTCCTGAGCGTGCTCCGCTGCCCGGGGGAGGTGGTGGAGTCGCTGGCCCCGGGGGTGCTGGGGGAAAGGCTGGACGTGGCGCTGAGTGCCGTGGTCTGGTCGACATGGTGGGGTCCGACCTAGGCTGGCGATCTTAGAAGTCTCTTCCAGCCTAATTGGTTCTGTGATTCTGTGCTTCTACTCTTTGTGGCAGAGATACTCGTGTAGGCAGCACCGATGCGTTTTTCTACTGTAAAACGTATTGGCGTGGTTTCTAAAAGGTTAAATGGGGATGAAAGGTTGTGATGTCAAAGGCTTTTATGTTGTGGGTTTTTTTTTAATATTTTAGCTCTTCAGGTGTTCTTGTGGATCACATCACGCTAAACCTTTCAAAGATTAGAAGCAGCGTGTTGGGAAGGAGAGGCATCGTTCTAGTTCTTATTGATATGTGATACTGTAGTAATTTATTTATTGAGCCTTACTCAGGGTTTCTTAGGAAGGCTTATTTCTCAAAAGTGTCATTTGTCTTACAGATTAGAATTGTTTAAGATCAGAATCCTTCGTGAAGTTATTTGATGATGCGTTTTTATATATATTCGGATAGTTCTTCAGACTGCTGGGTATCTCGACTGTCTCTGGTGCTAGTAATAGTATCCCTGCTATTATGTTCGGCAGGCACGATTATGTACTGGCTTTGTGGAGGCTAAGACTGTAGCATCTCCATAACTGTGAAGCAGCTTTCTGTGTTGACCATTAGTGTTTTTACATCGTTGATAAACTGCTGCTGTAGAAAAAGATCCATATGCAATTAACGGCTTTAGTTCCTTGTTCATTAATGGTTCTTAAATTGTAGTACTTGTCAGAATATCGATGGGGCGTGCTGGTTAAGGTTATTTGGCATGTTGTGAGTCCAGCCCTTGGCATAGAAAGATACACTTCCTACCAGTTGCGTGTTTCCATGTTCAGGTTCTCCTTACAGTTGTGTGTTGCTGATAAGATGTAGGTTTGAGTGGTGTTGTTGAAAGGTTGTTTGCTGCCTGAACACGGTACAGTAATGCCAAGAACTGTGTGGGAATGCCATGGTCTAGGCAATGTGTGTACTCTCACCTTGAAAACCAGCAACTGTATTGCAATGTCAGACTGAAGAGAACAGGACAAAAATCGGTGATTTCCTTTTGTAAGTTAAAGTTAGTACATTGTGTGTAAAGCTTAAGCATTTGGGCAATTGAAAAAAAGGTTTTGCAGAATTACTAAGAAAGTGCCAGCTGCTTTTACTGTCGGTTGCTTACATGGAAAATGAGGCTCCTCTCTGGTGTTTCCTGCATTGTTCAGAATTCCAGTCACTCTGCTTCTGTAATTCCCTTTCTTCTACCATGTCATTTCCTAACTTGTTTTTTTTTATTAATAACTTCATTTCTTCAAGCTATTGCTGGAATTTGGTAATTGCTTTTAAATTGTGGATGAAGGAACATAAATAGAGGACTTATTTTGTAATTTGTTATCTGTGTAGGAGATGTTTAATTCTCAGGCACAAAAAAGGAAGTGAATTGTAAATCAGAGGGGTTCTATACTTTGCTGTGTCAAAATCCTTGTAAAGGTTTTGATTTAGAATTCAAAATGCTAATGGCAATTCTCCCCTAAATAGTAACTATTTGAAAATAACATATTGCTTTGCTTCTGTTACGTATATTCAGTCATGTATACTTCCTTTAGTGTCAGTCTTCTCTGTGACAGCATGGCTGTAAAAGATGGATTATACTCCTCCTCCCACAAAACAGCAGAATAGCTTGCAATCTACTCAAATTTTGTCTGTGCGGTAGAGCTGATGGTTATGTTACTGGAAAAAAAAAATATAACCTCAGTTTAGTTTGAAGAAACTTTAGTTGAATTTTGTTACGTTTTCAGACGAGCAGAAATCTGGTTCATCTCAGTGGTAGGTATCTGTCAGGGCTATTAGCAACCCTGTTCCCTCTTGTTCTCTCTTGCTTCAGCTTGTCTGTGAGAAGAGAAGGAAAAGGAAATTCAGCTGCTCTCTGATGTCTGCCTGCTCTGTACATGAGCTCTTTTAATGTAGGGTAGTAGTAGTTGGACACTCAGACCTGTAGACCAACTCTGTCCCTGCTCCCTCCCCTGCCATAAATGACAGGTCAAAGGATATTGTTGCTTCAGGGACTTCTGGTGCTATAACTAAAAATAGAGTCTCTAGGAATTAAAACTGCTTCTCCTGGGAGACTGCTTGTCCTCCTTGGTAATTGAGGCTGCAGGTCTTTTGCCCTGCCAAAACATTTGTGTTGGACAGAAATGCTGTTGCTCTTTACCCAAGGATAAACAAACCATAGCAGGCCTCTCTAGAAAGCAGAGCAAAGAAAAGAATACCCTGTCAAGGCAGGACAGAGGAGAAAAAGAAATGCCACCAAGCCTCAGTGTGGCTTTTATTTGCTGTCACAGTTCACTGCGGGAATATATATTAAGCTTTGAGCTCATTCTCTGTGAAAAGACTGAACCTGTGGAATGCTGAATCTGGTGGAGCAGTAGAGGCTACCTTTGCTAGAATGTAAATGCAGATTGCTCTTTGGTGTGTGAAAGAGCAACGCAAAAGGTTCACAGCCAAAAGACAGTTCAGTAGTTATAGATTGGGTCTAAACACTTGGATATGGTCTGTGTGCTTCATATTCCGACGTGAACAGCACTGGTCTAACATATGTGATGATACAGGGATTGCTCTTCTGAGCCCAAACGGTAGGAGTTCAGTGAGGATTATGATTATTATTATCCCATACTGAATCTTCATCAGATCTGTCTCTTGAAAGTGGGTGATGATTTATAATCTGTTTCCTGTAGCAGCCCCGTAGGCCTATCCAAGATGAGCAGGTGATCATTTGCAACAGCCCAGAGCGTGGTAGTGAATAAAAGTACGGGGGAAATCAGGTGATGCTTACATTAAGCTCTGTCTTACCTGGTCACAAGGTTGTCCTTTTTATTCTATCAAGACTGTTGCAAGTGTGGTGTGTGTTTCAGAGAGCCAGACTGGGAGCGCAAGGAAAATTGTGATTTCTGGATGTTATGCATTTGTTTGTTTGCTAGTAGTGGTTAGGACTAGTTTTGAATCTGTTATGCAAGTCTGTCAAGTACTTTATTTTCTCTCCTAGACGTTTAAATATTTGTGTGGTTTCAGTTTCAAGTTGAACACTGATAGCCAAAAAGCATAAATGAGCAATCTCCAAATACAGGACTATAGATGAGCCTTTTCCTGAGTCAAAAAAAGCAAACCAAAAAAATCCCAAGTAATCTAAACAAATTTACAGAATAATCTCAAGAGACTCTTAGTGTTCACAGAGATGTTTGATTTATCAGTTCCTTCTATTTACAAATAAAACAAGAAAACTGTCTGAGCTGGGAGAGTGCTGTAATTCCCAGAGAAGCTTGGGCAGAAACTGAAATGTACTGTCACATGGACAGTGACCATCTTGAATGTGCCTGTATGTTTTTCTAGATTAGTTTGATGTAGCAATAGCTTCAAGCCTCGTTTGCTAAAATGCACTGGGTTTCTTAGCTAAGGCCTTCTAAGTTACTGTAGAGGGCCTAATAGGAATCAAAATACAGACTTCTGAATCTGTGCAGGGAAGGACATGTTCATTGCACATATATACCAGTTCCTGCAGGGGAAACAGACATGCTGCTCTAGCACCAGGGGCCCTCAACTGCTACTTCTCTATCAGAAAAAATTAGAAGTAAATTGATCCCAGCCCACGAGGCTCAGCTGTGCTAGCAAGTTCAAGGCCATTGTCTGTGTGTCAAGAGTTCCCTTCTGGGAAGTCTTGTTTATCTTCAGTTGTCTCTTTTCAGATTATGGTGCCTTGGAAATCTCTCAAGGGATACCCGGCTCTGTTTCTTTTTGATTCTGTTTCATGTGATGCAGAAGGGAAAATGAGACTGTAAGATTCTCTTTTGCAGCTTGGAAGTCATTGAGGGTGTTTACACTTCTTGTATTAAGTTCCTAGTTCTCTGGGAAGAAAATGTTGGGCTACTCTGCCATCCAGTTCTATGCTTGAATTCTTTGAAGACACCATCAGCAGTCTGAACTGTTTGAAATTCACTGATAATACTGCTCAAGTTGTCTCCTTCATTCCTCAGAATTGCGGCAAGTTTCTTCATCTCTTTGTCTCTTATTTTCTTTGATTTGATTATGAAGCAAAAAGATAATAATGAAGCCTGTTGCTCTTCATACTGAATTTTCTGCTTGTTTATTTTGTCATCACATGGGGAATATTGTCAAATATCTAGCAATTTGCTACAGCCCACCTGCATTTGAGTGTACTTGAGTGACTGTTAATCTGGGTGAAGTACTTCTCAAAGAGATCTTTCTGTTGATTTATATGATCTTAAGATGGTTCATGAGGAGTCTTAAGCACTTGGAAAACAGAATAGGAGAATTTCTAGATTTGAGTTCCGTGTTTTATACCAGCAGCGATTCTGGACTGCTGTGAGCTCCATTTGTCTGCTAGTTTAATCAGAGTATGTCAGATATCCCTTCTTACTTGCCAGGCATCTTGCCAGACTGTCAAGGTGCTGTTAATTGATATTTCCAGGCTCTGTTTAAGCACATCTGGATTGTCTTCTGCAAAAGCTAAAACAGAGGAAAAGTAGAGATATTTTCTTTTCACATGCCTTTAAAGGGCTTTTTACATTTCTGTTACCAGGCATGATAACACAATCTTTTTTCATTTTACTGGCTTATCATTCATATCTGGACTGATCTGATGGATTCATGGCTATCATTGCAATAGTAGTGCAGTGTTATTAAAGGTTGCAGGATGCTTTAATGTCAGATAATCAAAAAATTTTCTAAACCTCTGCATATGGACTTTGAAAGCCTTCTGGAGAAAGACGAGTCTTGAAATGCTTTTTAGTGACCCAGAGAGGAAATACTGTGCTCTCTGTCATGGATTTGAATTTTCACTTTCTGCCCCAATTGTCTCACAGGTAGTTAGGGAATTTCTCATTGATACGAAGAGTTCTCAGAGGGAAAAACTGTCTTTCACCCTCAGTGCTGGTTGTGATCCAACTTCAGTCAGGTCAGCTTTTAGTATGCTTATATGATAAACCCTTCAGCTCAGCTCCTAGTCATGTTGTGTACTGTATTGTGTAAAATGTACTAAAAACTTGGTAGAAGTATATTCTGACAGATAACTGATAGTTCAAGTCCAGAATATTATGAAAGAAAGCAGGTGAATCTCTGTTGGACTTGAAATAATGAAAACATTGAGAACACTTTTGCTTTTGATTGCCCAACTTAGTGATCTTTAAAAGCCCTGACCGTTTTAGTCTTCTGAATATCCTGGTGATCAGTAGTCTGGACCCAGTATACTCTCTTGTCCTATAACTGGTCATTTCTAGCAGCCCACCATGTTAGCTGGCTCAGTAGAACTGCTTTCTGAGTCTTATTGTTTATATTTTTATGGTTGCTATTGCACTGGTATCCATAACTTGAGCTTAAGTGAAATAGAACATCTAGGATTTTATTAGACAGAGTATAAGAAAAATCTGTCCTGGACTGAAGATTCACATTAAATCTCTTTTTTAATAATTATTATGTCTGATTTTTTAATCTGTTGTTCTGATTTGTTGATCTGTTATTTCAGGTTACTTCAAAATCAGGGAACAAGCCTGTCCATCCTTGCTGTTGTAAGGATTCTTTAGTTTTCCATGAGCAGCATGACATTTCAGTAATGTTTCTCAGTCTGCCTTGGAGATGGGGCTTGCAATCACGTGGACTCCTGGACAACTTTTGAGTGTATCAGTCTGTCCAAGGTCATGTTGTGAGATAGCTTGTTGCATGTTGTCTATTTTACTGGGATCAGTAGCTGCTCACTGGTTTTGTTTTTTTTATTTTTAAATTAAAAAATTACACATGGATCAGTTCACTCTTCCTGATGGTTCTTAAGTGATGCCACAGTATTGCTTTCTGCTGTTAGAAAGCTGTCCTCTAAATAGTTAATGCTCTCTTAATTGCAAGGACTGCTTGCAGTCAGCAGATGAGTGCTTGTCACTGAGGAGAGGTTCAGAAAAGAACAGCAATTGCCTTTAGTTCTTTCATTTGTGAAGTACATGGGAATATTAACATTTGCAGTTTCTTTTGGTTTCTGTGGAGACAAATACTGGATTGTATATTGGCCCAATTCCTTTGCTGCGTTGTCTTTGTGAGGAGTGTCAAGATTTGGTAAGGGCCCAGTGTACACTGCTAGGCAAAAACTAGACAGGAAGTCTGCAAGACATTTATTTTGAAGACTCATGTGTGTGTTGGGGAAAGAACACTCCACAATAAACGTGCATAACCTAAGTTTAAAAGTGTAAAATCATGGAAATAATAACTTACCCATCACATGAATGTAAACACTGTTATGTTTAAAATTCTCTTGAGATATTTGCTAGGGCTGTTCAGTGAGTATTGATAAGTTTTTAATGTGTAACTTAGGAGGGAATTTGCTTATCAGTTAAGTAGTTACGAAAATTGGTAGCATTAGTGAAAACATATCCAGTCTCAAGTGCTGTTAATGAAGGCTTGTGTAGCGTACAGTTTGTTGGCAGTTCTTCAGTCCCCTGTACAGTTTGTGGAGGGTACACTGTTTGATCCACTGCACTTCCCTGACCTGAGTGAGAAGCAATCAGGATCTCATCTGAGCATTTGGCAGCTGTAGGAGAGTAGTTGGATAAACTCCACTGGCTGAGCAACAGGCTACAGAGACTCAAAAACTCCTTGGTGAAAGGAATAGGTGGGAGGGTGAAGGATGGGACTGAAAACTGTGATGGAATAGCCAGATGACAGTGGAGAAGTGGGAAACTGGGAAGATGGCAGTGAAGACTGGAAAGTGTTTAACTGGAGAGCAAGAAGGCATTGTGGGTTTTGTGGAGAAATAATGTGATATACTTTAGTAGACCTGTCTTCTATGGGATCCTGAGATTTATGTTGTGATGTAAATGATGACATGTAGCACTGCTTGATAGACTTTTTTTTTTTCCCCTGTTCAGTTTTCTGTAACTTTTGTATGATAAGATCAGCATTATTCAACAAATAATCTTAGGTCCCCTCTCCATGCAGTACAGAGAAAGGAAAAGTCGTTACCCTGAGCTTTTGGAGGAACCTGGTTCCGTTACCTATAGAAGGAACCTGGCGAGGCCAAGCTTAAGTTAGTTCTTCAGAATGGTCCTTTCTAATGACAGAATTAAAGTTTATGTAGGCACCATGTTCACATATTCTTAGGCTGAAAGTAAGTGTTTTAAACATACAAGGTCTTCCAATTTTGCCAGCTTCTCTAAAGAATTTGAAAAGACACACTAAGGAATAGTTTCACTTTTAAATACAACTTAAACATGCATGAATCTAGTCTGTTCTGCTTCAGTTTTCCGATGTAGAAGCAGTTATTAGGAGAGTGGGAGAATGGATGCACTTAGTTATCTTGAAGTACTCATAAGAATTTAGTGGAGTTGAAGTCTGGTGTACTGGGTTCTGAACTGATTCATAGTGCCAGAATGAGATCTTGAAGTTGTGTTAGAAATATGAAATACCAGCTAATTGCTCAGTTCTTATCATATAAGCAATTGCTAGAGAAGTTGTCAAAAACCCCATAACATAAATCCATTTCAATGACTGTAGGTGTACAATTTCAGTATTTCCATCTCAAAAAGAGTATAACAGAACTAGAAACTTAAGGTGTAGGATAGTTTATGTAGGTGAAACAGTATTCTCTCTGAAAAAGGTGATGGGGATGGTTTGGAATAATGAGGTAAGAGAGCGAGAGGTTTGCAAAATTCTGGATGTGTGAAAAAGGTAAATTGGGAATTGATTCTTCTAGTACAAGAACTGAGGGCATCAAAAGCAGTAACTGAGAAAAAGTAAAATATGGAGCTTCTGGCCACAGGGCATAGTGGATAGTAGATGTTTGTGGAATTAAAACAGCGTTGGACAAAGTGATAGAAGAAACAGGTCACAGGTCACTGTAACAAACGAAATCCTTTTTGTCACAGAAGATCCCTAAGCACAAATTGTCAGGGGCTGAGAGTGTTACAGGGAAAAACCATTGTGTACATATCCCTTCTTAAATTCTTCACTAAGAACTTGGTTTAAACCACTGTCTTGGAAAAAATACGGAGTTATGCACATTTTCCTCTGATCCAGTGTGATTGCTTCTGTGTTCAGTGTTGTGGTCTTCTTTAAAATAATGTCTGAAAGAGAAAGGTAGTGGTAGGTAGATAGTAACTCAGCAGTCTCACATAGCTGTTGAACTACTGCTGCAGTAATGGAAGACTGCTCTTGGAGTTCCTCCTAAACCTTTTTTCTGCAGACCAAACAAGCCCAGTTATCTTAGTCTTTCCCCACATGTCGTATGGTCCAGCCCTCTGTCTTAGTGCCCCTTCCTGGGACTCACATACGTGCTGGTATCTCAGATGGAGGAGCGAAGCTGGATATGGGCTCAGAACTACTGATTGGAGAAAGCCGATTTTTTCCCTGGATCCCCTGTGTTGGTAACAGTTTGTTGCTGCAAGGATGCATTGCTGCCTCTTGTTCGGCCTGCCCATCAGAATCCCCAGCTTGCTTTCTTTTGGGTTGCCACCTAGACAATTGGTCCCCAGCTTCTCTTAATGTGTGGTGTTATATTCCTTAGCAGGCGTAAAATGTTGCATTTGTCTTCTCTGAAGATCAGGAAATTTGTGTAAAGCTATTTCTCTGTCTTTCTGAGATCCTTTTGAAAGGCAGCCTTTCCATTTAATGCACGCTGCCCTCAGTCATCTCCCATATGGTGTCATCCGTAGTCTTACTGAATGTGCAGCCTGTCCCATCATCTAAGCCATTGGTGAAGATAGTAACCCATATCAGGCTTTGTTGAATGCCACTCAACTGGCTACCAGCTAGGTGTTGAATTATTAACTGCGAAGTTTGCACATGACAGTGTAGCCAGTTTTTCACTTGCCTTGTAACCCACCCATCTGCTTTTGAGAACTTGCTATTTCTCTCAGCATGATGTTTTGGAAGCTCCTTATAGTACTGGAGCTTGGGAGAGGGAGAAGCTAAACCTGCCAAACAGTCTTGGGAATTTAAAAAGGGCTGTAACTGGAGATGTTTTCTCCTGTTGCAGAGATATAATGAGTGAGCTCTGATGCTTTAGCCACTTTAGGGACAAAAAGAGGAACCGATGGTAAAATTTCATCTGGCAAGGCTTCTTTGTTGTGAAATTCTGTGATGGGACTTGCTCTTGAAGAACGGGAACTTCCTGTTACTAAGCTGTGAAGTGTTCTTTGCCTGTCTCTGGTTCTGGGTGGATGCTTGGTAATCTGTCTGTCTGCAACTTGTGAAAGACAACTTTCCTGAAATTTTTTAATCACGGTTTTTCATTTTGGGAAAAATTTTGAAGACAGTGTCCTCTGTGAGCCGCTTGTCAGAGAATTGCAGGAACTTACATTTTCAATGTTTACCCGAGTTGGCAGGAAGGATTATAGAGTAACTTGTGAAATCTTTCATAATTTGTTCTCGGAATAACAGTATAAAACTCTGTACAGCATACTGGGCGACAGTAGTGTTTGATACATGGAGATCTGAAACCACATAAAGAGCGTGGGCACAAAGAGCTCACCAGCATCTTCCTGCTGATTCAGTCTCGTTTTAACTCTGTAGAGTGGAAGAAGACCCTATGCCTGCAAAGCAAGGGAGGTATGAGCTGTCTTGATCTCAGTGGGGTTCTATTTATGTTCTGAAACCTTTTAAGTGTTAGTGTTCTGTTAGTAGTTGCTTGATCAGACACATCTAGTTAATATTCATGTGGCAGTCTCCAATGCTTTGGCCCAGATAACACACTTCCTACTAATAAGAATTATTAAAACCAGATATCTTATAATGAAACTGATACTGAAACAGCTCTATCCTGTTTGTTGTTAAAGGAAAAGATAAAATTTACATCATGTCTTGTTTTTCATTAACTAAATCCAGTGTTGGCAAATAACTGAGTTTGAAGGCATTTCGTTATGTGAAGCTGGGTATTTCTGCCTCCTTTAGCATTCTTGCTATTTAGAGACTGGTTTTAGTTTTCTTTCCTGTTTCCCCTCTGAATGTGTTTTTGTTTTATTCAATCATTTTGGACAGGTCTTTCAGCTGCTATGGCAGATGGAAGTGTGTACATGTAGTAGAATCTGGAAGAGAAAATATTGCTTGTGTATAGCTGTTTTAAGCCTGTTTACGTAATTTGTCTAAAAGAGGAACTAGAAATTGTTCGTCTAATTTCCTTTCTGTCCTTTCCTTAAGTTTGAGAATGTCTCTTTTGAGAAGAGAGGGGGCCCCATAGAATGTCTTCACGATGGCAGCAGACAGCTTTGCTGAGGTGGTGTTTAGCGTAACTAACTGGGCCTGGGAGATAAAACTACACTTCTGAAGCTTCCACTGGATGTGTACATTAGGAAGAGAGAGGAGGAACAAGAGAAAACCTATAAATGATAAATTCAGTAGTGATGAGCATTCCTGACCTCATTTGGATGCAGCTTAGACATCTTCTTATTACTCTGTTCCCAGATGTTCATAAACCACCATGGCTTAGTTTCATTTGGGAGCCACTGAGGTAAAAACATTTGGACATAATTTTCTTAATTTTGAACCAGAATTGCATTGGTTTGTTTTTTGTCCGTATTTCTGTGAACCCTTTGCAACTAATCCATAGCTGTGATTTTCTGTAGTATTAGTTCTAAATAGTTTCCTTCAAATATAGCAAGTTGAACTTTAGGGTGATTTTTTTTCTTTGTATTGTAGAACTTCATCAAACTGCAATTGTCCTGATACTCTTGCCTTGGCAGTGTGTTGCTTACCTAGAGCATAATTAGATGTTATGCTTGCTAACTTTCAGTTGGTTTTGTGATTGTGTGGAACAGTAGCAACAGGAAATTGACCTGCCATGAAGCAAGTGAGGACAACTGATACACGAGGGTTTTTTCAAACCCAGGTACATGTGAAAAATGTGTGAGAAGAAGCTAAGGTTCTAGCAAGAAGCATTTTTGTCTCTAATGGGTAGTGTTGCTGTCTGCTAACCTGGCCTTTCTTGCGTTTTTACTTTCTCTTGCCTTTAAATAGCTTGATGTTGAAATTTTTTGATACAAAGTTAATGGAATAGAAGGGCTTTTGATCTCCTGAAATTATTCATTTAGCTTCCCAGGGTTACAGTATTTTGAAATCAGTACTGAGATGCTGTTTGGATATTCTAGTTTAAATTGGAAATGCAGAATCTAGTATTGGTGCATGTAATACATATGTTCTGCTGAGCTGATGGGATTTCTGTTTCTCCAAAAACATTACTTTAATTCCTAATCTAAAGACCTAATGGCATTCATAGATCAAAGTTATAAATGTTCTTTTAGATATTTGACTGGGCTAGGATCTTAGCATTATGGAATTAGTGCTATGATGTTTACCACTCTCACTTTATAGCTGCAGATAAGTGTTAGTTTACTGTAATTTAGAAACTGGGGGTTTTGCTGTGCATTGGGAACTTCTTGTCAAGACAATTCCTGACTTTGATATGTTTTAGTGCCATTCCTGGCTATCAGTGTTCAAGGTGAATTAACTTTTTTCAATATTATAACAGGTAAATGTGTAGCTGTCAACATTAACCTACATCTCTTCATGATGGTGGCCACGCATATTCAGGTGACAACCACTTTCTCTTAAGTTAGCTTTGAGGCTAAATCTCCCTACAGTAGAGAAGTGGAGATGAACTTTTTCATTCTTTTACTTCTTGAGACACAAGGATAATGTCCTAATTAGTTTGGTCCGTCTTAATGCCTGCAGCCATGGGAGTACAGGAGGTGCTGCTTAGACTGTTATGAATTCTCCAGACTAGTTTGTTTTCAGTAATGGTTTTGTAGGTCAGATTTTGATCACAGGAAATTGCTGATCTCTGTTCTGTATTCTTGGAAACAAAGAAGGTGGAGGGTAAATGTCCCTTTCCTCAGATTCTTAATTTCTGCAATCTGATGTGTATTTGCTTCTAAGTTTTCAGGTTGCTATTTCTAAGGTTCTTAGAGATGACATACCATACTGTAGTATTCTGTTGGGCTTGCACTTCTAGCACGCTAGCAGCCTGCCAGGTTTCCTTATAGGAACTGACAAAAGGCTTAATGACTTTTTTGTGAGTTGTGCTGTTGTTAATCCTAAACAAATAGGCTGGAGATACTGGGAGAAGCTATGATCCGCCTGTGCCAAGGCTGAAAAGAAAAATTGTTAAAAATTTTGAGTCGCACTTTCTCTTTCCACTGCTGAAAATGAATTACTGCTGAAGGAATTAGGGCTAAAATGAGAGTAACAGTTGGATTTTGATGATCTGTCTTAAGTAATTTAGTGAGATTATGTGAAACTTTTGAACTGTGGTTTGTGAAGATGCAGCTCACTATGTATTGGTAGTAAACTTAGCCAGGCTGGACAGGCAGTGCACAATGTTAGAGTGCCACCAGTACATTTTTCAAAGGTCATTGGTCGTAATCCTTTGGCAGGTTGTTAAGCATTGACCCTGAGCTAGAAAGGACACACCTGACAATACTTTGAGAATGATTTAATTTTTCTGGGCATTTCTTCTACAATGCTTACCTCTTAGTGGTGACTTCTAAATTCTTCTGTTTCCTGGTTTTCAGCCTACTATTATAATCTTATGGCAAAGCATACATAGACTGTTACAGTTTGTGACTAGTAGCAGAACCACCTTGAAATTTATTTTGTGAACTTTCAGAATTAAACTTCTTTTTGTAAAATAGCTTGTTGGTGGCTCAGAGGCTACTCAAAGTGTAAACCAGTCAGTTGCAGAATGTATTTCTCTGGGTTTTGGATCAATATTAAATATTGATTGAATAATTTCCTTGAAGCTCGATTGACTTAGCCTAATGAAGCTTGTTTTGTTTTTATGTACTTCAAATACAATGCAACTGTAAATAACTTTTTAGCGATAATTTGGCCAAAGTCTTTCTGTAAATGTATCCAACAATATACATACCAGCACAGTGAGAATCACAGCTGTAAGCCAATATATTTCTTTTGCTGTAGTCATAACTTCTTGTTTTGTTTCTTAATGGAGCAGAAATACTATTGATTAGGCATGTTATCTGCCTCGTTAGTAATTTTCATTGGCTTCTAAAGATTTGGACTACTTAGGGGATATTAGCCACTTGCTGGTTTAGGCATGAGATTTTACTGCAGAAATCATAAAATAAGAATAGTCTAGCCTGGAAAGCCACAAGGATGACGGCTCCTACAAACTGCTGAACTCCTAGTCACAGGGCATGAGCATACTCCTGTGCTTGACAGAAAATAAAGAAAGTGCAAAAGAAAGTGTTACAGCGTTGACGTTGCCAGAAAGGGTGAACTGCTTTTCCCATTTTTTCTGGGAAGGAGGAGGAGAGAAATAACGGGTTAAAGTAAACGTCCTGTGGTGATCCATCGCTTGGATCACACTGGATAGACTGCAGACACCATCAGAATCTACAGAAGTTTCTAGTTTAGTGCATCAGATCCCGTTCATTTTATTTACATAATAGTTTCCAGTACATTTTTGAAACTAATGCTTTTAAAGATGTTACTGCTCATATTTGAATTTCTGTAAAAAACATAGTTTTCCTGTAGAATAACTTCCTTGCCTGCAGCTGTGTTGTCTGTAGAAAGTCTTGTGTGAGGAACTTAAATGTACGGGCAAAAACACAGTTTGAAACTAGTTGATTTGCTATTCAAAGAACCCTTTTTTGGTGAGGAAGGACTAAAGACTTCACAACTGTCAAGTGATTCCAGAGCTCATGAAGTGTTTCTGACTGTTATAGCAGTGATTACAATTGCAGTATCCTTAATGCAGGCAAAGGCATCTGTCCTATCTTTTGAGAAGGGCAGCTGACAACCGTTCTTGACCTGCATTTTTGATAGAGGATCCCACAATGTAATGTGGTCAGATTCATGTGCCCTAATATTTCCCGAAGTTTCAATTTCCATTTACTATATCAAAGTGTGAAGATGACAGAATTACATAGCTGTCCTTACCTTTATATTTTACTGTATTCTAGCTACCAAAATGGTGATTTTTAATTATTTATAATAGAAACAGTATCCAGTGTCTGAGGAAAGAGGAGAACAGGGACAGGACATGGTTAATGCAAAATTTAATGAAACTCCTGTTCCTGTGCAACGAGAAGACATTGATGTTGACAATCTAGCAATTTCAGCTTTGCCCTTTGCAGAATGTGTCCGTGTACTTACAATTTGCATACAGTCCACTTCTGTAGCAGTAGCTTACACTTTCTGTGAATTAAAGCAGTTTGCCTTCTATACAGGTAGCATATTACATGGATTACATTTAGTTATACAGTCCATCCAGCCTTAGACACATACATAATAATAATAGTAGTGTTGAATAACCTTAAACCTTTCTGGGGATAATATCCATTGCCACAGCCTTTCCTTATTTATCTGTTGATAGTCTTTCTCCACCCCCACCAAACTTCTTGAACCTGTTATTGACATCATGTACTGACATCATACTGACATGACATCAGAAATAAGCTACCTTAGCGTCTCAAGGAACATGGTAACATGGTACATGTTGCATGCTCTACTTAGTTTTCAGAAGTTTGAGTATTGTTTTGCTTGATGAAATGGTGTTACTCAGCCTTAATGGTAGTTCAGCAGTTTTGTCTTGGCTTTCGTGCTGATTTGTACAATTTAAGTCTCATTATTGACTGTCAGCTAATAGCAAGTATACCAGACACCTACAGTAGGCTTAAAACCAGTAGTTTAGGACTCCTAAAATACTGAGCAGGACTTGAATAATGGATTCCGTTGTGGGATTAAAATGTTTGTAGTTGTTTATGGGATGTATAGATCTTGGTAGTTTGTTTCTTAATGTAGGAAGTAAAAGTTTGGTGAAAGTTTTGGTAGCTAACATGCTGGGTTTTGGTCATCTCAAGAAGTAAAGAGTTTGCCAAAGGGTTACATGACTTTCCAGTCCAGATTTTAAAGATCTTTTTTATAAAAGCTGTTTTCTAATCAGATCTTGCTTTTGTCTTTCCCTTTATAGCTAAACCAGGTGGACGGGTGAAATGTCAGTATATTTCTGCTGTGGATAAAGTGATCTTTGTGGATGATTATGCAGTAGGATGTAGGAAAGATCTCAATGGCATCTTACTGTTAGACACAGCTCTGCAAACGCCTGTTTCAAAACAAGATGACGTGGTTCAGCTTGAATTGCCAGTTACAGAGGTAAGATGTGGAGAAGGGGAAAAAACCAAACGAAGTATGTAAATAAGTCTGTCAGAAATACTGAAACCAGACGTTTGACCCTGAGTTTCTAGGGTAATATTAACAGCATGTAATGGAAAAGTTTCTTAGTTGTTAGCTGTCATAGGGCCATAGCTTTTTGCAGTTACCTGTGTTTCAGACAAATAAGAGTGTGCCTCAAGAGCACATTATTTCAGATGCAAGAACTTCTTAGTGACCAGAAGTAAGGACACGTCTCCTGAGCTTTGTCAATGCTTGTTTGTGGAATCTGTATGCATTTCTAGAAGTCAGTCTAAGCTGTTGGGCATCCTTGATTTTTATTTTTTTTAAGATTTGCTTGTTTTTTTTTGGTTTTATTTTGTTGTTCCATGCTTTCAGGGAAAGAAAGACAATTAAGATCGGTTAATATGGTGTTTCTACATGTGAAGAATTAGTGCTGGAATCGAAGTTTTCTAGCTAGGTCAGCTGGCCTAACAAAAGACTTTTTTCCCTGCAAACCTGGCTTCCCTTTTAGCTGTAACATGATACTTCCTGGTTTGAGCATTTGGTATCACTTTGAGAGAAGCTCATGTAGACGTTTCTGCTTAGAATGTAATGCTTAGGGTTTTGTTGCATTTGTTTGCCTTCAGCATTAATGTAAAATATTTATGTGCTCTTGGAGTATTGAGTAACAGGCACTTATTATGATACAAGCATGTGTGTTATATGTGAGGTTTTTAACTACTTGTCTTGAATAGGAGCAACAGCAATAAAATGTTGCTCCATAGAGGCCTCCAGAGTGAGCTTTCCAGGTTGCTCAGGCTTGTTGCTGTTGGCATCATTTTTACACCCTTTGTGGGTAACTAAAGATTCTTGATATGTGTGGCTGAGTGTGAAGAAGCTGACAGAGGTCAGGATTTCCTTTCATAAGTTATGCTGTTACTGGTCAGCAGTCTCACATGGTTCAATAGAAGCTATAGGTTTGTATCATTTTGAGCTAAAGATTCTTTGCTTCTAAAGCATTCACAGACCCTTATTTCAAGGTTATAATACAGCACTTCTCTGTAGAGGTCTTTCCTGTAGAAAAAATTTGGGAATTGTAGTTCTGTAGGACTAGATTTGGGAAGTTCCTGGGTGTAACAGTAAGATAAGGCAAAATATTAGCAGTCTTCAGTTCTTTTAATTTTATAGAGGAGGAAGCCCAGGCCTTGAAAAAATTTAGTCAGTATTAAGGAAAACGCATACAAATGCATCAGTCCATCTCTTTCCTCATAGAAAAGTCAAGAACTTTTATCCAAGCAAGTGTGTTTATTTTTTTTGTCTCTAGAACTTTTCTGTGAATTTTTTCACTTAATTTAAGTGGTCTTTTGTCTCCTAGTAATGCAGTGCATCTTTATGCAGTTTTCATTGGCATCATTGAAAAGTTATGAAGCAACCTCTATGCTGTTTTCAATTCCCCGTAGAACACTGTAAATTTGGGAACTTCCACAATCTATCTCTTTTTCTTCTGTCATCTGCAAGAAATTTGGGAAGTATGACATGCCACAAGAATTGTAAATTTCTTTTTACTGAAATCTGATGAACAGGCATAGCCTTAGCAAGGGGACTGGTTTGCCTTATTTCTATCTTTCTTCCACGGAACTTCCCAAGGGACATAACCAAGAGCCCACTTGGTCCATTCTGTTCAGAGCAGTTTGTGGCTGTTTAAATGACTGGCTGGCCATTGTCCTTGGGAAATACTTCTCTATGTTTGTAACTTGAAAGAATTCCTATACTATTTTTCAGTAGTTGACCCACCTAACAACAGATATAGAGTGCTCTGTGCTTAACACGTAAAGAATACCTTTAAATCTTACCTGTCAACATGAAGTTAGCAGACAGAGGGATAAGCTGGAAACAGATGGGACTTGCAGGAAAAAGTCTATAAATGGCTGTTTATAGCATTCTTTTTCCCTCTGTATTATTTCTGAGTTTTAAGAATTTCTAGTTTCTAAAGTAGCCTGGGTTTTTTCTGCCTCATTATTCAGCTTCATTGTATTAGCATTGTGAGTAATTTATAATTTTGTTGTGATGTTGTTACACTATCATTTACCTTTTTGAAGATACAAAGCTACTTAGAAAAATGTCAATACTTTGTTCTTTTTCTGTAAAGCTGAATGAATCCTTTGGAGATGGATGCATTGGGCAATAGATGTCTCCTCAGTGCTTGTCTATAATATATCTTCAGTTTTAATTGTTTATATGACTGACTTGTTTTACATTGGGCAATATTAACCTTGGGGGAGCTTGTAGTAATGACTGTTGCTATTGCTGAAGTTTATCTATTGATGGGCCTACAGAATAAAATTTGGAACAGCTACTCAGCCCTGGGTCTTTTCTGGAAATTACGCTGATACAATATATGATAAAGTAGGATATTAAAAAGGAATTTCCTGGAGTAATGACACAAGTGTAACTCTTGTCTGTAGTTGTGCAAGGTGGGCACTTAACTTTGCTCGCACATCTGCGTTTCAGGCTCAGCAGCTGTTATCTGCTTGCATAGAAAAAGTAGATGTTTCTAGCACAGAGGGATATGACTTGTTCATCACACAACTGAAGGATGGATTAAAAAATACCTCACACGAAACAGCAGCAAATCATAAAGTTGCAAAGGTAAGAATTTGTCTCTGTACTGTCTAACTTGGATTCTCAAGACCAGTTTGTGTGTCTGCCATTATTGAAACATGCAAAATGTTGGACTTGGTGTGGTGGATTTTGTTTGCAGACAGTAGAATATATTATATGTTCCTTAGTTCCTCTGTGTGAAGTTTCACTAAGAGAACAAATAAGGTTTGTTTCTTGCTGATGAAGTCGACTGATCAACCCAACTGAGCTTAAAATCTGAAGTTACTGACTTTCCTTGCATTATATACGTGTTGTTTTTGTCTGTCTGTTGTTGTATCACTTTCTGATATCATGAAGGTGGATGGTGTGTTTGCTTTTGGCTTTGACACTTTTGTGATGTTTGTTGTTTAGATGTTAAAATTTTAAAACTTGGACACTTCTTTTCTTAATTTAGTGGGCAACGGTTACGTTCCACCTTCCTCATCATGTTTTGAAGTCTGTCGCCAGTGCCATTGTAAATGAACTCAAGAAGATAAATCAAAATATTGCTGCCTTACCTGTAGCATCCTCTGTGATGGATAGGTTATCTTACCTCTTACCCAGCGCACGGCCAGAGCTTGGTGTGGGACCTGGTCGATCTGTGGACAGGTATATTAAGACAAAATAAGTGATGAATTTGATCCCTTAGTTGTATCAGAATAACCTCTTAGATTATTTTAATTTATTTGCCAGAGGAATGATTCCTATTCTGTACTTTGTTGCTCTTACACGTACAGCTAATTAACTGTTTAATGGGCAATGTGTCATACATATTACTAAATTTAGCAAACCCTTTATGGATGCCACAAGACTGTTGGGTTTCAACTTTAATGCCATGTGAATTGGATTCACCTTGCTCTTAAATCCATCATATACTTTCAGAGAAGTAACACTTGTGGCCTTAAATACGTACTACAGTGTATCATGAAGGCAATTCCTTTTCCGTCATACAAGAAAGTATGTTGGTATGTTTGTTGGTTTAGAAGTTTAGGAAGTTGCCTTTGCAGAGTGTGTGTGTATATATATATATGCTACTTCTGAACTCTCTAGTCACCTGCTAAGTGTTTGGGGTCAGAGAAAATTTTACCTGAGTTTGTTGCTTCGTCTCTTTCTGATCTGAGTGATAATGTATACACAAGCAAGGAACCCATCATTTTAACTTTCATAAGCTGAGACTAGTTAGAACAGTGATAAATCCTGTAAGTCTGTAAATTAATTCCTTCTTGAAAGTTTCTATACAAATATTATTTTGCAAGTATATTACCATTTCTTATAGCTCAGATAATTTACTGAAATTTATTTCAGTTCTTACTTTCCCTTCCCAAACCTCCAGGCCTACCTGTACCTTGCCATATTGCATTTTGATTAGAGCTCTCCAAGATCTGTGTCTTAAGGTGATATAATGTGAAGTTAAGGCAGCCCTTACTGTGGGTATTGCTAGAATGGATTGCTTCCTTGGTAGGAAGTGTTTAATATACCCATTCTCTTATAAAACAGCAAAACTCCTCTGAAACTGAGGGGCAGAAACATGAAAAGAGGCACCTTTCTGTCTAACAGCACTAGTTTGTGGGAGGATACTGGAGAACAAATTTCTGTGAAGGGAAAAGGAAAACTGATACTCATTTCTTATGTACTATTGCAGACATGCACTGAGTGAAGGTGGAAAAGAGAAACATCTTTGGTCTGTAGCTGTTGAGTTGCAGAGAAGTTTGTATTTTGTGACTTTACTAGTTTCCAATTTTTAAGTATTATAGTATGTAGTGAGTGGTGGATGTTGGGGCAATTCATACCATGTATTCAATTAAGCCTAAAAGATCACTTTAGAGTATTCTTAAATATGCTTATTCATATCTGTTCAATTAATAGCTGCAAATTCTTGCAGTAGCTGTCATGTTAAGAAGACCTCCAACTCTCTAGCAGGTCTATTGGGCTGGATTCTCCCTCTGCCTAAGATGCAGAGTAGCTTTGGGTATCTAATGCTGTTCTGCAGTTAGACTAAATAGGCTATCTGGAAGCTTATTTTATTAATCTTTCTTTTAAGGCCTGTAGGTTTATGGTTTTGGTCTTTTGCTGGGGATGTACTTTAGGCACCCAAGTGAGGGAAGTTTGTAAGTTTTCTGTAATGGGTAATTATATTTTTAAGTATAAGTTATAGGTACCCATCTGGTATTTCTGACAGTTGCTAAAACATTGCAAGTATCTCATAAACAGTTTAGTTTTTTAATTCTAGGTGTTAATTTTAGGTAATGTAGAATTTTTCACCCCTCTAGGTCTTTGATGTATAGTGAAGCTAACAGACGGGAGACATTCACTTCATGGCCTCATGTGGGTTATCGGTGGGCACAGCCGGATCCCATGGCTCAAGCTGGCTTCTATCACCAGGTAAAAGGTGTATTTTTCCCAAGGTGAAGGTCTGAGGGGGCAGGGGGAAAAAGGTGTGGGTTCCTTGTTGTTTTTTTTTAATGGATTCCTTTAACAACGCATAAACCAGAAAAGCTTTGTCATTCAGCTCTGGTTTTAAATTTCAGAGCTTTTTGTTTCCTTGAAATTGCTTCTCTTTTTCTGTGCCAATCACAGAAAACACTGTTCTGAATTTCAGCATATAAAACATTTCTAAATATCAGATTGATCTGAGTTAAACAAGTTGGTTGTTATGTAGAATCTCTTTCTCCTTGTTAGATTGTTGAGTAAAGCAAGGAAAGCAGTGAGCTTGATATTGGACTTCTCTAGCCATACTTTTGTAGTAGAATTTACACTATATTGTAACAAACAAAGATCCTACATCACATTAAATTGTTAGGCCTGGTGAATAAATACAACCTCAATGTTTTATTCCACTAGTTTTGCTTATTTCCCTTTTTCATCCTTTGAAATCATTCCTACTGTAAAAAAAAAATATTGTATGGATTTAAATAATGAGATAATGGTGGCTGGGCAGCACCTATCATTTGACAGCAATATTGTCTACCTCGTTATGTCAACTACAAGGTGCAGATGGATGTTTTTGGAGGATTTCTTAAACTTGTACAGGAGAAGAAATGCAGGGAATTCATATAGTGGAATTGCATCTGTGTATTCCCAAGTGCATCTTGAAATGACATCTTAAAAATGCTAAATTTTAAGAAATTGGAAATTTCTATAGTTTTTCCCCAGTTACTTTAGCTAGTAACAACTGTCCTTTGCACAGGAGTGATAGAGAATACTTTGTCCTAGGAGATTGGTGGGAATATTTTTTAACCTGTGTTTTATCCAGGCATGCAGACATACACTTATTCTGCTGAGGTTCTAAATTTTTGGACTTTGTGAATTTTTTCCAAACTACAAAAAGTCAGTTCAGTTCCGTGTCTATCTGTGATTTTTATCCAATGACTTGCATGGATGTTTGCATCGAGTCTTTTTCATAGTAATGTGATGTATCCTTTTTTATTTAATGTGAAATACTGCCACTTTACAGTATGAAATTGTGGCCTTTTATATGTTCGATGTGCTGCTTTACTATGTAACTACGAGGAAGGAACTTGATCACCTAGTTAAAGTGTTTCATAGTACATAGCTATATAAATTTCAAGTGTTTCTTCTTATTTTCATAGCCTGCTTCATCAGGAGATGACAGAGCCATGTGCTTTACCTGCAGTGTGTGCTTGGTCTGCTGGGAGCCTACAGATGAACCTTGGTAAGTTTAATGATGTTTGAAGTAGACTTAATTTTGCATTGAAGATGTTAGAAATCGTTTAAGGACAAAAATCAGCATTTATCTTGATGGGATTTCTGGTGAGTTTAGGGTACGTCATTGACAAGAGTGGGTTTCCAAAATGATTCCGTGGAACAGATCACAAAATGATTTGCAGTACTATGTCAAATTTCTGTATAACAGTAAATCCAAGAAATTGTAGTTGGTTTTATTTCTTAATTCTGATTTGCTATTTGATTTCAAATTGTTCCATGAAAGTTGTTCAATCAGTATTTCTTTGCAGGGATCTAAACTCAGTCTTCTGTATGAAAGTGACTAGACCACACCTCTTTCCAAGTCCATAAACTGCAGTGGCCTTGCAGTGCATATTTGCGTTTTGTGTAAAGTTCCAACATCCATTACCAGTCTTCTGAATAATAAAATTTTGCACAGTGACACAAGTGTAGGACTTTATATTGATTCAAGAGTTCTTAACATAATTTTTGTCTTGATTGTTTGGTAATCTATAATTTTTACGTGAACACATCAGGTTCCTGACTTGCTGAAAACCTTTCCTTTGTACTAGTGTCTTCACAGTATTTATCTGCTCCTTTCCCTTGGGACATAACATTCCCAGACATTTTGTAGTTGTGTAATTGCCCTTGTCATGTCGCTGCTTTAGTTGTATATTGAGTTAAGGGGTTTTTTTCACGCTTCTTGGTCAATGTGTCATTGAGGACTGTTTTTGTTTTGATTTTTGTTACTGTGGTTGTAGAACTAAAGGCAGAACGTTGCTTCTAACTTAAAATGATATCTCAGTCATAACATTGGAATTCTAATGTACATTCCATAGAATTTCATCTGTGCTTTTCTTCATGAGGACGTGATTGGCTACTGCCTGCTATTTTTTTTAATGGACCGATTATATTAATAACACTGTGTGTTGATCCATCCATTTGAGTATGAATGTGCATTGAGTGATCAAAGGCTTTAATACAGTCTGCTATTGAGAGTGAGCAGGGAAAGCTCTGTTAGTCACTTCAGAACTCTCTTGGATGGTTGACTGCAATACAGTTCAAACAGTTCAGTTTCAGCTTCACTTCTAGCACTGAGCTTGTATATGACGTGTATTTTTTTAACTAAGAAATGAATATTTGCTCTGTTTGTTTTTAATATAAAAAGGTCTGAACATGAGAGACATTCCCCAAACTGCCCATTTGTCAAGGGTGAGCACACTCAGAATGTACCTCTTTCAGTCACATTGGCAACAAGTCCAGCACAATTTCCCTGCACAGATGGCACTGACAGAATAACCTGCTTTGGATCTGGAAGTTGCCCTCATTTTCTAGCTGCTGCAACAAAACGAGGAAAGATCTGCATATGGGATGTTTCCAAACTTATGAAGGTATGCAATATAAACAATCAGCTTTTAGGAATTACTTACTGACTAAGCATACCTCGATTCAAATCAAATACCTCTTCTGTTTTCTGTTATCATTTCTCAGGTCCACTTAAAATTTGAAATTAATGCCTATGATCCGGCTATTGTGCAGCAACTTATGTTGTCAGGAGAACAGAGCTCAGGGGTTGACTCAAGGAGACCAACGCTCGCATGGTTAGAAGACTCATCCAGCTGCTCAGATATACCAAAATTAGAAGGAGACAGGTATGCCAATATACAGGATTAGAAATACGAAATGCTGCTGTGTAAGTAGTAAATGCCATTTCGTTGTCATGCCTTGTGAAATGTAAGAATGGTAACTTTTTTCATGGAGATAATATTTTTAGTCACTGTTTATCTGTACACAATTCAACACTTGAAGAGCAGTAATCTAAATTTCTATTTTTAAAGCTGCCTTCCTGCTATTTCAGTTTTTATACTCCTCTAGCAGAGAGATTGCCGATCTCATTGCTGCCCTATGCTAATGTTTCAGAGGCAGAGGACAAAGAGAAAGGGATATAACTTTCGGATCAGTTTTTTGATTTTCATTTTAGTTCCTGATTATACATTTCATGTTTTGAAAGTAAAGGCTACTCAGAGACCTCTGGAACATGCTTTCTCCGATTGCTTCTCTGAAATTTCTGCTTATGTCATTCTGAAAACAAATGTGTGTGCGCTAGGAATTTGTATTTCATTGCGTACCTTTAATGTATGTATACATACTCTATAAACAATTAGTCCTGTTGCAAGCTCTAGAATAAGCTAGAGGTTATGGCAGTCCTCAGAAAGTGTCACATGAGAAAAAGTAGTATTCTTTCATTTATGCTTCTTGCACTCTGGAGCTCTTCTCTCATGTTGCCAAAACTGAAACAAAAGGATGAATAATTGTTGGAAAATTCAGGATGAAAGGTGTTTGGGGAGTCTTGCTAATTTTCTGAATGAATGTTTCTTCTTAAACTTCCGCATTATGGAAGGTAACTACTGCTATATGCACAGTAAAGTACATCTTTGGTTTTAAGCTTTATGTGATATGTACAGTACTGCAGAGCAAATATGAAGCTTGCTTTTCTGAAGAGGGTATGTAGAAACATGGGCAAGATAGCATGTGGGGCCGCTCAGCTGCTTGGACTTTTACTGTATCTTTAGGGGTGTGAACTCCTTAAGAGTTAAAGAATTAAACCAATTTTAAGAGCTGCGTAAAGGATAGTGCAATCAGTGCATTCATACTGCTTGGAACTAAGCATCTTTTACTTCACTTAACCTATATGGAATTTACTATCCCTTTCCCACTCGAGTGGAAACTGGATGAGAATCAAAGTATCCAATTGTCTCTGTCACATGGTGAAGGTTGTTCAGGTTTGAACCAAGACAGATCTACTTCTTGGATGTGAGGAGGAAGCATCCTGTTTGTTGAAATCTAAGGATCTAACTTGGTACTGCAAGTAGTTAGTTACACCTGAAGCTGCAAAGGCATTACTGTTCTTCCCATGTGTTAGGAGCCTGTAATAGGAAATAATTTCTTATGCTGGAAAAGCCAGGTGCGTAAATTATTCATGTATTCTTAGAACTACTAAATGGCCTATTTCTCATGAAGAGTTTTCTTGAACAGAATCTGCTTTTATGACAAAATTATTCATCTGGTAGTATTTTTAAAAGCAATACACCGGCTTTCATTTTAGTTCCATTTACATCTGAATTGTAGGAAATACAGTTGTAGAATGAGGCAAACAGAAAGCTGGTCTAGTGCTTTGATAATGGAGGAAAAAAGTCTTTATGCTGTTAGTGTGTGATGAACTCATCAATGTATCTATAGTGCCAGCTACAAGGAATGGCCAGTTATAATAAACATTAGTTTTTTTTACTAATTTTTAAAAATAAGCATACGGTTGCAGTGTACATGATGTCATTCATGCTTTTTTTTTTCAGTGATGACTTACTGGAGGATTCAGACAGTGAAGAGCATTCCAGATCAGAATCTGTGACAGGTAGGTTATATCTGATATGTGTAATAGTTTAGAGGTCAAAGGGGAAATTGTTCTGTCAGGCTTTTAAAAAAGCTCTGTCAAAATCAATAGTATTATATTCACTGTATTAGAGAAAATGAAAAGGATTTACTTTGAAGGCAATGCCAGTATTTAAGTCGCTGTTTGTGTGGTGAAGAGATTATGTACAGGAGCCAGAAAAAACCCACTTAGTTGGTTAATAAATGTCTTACTTGACAACAATCATTGCTTATTTTGCTGTCAATAAAAAACACAAACCAAAATAAAAGGACTTACTTAGAACAGGAGCCAATTACAGCTGTATAAAACCCTTTAAATTGAGGGTGTTGCCAGAAAGAGTTTCTGTATCTTCATTGTTCCTCTGTGAATATGCACTTTGATAAAGTATTTCTCTTCCTGAATTAAGATTTCATATGGAAGAGAATGGTGCTGTGCTTGATGTTCTTGTGTTATTTCCTTAGAGGTTTAATCAGAAACTTTGTTGGGAGGGAGGATTACATGTTTATTTTCCATAATCCAGTTTACGTCTTTGAGTAAGAATCAGCAAGGGGGAAAAAGAGCATGAGATGTAAAGTTTTTTTTTTCCCAATAAACAGTAATATGTGTAATATGATTCCTTTATTTCTTTTTAGCATATATGTTATGTTAAACATTTTTGTTTTAAAGGGCATACATCACAGAAAGAAACCATGGAAGTCAGCCTTGATATAACAGCTCTCAGCGTTCTTCAGCAACCCGAAAAACTTCAGTGGGAAATTGTTGCAAATGTTCTGGAAGACACGGTTAAGGATCTAGAAGAACTTGGGGCAAATCCCTGTTTGGCCAACTGTAAGAGTGAGAAGATGAAGGAAAAACATCTAGAACAACACAACATTCCCTTTCCTTGTTTATTAGCTGGAGGTCTTTTAACATACAAATCACCTGCTACCTCTCCTGTTAGCAGTAACTCTCAGAGGTCACTGGATGGCTTAAGTAGGACTCGAGGTGAGAGTGTCTCGGAACAGGGATCAACTGACAATGAATCCTGCACTAATTCAGAACTGAATTCCCCTCTGGTAAGGAGGACTTTACCTGTATTGCTGCTATACAGCATTAAGGAGTCTGATGAAAAAGCAGGAAAACTCTTTTCACAGATGAACAATATTATGAGTAAAAGTATACATGATGATGGTTTCACAGTTCCACAGATCATTGAGATGGAGCTGGACAGCCAGGAGCAGTTGCTGTTACAGGATCCCCCTGTGACTTACATTCAGCAGTTTGCAGATGCTGCAGCCAACCTAACATCTCCAGACTCTGACAAGTGGAGCTCCATGGTTCCTAAGCCTGGGACTTTGGTTCAGTGCCTGCGTCTGCCAAAGTTTGCGGAGGAGGAGAACCTGTGTGTAGATTCCATCACACCTTGTGCAGATGGAGTTCATCTGTTAGTAGGACTGCGGACTTGCCCTGTCGAATCTCTGAGTGCAATAAATCAAGTAGAGGCCTTGAATAATTTAAATAAATTAAACTCGGCACTATGTAGTAGAAGGAAAGGGGAACTAGAATCAAGTCTTGCTGTAGTGAATGGCACAAGTATTGATGTAATCCAGCATGAGTCACCAGCAGATGTACCAACTCCTTTAATTATTCAGCCTGAACAGAGAAGTGTTAGTGGTGGATACCTAGTGCTTTATAAGATGAATTATGCCACTAGAATAGTTACTCTAGAGGAGGAACCAGTAAAAATCCAGCATATCAAAGACCCCCAAGACACAATTACCTCAATGATTTTGCTCCCACCGGATATATTGGATAATCGAGAGGACGACTGTGAGGAGCCTGTAGAGGAAATACAATTAACTTCTAAAAATGGCACTGGGAGAGAAAGAAGATCTGAGATCTCTACTCTTGGGCACCTGGTAATAACTACTCAGGGAGGATATGTAAAAATATTAGACCTTTCAAACTTTGAAATTCTGGCCAAAGTGGAGCCACCTAAAAAAGAGGGCACTGAGGAACCAGATATGTTTGTCTCTGTGATATACTGTTCGGGCACAGACAGATTATGTGCATGCACCAAAGGTAAGACTGTTCTTTAATTTTTTTTTAAAGTATTGATTTTACTGTATTTGGATTATATTGTAGATATTGAATATATATTTCAGAACGTTAATAGGCAAATTCTATTGAATTTACATACAGTTTAATTCTGATCTAGGAAGCATGGACTCTAGTTAATTCCTCACCTTAAATGTAGATTTTTAACCTCTAGAATGACAATAATTCTTGTGTGCGTCCAGTGCACTAGTAAATTTGGTCTTGTAGAGGCACAGATTTTCTTAATTCCAAAAAAAATAAAACTAGTTCTTTTAAGTAACTATTTCTGTGCTAAACAAATCACATTTCTGAAAAATGCCTCCTGTTTGTAATTAGTGATATTCAAGAGGATAGAGAAGATAATGTGTTAATATCTGTTCCAGTGGTCATTTATATCTTCATTCAGGTAGCATGCTGCTTTTTCTGATTCAGCTTTTTGCAGTTGGGATTGTACTCTCTTGAGCATGAGAGCTAGACTATCCATGCAGGATTGTTAAGTATATTTTCTAAATGAACACAAGACATTTTGGGCAAGGGGGCATGTAGAAGGGGAGTATAAATGTCCAGGCAACAACTACTTTGTATAAGTCACTAAACCACCACAAAACTCTCCACTTCCGTTGTGTCACATTGGAACAGTGAAAATGGCTCTGCCTGTCATCCAGCTGAGTTCTTCCACACACCAGAGTTTTATTTAGTTCTGCAGTTGTATGCAGCTCTAGTGGAAATACTTAGGCTCTCAAAGGGACTAAGCTGGTGGGATGGTTCATACATTTCAAATTAATTCCCACCAATGTTATGTTGAACTTTCTCTCTACTAGAAGAATTCATACCTTTCCTCCTTTAATGATGGTGTCACATTGATTAAACAGTTCTCCTATGAGTAGTTGTTAAATCAGATTTACATGTTATTTCCAAGAGATAAAGTCAAGCTTGTTGTAAACATCTCATTTTTGTTAAGGGCTTCATCTTTATCACTTACCTTCCAAGACTTTTAGAAGGGAGATTTTAGATTTGCTTTTCAAATATGAATGAAAACATTGCATGTTACCAGCTACTATTGATGTTTGCAGATTCCTTAAGGTAGCATTCATGTTTACTGAATCATTCTCTTTTCATAACTGCTTTTGAAGAAATGTGTGTTAAACTGTTTCAGCTGTATTTAATAATGCATGCTTTTTCCTTGTTAAAATGGAACTCTGACTGAAAAGTTAATTGCCTTTGAAAATTGTTAGTATATCATATCCATGTCATAATGTTTTTACCTATTCTTAGCTGATCAAACTGTAATCTCATTACAAAGAACTCCAAACCTTGCTAAGTTTTTTTACTACAGCATTCTATTACTCTTAATTTCTTTGTTGCATCAAATCTGTTTTTTCTTTCTTGTGTTTTAAGATTAACGATAAAAGTTAAAGGGCTTATTGTTAGTGTGCATAATACTTTCCCATCAGGGGTTTGTGTGTTTGGGAATTATAGTCTTGTAGCATTTTGTATAATCTAACCTGTTTTGGACATGGAGTGCAAGATAACAGGTCTGTTGAGCTGGAAGGGTTTATCCTGTGTGTGTAGGAGTATTTGCCTCTGCCTAGACAACCATCATCTCTGTTACTGACTGGAGAATACTTCATCTTCCTCATAACAAACAAACACATCATTCTGCTTTTTCAGTAAATCTCAGAGTATTATAATATCCATCTAGTAATTTATAAATAGCTTTGTTGGGACTTCTTGCTGTCTTTAAATCGACTGAGATTTGGGGTTTTTTTTCTTCTGTAGTCCAGTGTGCTGCAGGTATCCCTCAGCCCAAAATTTTTTTATTTTGAATATAGTATTCTGATTACTTAAAAAAAAAATCTGTTGATTATTCTTATCTTCCATTTGCACCCATTGCACCTCTAGCTAGAATTTCCATTTTCTGCTCTGCAATCATATTAGAATGGACTTTGGAATTCATAGCTTAAATGCCTTTAAAATCTTTCAATTTTTATTCCTCTTTTAGCATTTCAGTTACTTTTCCTGATGTAATTTTTCTCACTTTTGAGAAATTAAGTCTAAAGCTATCATAAGTATTTAGGGATCAATGACTGCTAGAAGTCTGGTTTTCAGGATCTGGTGCTAGGTATGTCTGAAGCCTCAAAGAGTTATAATATGATGCTTTGTAAAGAATTGCTTGATCTGAAATGTGTATAAATAATTGTAAGGCATAAAATTCAGGAACACTAAAAAAGTACATCAAGAACCTCAACTATTAATACAGCTTTTTCAATCCTATATCTTACGGTACATTTGAATAACTTAATGTATGGAATAGGTTTCACTTAATTTTTGTTGTCTGGAATCGTAATCATCCTTTAAACTTTCTGCTGTAAGTGTGTAAAATTTCTTGCTTAGCTGCTAGGTGGTTGAAGATGGGGGTTTTTTGTGATTACCGTTTCTCAAATGCAGTTTTCGTAGGCTTCTTCCAAAATCACTTTGAGGTCTTTGATGCTCTAGGTTTTCTACCACATATGAGATAGTGCCTGCAGTCTGACAGCATTAGGAAGATATGTGTTGAAAGTAGAATAGCAGTATTCACTGATGTATTCAACATTAATCCTGTCTCAAAGGAGCTTGTAGTGCAAAGACGTAAGCGAAAATGTTAAGTAAGTGTTTTGGGACATAGGTGCGTTGGAAAGGCTTGGATGTTGGAAAACTCTTCAGGAATATAAACTGAACGGTACATTCTTTCCTGTTCACTTGCTTGGATGGTGAGGCAAAGAGGTGCTTTAATACCTGAAAGTTTTAGATACAGAATAACCTTTTTTTTTTTCTGCTTCTCCTGCTTGTTGACATTATTTTCATTGGTACATCATAAAATTTTTCCATAGCTGCCTTTAAGATATGACAGAAAGGAAACCTCTGTGTGAATGGGTGCTTAGGTTTGGAGTGGTTTCATGTAGAGATGTTATAGACCTGCATTTGACGTCATCCATCCTTGTGAGTTCCACTTCAGAATGTTACCTCTTGGTGTCACCTTCAGGTACTTCTGCAAGGATTACCTGGGGTTGACCTCTCGGAAGAAGTGTGCGAGTCGATTCTTGGTTTCAGTTCTGTTAAGCAAAATGGTGGACTTCAATCTCTTTGTATTTTGCATTCTTCTGTAGGGTGGTCTTTTGATGATCTTCAAAGCCTATCATGTGATACTTAAGAGGATCAGATGCAGTTTTTTATGGAGGCATAAATTTCGGAGCTGCAGTGGTCACTGTCTTCTTGATATCTCATTTTGCATCTAACTTCTTTTTAAATCAGAGTCCTACTAAAAAATTACTTAAGAAAATGTTCCACAACATGCATTTTCCTTTTTTTTTTTCTCCTTTGTTGCATTTGTTTTGGATTGCTTCCTTACTTTAGCTGCTTAGCTGTGTTTATCATTCAGAGGATTTTGTTGACCTTTGTTTTGAAAGATAGACTTAGGTAGAAAAACTGTAGTAGCTGAAACATACCTATTTTAATTCAACATAACGATGCAAATCTCTGCCTGTGTTTTGGTTTGGCAGTTTTGAAATTTGTCTGTATTTGTGTTTCTGGGAGTATTTTTAAAAAGATCATAAAGAATTGTCAATTTTCTGTTACTGCTTTGATGTTCTCCCTTGTGAAGTGTCTGAAGGTCTCTGTAGAAATATTGACTAGGAAAATGGTGGCAGTTCCAACAAATACTATAAAAAGTGGAAATGGTCAGGGTGTTCTGGTGAAGAAGGTACCTTTTGCATAGACTGTGAGCAAGTGTTAAAACTATACAATCTCTGTGAGTGCTTGAACTCCTAGTGACTGAAGCATTGCTGGCTTGTGCTCACCTGACATTTCTAAATGTGTTACATTATAACATTGAAAAGGTATTAGGTTATAACAAGAGTTTTCCTAGTCCCTCCCCTTTGTTGGAAAAAGTATTTTTTCAGTCTGGAGTTTGGTATGTCAAAAGTGAATTGTCTATGCTGAGATTTCTTATGGCAAGCCTGGCAGAACTGGATGGCACTTTGATGCATTTGAGAATTTATTCCCTCAACTCTTGTACCTTTCATTTATAGCAGGTTTCCTGCATTTGACTTGAGTGAGTGCTAATTACACTCTCTAGCTTTTTTCTGGTTTAGTTTGGATCTTTTTTGTGCCTTCCTTGTCATTAGGCTTTGTCAGCCTTATATACTCTGTATTTGAAGTACAAGAATCAATTTAGTATTTTCAATTTTCTATCTTCGTAGCCAATGGAGTCTAATAGGATTGAAGAGAGGTCGAGTTTTTACGCATCATAATTGGTGTTGGAAGTGATGCTAAGAGATCATCTTCAAGTCAGGGTCAGGTACACTTACCCATTTAGAAATAGAGTACTGATCACCCTGTTTTTGTACATCTTAAACGTGGAGATTTAACAGCCTATTCATGAAATTTTTTCTACTGCATGCTGTCCTTGATGATTCCCCCCCTCTAGTGTTCAGCTTATATCATCTTTGTTCATTGGAGTCATACCAGTTGGACTATTTGTTAGGAGCATGGCAAGGAGATTTTTTCAAAAAAGTTTATTTAAATCCTGTTCATCTCCAAACGTTTATTTTCCCAAGTTGAATATCTCCAATCCTTGTAAACTTTCCTTAGGGACTTTAAAATAAAATAAAATAATAAAAAAAACACAACCCTTACTTTTCCCTCCCAAAAGACTTGCTCAAGTCAGACCACATGTTTCTTGATGAGATTCCCAAAACCAGGCACAGTAATCCTACAGATGTCTTTGAATGAAACAGAATTCCTTAAGCAGCTCTGCAGTCTGTGCATACCATGTGTGTGTATACATAGTGGACTGTTTGCACTTTTGAGCAGGAAATTGAATGAGGTTTATATTCTGACTCACAAGAGCCTCTTTTGCAGAACTGCTGGCTAGCTGATTTTTCTTCATCCCATAATAGCTCTTTTAATTATTTCTTGCTAGGCATAGTAACTTTCCCTTGTCCCTATTCAATTGCATTCTATTTTTTCATAAGTCGGGATGGAATTTTATAGCTAAAATCTCCAAAAATAGTGTAAATTGTGTTGGAGTGAGGTTTTGGGATAGCTCTCTTGATGACATTTTTCAAGTGTTCTGAACTTGCACATTTAGAGCTAACAGTTTCTCTACAGCCCTGTGTGAGAAGAAGTAAGGGACTATTAAGTTGTTTAGTGCATAGTTTCCTGTGGAGTGGCTTTGTTTTCCAATTCCTTTTTAACTATTTGAATGTTGTTTAACAGTGTCCTTCAGTTGCAATTTGCTGCTGATGATTGTGTCACTCTTCCAGACTTCTTCCACAGCGCAGGATACATTTGGGGTACTGAATGTCTCACCATATGGGCTTTGAGTGCAGTGGCCTAGTCTGTGACACGTTCCCTACTTTGTGCCAATGCTGTTTTCCTGGAACCAGTAACTGTTTTGCCAGAAGGAAGCTTGTGATTGATTTGACTGGATTTATTATTCTTATATTCTGTTTGTATTGCCCACCAGGTTTTTGAGTCCATGCAAATTGCAGATTTTAAATATGCTTCAGAATTAAATTTAACAATGTTTTGATTGTGTTACCTGGTTTTGGGGGGAAGGCATGATGATGCTGGTTTTCAGTTTGTCTCCTATGTGATAACTGAGTAAATCAGTGCCAGCTTTTGTATCTCCTTGGTAGTGCAACAGAAGCATTTATTGCCTCTGTCGAAGTGATGCTGTAAGACCCCAGCACCCCAGCTGCGAGCTCACTGAAGGGGTTTTGCTTTAAAAATATACAAGGCTCCAACAATATCCACCCTCTGGATATATTAAAGAGCCTTCAGTTCTTATAACACCTTGAGAGGGAACATAAGGAAGAAAAGTGGTGCATGTATTCTTAGGAGGTACTTACTGGTAAACTTTAGAAAATGAGAGTACTTGGCAAAAGTTCAAAGGGTAACATTCAATCAAAATAAAGCATTCCACAAAGCATTGACTTAGCACATGCTAACCCACACAATCTAGTATAATCCAACCCATCTGATCTCAAGCTACCCAAAATACTAAGAAAGGAGATTAGAAGAAGAAAATGTAAAAAAAGAGAGAGAAAAAGAGGAAATTAAAGTTACCACCCAGAGTCCTGTGCACGTCCAGCTTCCAAGAGTGCAGAGACTGACAGCTGCTCAAAGGCTTCCCCAGCAGGCTTGAAGGGGCTGTGGTATGGGATAGGGCATTACCTCACCTTCATGTAATTCAACCTGTCCTTTCCCTCGCAACACTCACACACACACACTTGAGTTCGTCTGAGCCGGTAATTAATATAGTAATCCAGTGTCTCACAGATGCAAGAAAAGTCTTCAGATTAACTGCTACTTTCAGTGTTTGCTATCTGGTTAGAATTTGAAAGCACTGACTGAGTCACTGTTTCAGCCTAGTACTATGAACGATGAACCAGTAATAACACCCAAAAAAAAAAAAAAGGCAGCATTGATTTCTGCACAGATTTTTTTCACTGGCACGTGACTATACAAACTACAGTATTATCGAAACAAATAATTAAACATGCATCTTCAGAAAGTTATCTTTGAATGCTCTAAGAGAGCAAATGCCTCTTTTGTGATACAGGGGCAAAAGCATCTACAGGGTTTTGAAAAGTGTGCATAGCCAGAGGCTAATATTGTATAACTGAAGTTCATGATAAACTGCTTTGTAGAAGCTGTTTAAAAACAAGTAAGAGGAAGTGAGATGTCTCAAGTTTAGCACAGAGTTTTTTCTTGGAAAAGTGCTGGTATATTTCAGGAATACAGGGCTTATGACTCTTCCTCTTGTGGTATGGATAAAATGGTAAGGACTTCTTTGCTGCTGTTTATCTTTGAGCAGTAAACAGAGTGAGAAACAAACAGGTTTGGCTTATTCCCAAATAAAGCTGCCAAGGTCTGTGTTTTACAATGTCTCTCTAATTCTCTTTGTGCGAGGAGAATTGCTTATTTATGAGCTGTTTGATTTCAAGGAAACTCATAAGTGTTATTTGCAATAAGTATTTTTTCCCCCTCCACACTTGGGATCATCTTGGGATGTGCTGTTCTGCACTTGGGAGCGTGTAGGTTGTGGCTGAGAGAGAGGCAGCACAGGCATCTTACTGGATCTCAGTTAGAGGAGCCCCACCAAGAAATGGCTTAATGAAATAGCTGTTTGAGTAAGTTAGACTAAAAAGTGAAATACAGGTAGTGAGAAAATCTCCCATCCCTTCAGATCCTGGGAACCCTGCTTTTACGCAGCATCTTCCAGGTCCTGGGTGGATTTTCCCACAGCACACTGCACAAATCCTATCCATGGAGCCATTCTTCTGTTTTGATCATTTGAGCTATTATTTTCCTCTTGTTATTCTGTCTTACTAAAAGAGTGATTTTTATGAAGCCGTTTGTTGTCAGACCTTTTTTAGTGAGATCCAGAAAACCCCTCTGCTAGCATTCTGTGCCTCTCATGTCTTTTCTCTGTGCCTCTCACACACTGCCTGCCTCTTTGTGCCTCTTGATTGCTGTTTCACTCTCCTCACCCCTCACGGTGCACAACATATAACTGCTTTTTTCTTGGGTTTTTATTATGTTTTTATTTTCAAGTTGGTTTGTTTCAGATTACCTGGATAATTTGCATAACAGGACTTATCATAAGGTTAATCAGATGCTGAAGGTCAGTCCGTAAACATTTTTCAGAAAAAACATGTCAGGCTTACCCTTGGATTTTCATATCGGAATCCTACTGATTAGAATTTTTGTAATTTCTGAAGCTGGTCAACAGTGCCTCCCCTCCCCCACAGCCTTATGTAAAATTAAACATTCCTTCACAGTGACTTAAAGTCCCTCTGAGCAGCTTAGGGAGCTGGGATTGTTTAGCCTGAAGAAGGGGTGGCTCAAGAGGGACCTTATCACTCTACAGCTACCTGAAAGGAGGTTGTAGCAAAGTGAGGCTTGGCCTCTTCTCCCAAGTAACAAGTGATAGGGCAAGAGGACATGGCCTCAAATTGCTGCAGAGTGGTTTAGCTTGGATACTAGGAAAAATTTCTTCACAGAAGGAGTTACCACCAAGCATTGGAACAGGCTGCTCAGGGAAGTGGTGGAGTCACCATCCCTGGAGGTATTAAAAAGATATGTAGATGTGGCATTTAGGGACGTGGCTTAGTGGCGGCCTTTGCAGTGCTGGGTTAATGTTGCACTTAGAGATCTTAGCGGTCTTTTCCAACCTAAATGGTTCTGTGGTTCTGTGACTTCTCTGTAAACAACAGAATTCGTTTATGTGTATCTGTAGGCCTTCACTTCCTCTTTATATGCATATTTTGGATTATGGAAAGTGACATAACAGTTATGATTTTTAGTTTTTGTTAATGTTTCCTTTGTTAATTAACTTTTACAACTCCTCCCTCCAATATGTCTTACATTTAATGCCATTCACAACTGCAGTGTTTTTGTATTTCTGTTTTGCACTTGTCCTGAAAAAAACCAATCATAGTAGTAAAACAAAATGAGTATTCCTGTATGATCCTACTGGATACTGTTGTAATTGCACAGCAGTTCAACTGCAAAACAGTCTTTTGAATTAAGTTTAGCTGCATGCCTGTCTAAACTGTCTTCTGTTTTCTGTGATGATTTTAGGTGGAGAACTTCATTTCCTTCAGATTGGAGGGACCTGCGATGACATAGATGAAGCTGACATACTTGTAGATGGATCCCTTTCCAAAAGTGTAGAACAGTCATCAGAAGGCACCAAACCCTTATCTAACCCTTCTAGTCCAGGCATTACAGGTAAGTTGCACATATGTAAATGTACTGTGAGTAAAACAACTTCTGTAATTTTTGAAAGTTGCATATTTTCAGTGATTTAGTAGCATGCTGCTTTATATATTTTTTGCTGCCCAGAGTTGGAGTTCTATAGTTGCTGTTGCTGGTAATGTACAAGCATAATACTTTAGCAGTTCCTGATTAAAAAAAAAAAAACAAACAAAAAACAACAAACAACAACTTTTATATAATTGAGTGTTTTCCTAATCTCTACATGTGATTTTAAGTGTGGCAGACAGTAAGAAACAGGTAACTGTGCAGGCACTGAGCTTCCCACATAGTTTAAATAGGCTTGCAATATTTATTTGGAACGAAAATCATGTCTTCATTATGTAAAATTGCCTTAAGGTTTCATGCAGAAGCTATACAGCTCTACTTAATAAAACTGTACAAGACATGTATTTAACAGGTACTATTGCACGCAGTGGAATTGATACTCTATACTTAGGCAGTGTAGTTGCTGTAGATAAATTAAGCTTATAATGTAAAAGCTTGGATTATTGCTTTTACCAGTTTGTCTGGGTTTAGCTCAAATTCCTTCCTCAACAGATTGTCTACCCTTGGCCAGCAAGAAGTAATTGTTTTGAATTGTCCAAATTCTGTTTTTATCCTAAATACGCTATTTAGGTGTTGTCTTTACTGCAGTTCTCATATACCTGTACTGCACCAGTTTGCGGCATTTTGTAGTATCCTGGCTCACTCAAATAGACAGTTGGGCAAGAGGGTTGTTCCTTTTGTAGGCAGGTAGGAGGGGAGAATTGTGAGGGACTCCTCCTGCTTGCCAGGGAGAACAGTGAGTTTGTGGGTTATGGGAGCTGCTGTGTGGGCCTCTGAGTCTTTTCTCAGCTCTCATCAAAGATGCTCTAGTGTAGATAAATTGCTACTAAAACGTAACAAGAAGTCTAATTTTGCTGGTTTAGCCTGGGGAAGATTTGAGTCATGCTGAGGTTTTTAAAGGATTTGTGTGTGCGTATTTGTGTGTATATATATATGTATATAGTCATGCTTTGATTTTATAAAGGGAATTGTTTATGAGAGAGCTGTAAAATTATTATGCTTTTAATTTTGTTTTAACCTGCAGTTGTTTAAGATAGAGAAAGAAAGCGGTTATGTCTGTTGGATCACAAGTAGGATCACTGGGAATAGATTACCTAGAATAAAAAATAAGAGAATAAATAATATAAAGCATGAAGCTAAAGCAATGATAAAATGGAAATAAGCCATTCATGTGGCAATGACTATTTCAGAGAAGTTATGTTAATTTAGTGTGTACATGTGTGTGATGGGAGGTGTCTGCCTGCAACTGCAGAGAACAGAATAAGCTGGGAGAGGACTGAGTGGCAATACAAGGGATGATTTTGGATCATGGCCTCTTGGTTGTCAGCAGGCTACTTGCTGTTTTTCTTCCAAAATCCCCGTCTGCTGCCAACCTTGTGTTACGCTGTTTGTGTTTGTGTGACCCTGACCTTATTTCACAAGAATTGATCAAGAGAGGGAAGGAAAAGATGCTTTTTGTCATCAGGATTTTTTTGTAAGCAGTTGCTTTGAGGACTGAATTTCTTTGCTTCCTCCTCTTTTTCACCAAAGAAGCCATTCCTGAAGTTTGAAAATCACTAGGAGATAAACTGTTGTGTGTATGTGATGGGAAAAAAGTCTCTTTTTTGCTAACGGTAAATAAAGCAAAAATGAGAATATGAATATGGAGGACATAGATGTGCTTCAATGGATGCATTCTCAGCACAGTAGCTTATTTCAGTGACTTCCAATCAAATGGTAACTTTGAGTATGCTGATGAATCAAATAGATGATCATTACTGTTTAAATTCTGTCAGTACTGTAAAGGTGATTTTTTTTTCCCCCAGTTTTTATCTCTTTCCCATCCAGCCTTCAGCATAGGCTTGAATATGGCTTATTGGAGCAAGAAATTGATTTATATATGCATAGGCTTCAAAGTAGCTGTATCTTTAGATTGCCCACAAGCTGCAGGTTCTCCTTTTAAGTAGTCATGTAATTCAGGCAGCATAGTATTTCTTGATCTTGGTCCCTAGCGGTTTCCAAAGAGTTGTTAAATACACAGTAACGATCAGATAAATTGAGTACTATTTTGCTGTGGCATCAAACTGAGCCACTAAAAGCTGAGAGAAGCTTAATAGTCATAGGAAGCCAGTGCTGAGGGCAGGAATTGTGGAAACCTAATGGTGATTGCAGAGCTTTTAGTCTGAACTATCCAGGTTAAGAATACTAAAGCCAGTAACACAGGATTCTTAACATATATGTGAATGATTGCTAGCACTGTGCCAACCTCTTCTAAGTAACGAAGCTGTCATTACCTGTATGGATCACAATCAGACTGCGTCCCCGACATTTATAACATCAGTGTTGTTTTTCTTTTAGTCCTAAATACAGCAGCAAAAAAAAAAACAAAACACAAAACATTTTCTTCCTTATTTGTGCCAGTGTGTTTTTCAGACAGACACAGCTCAACAGAAAGGTTTCTGGTTTCTGTTTGGGGAAATTAACTCCTGCAACAAGCTTTTGCCCATATATTGTTCCTGTATATTGTGGCCTTTGTTCATGTATTTATTTTTCTCTACTGTTGGTGTTCTAGAATGCATTTGTTAAATTTTATACTCTAGCCTGAATTTACAACTTGGATGTATTTTAAGTTGTGTTGTTTTAGAAGGAAATTAGTTAACCATATAGTAATCTTAGATTACTATTTCCTTTCAAGGAGCAGAGTGTTTTTTGTGTTGAAGTGATTTAAAATAATGCTTTTTTTGAAGTGAAATGAAAAAGTATAAATTTTTCTGACCAGTTTAAAACCTGCTTTCAAGTTTGCTGTTAGAACCATCTTGTCATAGCACTCTATTAGCATATAATAAAAGTCTTGTAATTTTTTAAAAGAAGCCAAATATACTTGGCAGCACTGGAAAGTTAAGTCCTTCATTTTTCAGTTTTAGGGGTTGATACCACATTACATGTGTGTGGCTGCTCTTAATACTCGTAGTTTGTTTCTGTTGGAGAGGGAAGGAGAATGAAGCAGGAAAAATCCGGTCAACTCAAAGATAGAATTGTTGTACAGTTTGAGCAATGATCTCACTTCTCATTGCAGTGTAATCCAGCTAATGAGGTTCACATTTGGCCGTTAAAAAAGTCAAGAAGGTCTGTACTGTGTTATTGAAATTCAGTTTCTAAAGCATTTTCCTGCCTCCTAGATTGAAGAGCAGAAATTATTGTAGTTGCAATGAGAGTGAATTTTTTACCTGACTGTGGGTATCTCACCTTGAGCTCAATCTGGCTTACTCTCCAAGGCAGTCTCTAAGTTGACTTCACTGGGACAGTGATGTGTCCTTATTGCCCCAGACCGGGTGGTAGAAGTATAGTCAGGTAGCAGACTTTCTCCTTTTGAAAACCATCATTTTGTTACAAGTGAAAGATTTTCTCAAAAATGCATTTTTAAGCCAAAATGCTCAAAATAGAAGAAAATTTACGTTGTGTATATCTTACTTTCCCTTGTTTGGTTTTTTGGGGTTGCTTTTTCTATCCTTGTCAGAAAATATGATTAGAGTTTCTTTATGATTTCTTTAGGTGTTTGGCTTCCTGGGATATTTTAGTTTTCAGTATTTCAACTGGTATCCTTGTTTCCTCAGTACAAGGCTTAAATATGAAGACAAGAAGGCAGAATAATTGTCTAGGCCCAGTGCATTGCATTACTTTTAAGTGCATCACCTAAAGGGTGTTTGTTTTTCACTTACCCTCTTTTAAGCTAAATTGGGAACCTTTCACAATATGCTAATAATCCACCATAAAACAGGTCTATATTGATAAGCAGGTGCCAAAGTGATGCTTTAAACAGTGATAAAAATGTCACAATTGCATAATAATTCTGTATGTCTGTTTTCATGAAATATAAAACTTTTTTAAAATCTGAGTAAATAGATATTAAAAAAATGTTTAATCAGTTTTATAACTTCAAAGTGTAGCTGGCTGATTACTTATTCCTAATGATTCTGGTTAAATCCCAGGCAACATCCTCAGAGATTCTAGTACTTAGAAAATTTATTCCAGATGAACTGCCTTCAAAGGCTTCAAGGCTAGGGTTGTTTGGTTGCTTTTGTTTGTTTATGGTGATGCTTTTTATTATTCAGGAGTTGATCTTTTGGTGGACCAGCCGTTTTCCCTTGAAACGCTGACATCCCTGGTGGAACTGACCCGCTTTGAGACCTTAACGCCGCGCTTTTCAGCCACTGTCCCTCCGTGTTGGGTAGAAGTGCAGCAAGAGCAGCAGCAAAGGCGGCACCCGCAGCATCTGCACCAGCAGCACCACGGGGATGCAGCTCAGCACACTCGAACCTGGAAGCTGCAGACAGACAGGTGGGCAGGGGGACAGCCCAGAGGGGAATCGTGTGTATTGCTCAGCTAGTTTGTAGAGCTATACAGTGACAAATTTCATACAATTTAATTGGTTTGAGCTAGTGTGTGATTTCAAAGATGATAGTCCCTATTTGGGACTCCGCATTATAGGTCCTTGTAGATTGCCAGAGTAATTTCAGTGGACCTTGAAACAAATTGAAACATCAGGTTTTGAATTGGGGTATTTTAATTTGCCACATGTGCCCATTTCAATATATAATAGACAAGCACTTTTGCCAGAGTTACAGATATTCTTGATCTATTCTGTAAAAGTCTGATTCATCCTTCTTATGCATATACACATTCTTAGAATGTTTTTTTAATGAGAAAATGCAAACTGCAGATGCCACTATGACTAATTAGTTGTCCTAAATGAAATTGTATTGTAATTTATTTTAAATAAGAAGGTGGCATGTGATAATGAAGCATTACAAGAGGGAAAATAGGTAATAGTTGCAGGTATTTTTCAGGGCTGAGACCTCACAGGAGCTGAGCTTTCTGTAATTAAATATTCATAAGCTGTGGTTAAAAACTTGCAGGGCATTATAGGCTTTACCTTGTGGTTTAGCTTTGTGTAAGTAAAATATTATGTATGTAGCAAGTGGAAAGGAGGTAGTTCCTTGCAAAATAACTTCCAGTTAAAGCTATTGATTATCCAAGTGTGTTCAGCAACAGTTGAAAAGTAAAAAGCTACCAATATGAAGATACAAGGAAGCAAACAATGAAGGTAATAGCTGTTAATTGGAAGGTGATACGTGGAAAATTATCTTATGAATATTGTTTCATTAGAGGAAAAGAATTATGCACGCTGCAAAGTAAACCAAGGTTGGAAAGAGGTAAAGTTAAAAGTTTTATATTAGTACTAGAAATCTTTGACAGCTGCTAAATGACTCATGATGAATATGATTAGAGTCCCTTTGTTCTTAGGGTAGAATTATAAGATTGAAAGCAATATTGGTTCTCTAATTAAAAGTTATCTTTAAGATTTTTGATTTCTGGATTATTTTGTTGGTTGTTAATATGAGGTTTCTTTTATCTCCTCTTTGAGTGCCTCATACTGATACCTATCAAGATGTGGTATTACAGGGTTAGATAGATGAGTAATGCAATTTGATATGGTAATTCTTTTGTTTCTTAAATAGATAGAAAGAGATAATCCTGTAAAGGTATTTTAGGAAATGGCATTATATTACACTCGTGCTCTTTCAGTCCTACTTGTTACACAGTCTTTAAAGTAACAAAGAAAACAGAAAACTAGAGTCTTGTTTATCTCGTGAATCATCTAAATATCAATACTGTCCCTTCAGTGGTAATGTAACTGAAATGTTAAATGGGGTTAATTCTTTTACAAGAGGTACTTGAATTCCTAATGTGCATGGATAAAACAGTGACATCTGAGTTTCCTAGCTTCTTCTCAAATTTATATAGGATATATTTTATGTCTTCATTTTATGAAGACTTATTTCAAAATATGTTAAAGAAGGAAGACCAAGGTACTATGTGCTTTCCAGTGTTTTAACTCTGGGAGTGACTCTGCAGTTCAAAGTTCAGTTGTAGTGGAAGAGCAGATGATGAGATGTTCTAGAAAAGGAATGAATAACTGTATTAGAAAACATTTAGTAGTTCTGAGAATGATGGTATATTGTCATTTAGAATGCAGTATGGGACTGTATGTTCTTCTGTAGGAAGATGCTATTAGATGTAGAAGGGTTTCAAAGGTGATGAGTTTCTGAAAGACTTTGCATTAGGATATCAGAAAGAAGTGATACTTAGGATGCACGTGCTAAAATACTGAGAAAATAATGAAGTAGTTTGCATTTTTTTTTTCTACTTTGAAACTCTGCACATGAATAAACAGGATGCACTTAAGCAGACCTATGAAAAATTAAAGAAAAGCAATTTAAAGGGGTATTTTTTGATTAATCGGAGAATTAGATTGTGAAGTTTATTGCCACAGGTATAAGAACATTACTGTTGGATTAGTGTGAGATCTTCATGGAGGTTCATTATTCCATACGTGCCTGTTGAGCCCCTGCTGCTCAGTTCTGCCAGGAGTAGGTTTCTGGAGTAGATAAATAACAGCTGTAATTCACTATGGCTGTATGCATTGTATGCAACACACACTGCAGAAGATGACTGCAGACAAAGTGGTTTATTTTTCATTTCTGGGTTTGTATCAGATCTTTAACTAAAACTGGATGAGCAGAATATTACTTCGTTTTTCAGAAGTCTGGCTCCTTTGAATGTCTTATTTAGTCCATGCTTTGCGTGACATTAAAAACCACCCCTAAATCTCTCCCTGTTTTGCACTGGACTGTGTATTCTCCAAGCCAGAGGAAAGGCCTGAGTGATTCTAAGTATTTAGGGTTACAGTTGCTTACAGAAGTTTTAGGGTTTTTTTTTTTCCCCCATAGCTGTAGGATGAGTTTTCCTTATATTTTATTTACCTGTGTTATTGTGTAGTTAGTTGGAAATTCCTCACCGTTGCTTCTTAAATCGTAACCACAAGACAAGTTGCCTTCTTCTGTCTTTCCTCCCAAAATCACTGCTTTCCTATGTTGCTTGTTCTGAAAAGCTGGCATGCCATTTCATGACTTGACTCTGAAATCTCTAAGTGTATTATGTGTGCCTGAGGGAAATCTGACCTTCACGGATATTACTGTAAAGAATTAAATACATGGGCACCATTCCTTAATCTGTTTTAAAATTATTTTCTGCATAATACTTAATGTGTAGCATATTATTTGATTTCAAATGGCTTTTTGTGATTTAGATGTTAGAAAGATATCTCAGAAATACTTAGAGCAGCCTAATCAGTTTCTTGGTGTTCTCAATTAGACAACTGAATAAGCACAGTCTATCAAAGTTACATTTTAAAAAATATTTAGTGCTAAGTTGAGAAGGTCATTTATTTTAAAAAATGTGTACGAAAAGGACAATTGACTCATGATTAGTTATATTTTAGTTTCTCTTCGGTTTGAACTATCTTTTGCAAACCTTAGTGTATTAAACTATGGAGTGGATTATTGATGGGTACTTATTATTTCAAAGCAAACTTGTCTTGAAAACAAAACCTTGACTTAAAGAAAGCTGCACCCATTTTGCACAGCACAGGCTTCTGAGTGCACATCTGGTAGGAAGCACCTTTCATCCTGTGTGAATTATCAAATGTATTTTAAAAATAATTTGAAACTAGTCTTTTGAGTCTCTGGTTGTGGCTTTTGTACTGTTGGACAGTGACATTGGTAAGTTTTAAGCAACAGAGAAGGGCAACTTAAAAGAGATTGCAAGGTAGGTACTTAGGATTGTGCTTTCATGCACTTCCCTGATTGGTAGTACACTTCACTTTTTTAGTGTTGTCTTTGGGGGTTTTTCCTCCTACTTTCTTTTCATGGAAATGAGTAACTGGTATTTATAGTACTGTGAAAACAGTGCTGCAATGAAGGCAATAGAAAATCTTTCCCCACTGCTGCTTACACCTAAACATTGTTTCACCTTGTCTTATTGGCTGACTTTTTAACATCTTCTTCACAAAATTAATATGCTTAACTTGAAAGCTTGAAACACTCCAGAATACCTCCTGTGGATGCCAACTAGTGCAAAGTGAGTTTTTCTTCATGTTGAAGACACTGCGCATGGATAGAGAATGCACTGTGTGATGCTTTTTGTGTGATCTGAATTATCTCTTCAAGTGTGTCATTGTCTTCTTTTTTCCCCAACAGCAACAGCTGGGATGAGCATGTCTTTGAACTGGTTCTACCCAAAGCCTGTATGGTTGGACATGTGGACTTCAAATTTGTGTTGAATTCAAACATCACAAACATTCCCCAGATTCAAGTGACTTTACTGAAAAATAAAGCTCCAGGCTTAGGGAAAGTCAATGGTAAGAAAGAACGTAGCATACCTTTCAGAATATTATTTCTTTTAAAAAAACCTCATTATTCTCTATGTATATCAGAAAAATTGCTTGAAATTATGTAACTATTTCAGTTTTACTTATTTCAATTTTATTGTGTTTCTCAACATCATGGGCTGTTTTCACTTGCCATGTTTGAATGTAAACAGTTTCCAAATCCTGATATACAAAGAAAAGTATAGAGCTCAAAAAGATTGAACTCAATTATTATTCTGTACTGCTTGAATCCTACAGTCATTAAAATATTACGTTGACAGTTGTAAATCATCCTAGAGATTGGCTGATGAAACAAAAGGTGCTCTTCTATGGTCTTGGTACGTTAAAAAAAAATTACAATCATTCCAAGTCACAGAAGGAATATATTTGCCAGTGAGAAAATAGCAAGGCTTTTGTTGATGGTAGTAGGAAAAAACTGGCTTCCTTAGCAATCGTCTCATCATTTGGCTCATTAGCTAAGCTCTGTGAAAGCTACAGTATGATTTCACCTTTTGTTCCTTGCAGAGTAGACCAAAGTTAGGAATGCTCTTGCGTTGGGAAGACTTAACTGGACTCTGCGTCTTACTGGCTCTTGGGGAACCTGTGAGGGGGTAGCATAAATTGAAAAGTCAGTTCTTTGAGTTTGTTCCTCCACTGGGATTTTCCTGAGGTGAGAGTGTTCACTGCATGTCCTGCTGCCCTGCCTGCTTGGAGAGGATGGTAATACATGCAGCACCTCCTTTTATTGAGGCATTAATTGGTTATCTTTACCTGACCACCTCTTTCTCAAAACTGAAAAACTCAGTTTTCTTCTGAGAACTGAGTATTTCAGAGAATCTTGCTGTCAGATACTATTAAATTGGCTGCTGGAGATAAAATGTGTTGGGGAGAACAGCAAGCATGATCATAAAAGCTCTTTTCTTCTTTTTCCTATTTTTTTAATTACCACGTGAGAGCATCCCAGTTAAACAAGGGTATCAGGGCTGTAAATTTCAAAAGGGAATACAGGCTTATCAAAGATCATTGACATGTTTTCATGCAACTTCCCACTCTGTAGCCTCCCCCAGTATTTAACAACAAAAAAAGTGTGCTGGAGATGCTCCCTTAAATACTGTAAACTTGGTTGTTATCCAAGAACAAAATATTCCAGCGTAGTTATATTATTTCAGAAAAGCCTATTCTTTCAGGACACAAGGGGGTTTAGATTTAGCAGAAGTGCTGGCTGTGACTGCAGGACAGGAGTCAACAGGTGTTCTTTCAGTTTCTTCATTTTTTTTAATGCTTCAGTAAAACCTTAATTTTAACATATAGCAGAAATTTGTTCTGTCAAATTAAAAGATAGGACAGATAGTCCATGTTGCTCTTCTGAATGGAACCTGCTTTGTTTTCAGCCTGAATTCAATCCATTTGCAGATCTGGATGTCAGAATTAATCTGAAAATCTTCACCTGTGGAACAAAACAGTGGAAGAAAAGCTAAACTCCTTTCCTTAATGCTTCATTTTTAAACAGTTCCCTAAGTTGGTAATTCTTTGGAGAAATTTGATTTTGCTGTGAACTAGATTGCCAGAGCTCTGTGTGAACGCTTTTCAGCACAACATACAGATTAGAAGCCATAACAGAGCTCTTCCAGAAAATTGCATTTCACTTCTTTATGTGCTGGAATATACTGGAATTTGCTTTTTTTTGTTATAGATAGGGTGGAGAAAACATGGAATGGGGGGGTCGGGCAACCTGAAAATGACTGGGAAATGTGAAAGCACCTGCAAGGCAGCCTTGGCAAGGTCCTTTTCTTATTTTTTTTTTTTAATTCATTAGGGTTGGGGAGCCACCACTAACTAACATTTTCCCAAAGTGTAACTGCATTGCAGTTGTTCCCTACCCTTTTGCAGTTTCCTGAGTTTTGGAGAAGGATCTTGGTGATATTTTGCCTTTTTTCTGTGCAGTATTGGATAAAGTAGTGGAGCACTAATGATTTCATTATAAGGGAAGACAAACCTAGATAATTTATATCTGTGATGGATCTTAACCAAAGTGTTCTAATCCTGGGAAAAAGTAATATTCAGGATTGCTTGATGGCTCTTGAAAATGTATAAAAACCTCAGACTGAAATTCATTTAACCCCCCATATTTCCTTTCTTCTTTCGTGGAGGGAAAAAGGAACTGACATTTGGAGATAAATGAGACCTAGAGAAGATGCGTAGGGGAGAGTATATATGGTCATTTTTTTGTTTGACAGGAAACCTGGAAACAGTTAAATATGCAGTCTGTAGTAATGGAAAGGCCAGAGGCATCATTCTGGTTTGGAACTAATGGGCAGTTAATTCACTGGATGTGCTTCTTGTTAATTTGCTTGCATGTCTTCCTCTTCATCTGTGGTTCATGTGACCAAATTAATTGACAAAAAGGCTGTATTTAAGTATTATCAAAATAACGTTTGGTGTTCAGCAGGAGCAATCCAGTTATTCTGAGTTTAAGTTACCAAACTTTCAACATTGGAATCTAATTGCTTAGGAGTAATCTGCAGTTGCTTATTAAGGGAAAAGCGTTTGGGCACTGTTAAAGCAAAGCAGGCTCTTCACAGGTCATTCAGAAATATTTTTTTTAACTATTTGTTCCAACTTCAGTTCAATCCTAATATGTAAAACATGCCTTTGTATCTTTGTGGGTTTATATTAGAAAAAGTGTTGTAGGCAAAAAGCTTACAATTTTGCTATGAGAACTAGTGCTTCTGTTCTTCCTGAGTCTTGAGCTATGTCTGAAATCTTGCTACTATTTTTATTTTCAGAAGCAGCAGTAGATAGACAGATCACATTTCCCTTGTCTCCAGCTCATAATATTGACATGGAGAGAAATGGAAAACCAGGACTGGTGGAATTCAGTGAAGAAATGCAGTATATGGATGTAGAGGAACCACAATGTAAGTTGTATTTATCTTGTTGTATTTTGTTTAAAATACAAGCTTTTTTTCCTTTGTTTAAAGATACACTGGAATTCCACTGTGAAAAGTTCTCAACTATTTAAAAATAGACTGATTTCTCATCTGTTTTCAAAGTTATTTCTCTCACTGGTCTGTTTGCTTTATGAGTTGAAAGTTGAAGACAAACAAAAAAAATTTTTTTGGGGACCAAAAAAATCCCCAGTTACTGGAGAGGTTTGGTGCTTAAAGCAGATTAATATTTATTTGATTTTAGAAATAAAGTAGGTTGCTATGGCACCTTCCTAACTTAAATTCTTGCAGTGTTCCAGCAGTATTTTACTTTGCTTCTTTAGCTAGTTTTAATATAATTTTTCTTTGCGTACCTGGCTTTTGTAGTGATTGCTTGTAAGCCAAGAAAAAAAGGAACAGCTAATAAAGAAATCATAACTAGTCCTGTTGACTTTGAGTCACATCACACTGACTGTGCCTGTTTTTTAGCTTTTTCTTAACCAGCAGTCTTCCACAAAATCTCTTGGACTGTGAAAGGCAAAAAGAGTTGGATCCGAGTGAGGAAAGCTGCAACTGAAAAACTGTCAGTTACGGTGATTCAGTTCCAGAGCTTTGGTTATTCTTCTTGGTCCTTTCAACAGTCCTACCGTACACCTTCTTTCTCTCATGTAATCAGGCCTATCTAGAGCACGACTGAAAGTCTTTTTTGACACAAACCATTCTATGACTTCAAGAAAACTATTGCAAAGAATGAGGGGAGGAATCAGAGGGGTGATAAAAGTGCTGAAAGGAGATGTTTCAAGCTGAAAAGGGAGAAGCAGATGAGTGAATGATGATTTCAATAATTTGAATATACCACAGGGGAAACAAATCAGTCTTTTTGTGTTAAATTTATTCTTAATTTTTTTTTGTTTTAAACAATTCTGTCATGCTTCAGTAAAGACCGAGTAAGAGTTGTGGATCTATATATATATTGGTTCATTATTTCCTCAGTTGTATATGTTGTGGCTTTCATAAGCTGGTCAACATACATATTATCCACATTATACAACTGAAAACTGTTTGAAATCTGTTGTTTACCTTTATTGATTTCACTGGAAAATGTCTAAAAGTAGTCTGGAAAATGTCTCAACTAATTTTTGATGTAGAGTTATGTGTATTTAGTGATCAGAGTTTGACATGGTATATTTTTAACCCATGCAAATGATCAGCTTTTGCGACTTAATTGTGGCTAATTCACATCCATGTTACTCATATTTTTTTAAGGTCTTAGATTGTGTCCATTTCTGGAGGAACACAAGGAAGATATACTTTGTGGTCCAGTGTGGCTGGCTACTGGACTTGATCTGTCAGGCCATGCTGGAATGTTGACCCTAACAAGTCCAAAGCTTGTTAAAGGTAAAGCAGTTTATGATGCTATTTGCATGATGTATTAGTGACTAAAGTGCATCTCATACTTCTGTAATCAGACTTAGGTTTATTTATTTTCACATTGACAAATTTTGCACTGTAACACAATAGTGAGTTACTGTTTCAAACTGGTTATCAAGTACTGTAATTAAGGTGGTTGAGCTCTGCTTGTACTCTGTATTTGTGAAGTTGAAATCTGTTTACAACTTGCCTTAGTAAACTATGCAAATTCTCTGCCCCCTCCTCTTTTTCCCCCCACTTCTAGGCATGGCTGGTGGCAAGTACCGTTCATTTTTAATTCACGTTAAAGCAGTGAATGACAGAGGAACAGAAGAAATCTGCAACGGTGGCATTAGACCAGTTGTTAGAATACCACCTCTAAAACCTCAGACTAACAAAGGCCATTCTCTTGCTTCGTTATTGGCAAAAGTTGCAGCAGGCAAGGTAATGAATAGCCAAGGAAGACGTGTGTGTTAGTTGTAGACGTGGTATGATATATGTGATCTGAAAACCAAACAGCTGTTAAGAGAATTAAGATCCATTAAAAATTGCATTCTAAACATGATACTGTGTTGACACCCTCAAGAATTACAGTTCAACATCTCTTAAGTTGTTTCTTTTGTGCATATTTTGTTGAAAAGGTCTGTTCTGCACTTTCACATTCTTTGCACTTGTTTTAGAAACTTCTGTTTCCCTGAGTGTTTTCAGCAGCTGATATGCCTCATCCTCCTGCAAAGAGTTTTGTGCATGTGTGTATTTTACTCTTGATCATCGTAGTTGTAGGATTGGATGATGCAACAGACATATTTTGGACATTATTGGAGTAGTTAGAACATTATAGAGTACAGAACATTATTAAATTTGTTGTTCTATATTACAAGCAATTAGTGAATAAAAGCGGTTTATTTTAATACAGTGCTCAAGCTGAAAGATTTTACTGACCTGTTTGCATTTCACTGAATAAAGTATAAAAATCTGACAAAATCAATGGGATTTATAATTTTTTTTTTTTTCCAAAAAACATCAGGAAAAGCCATCTAGCAAAATTGAAGCCACTAATTCCTCGAGAAAATCAGATAATCTGCGCGGCTGTGACTTACTTCAAGAAGTCTCTGTGACAATTCGAAGATTTAAAAAAACTTCCATTTCAAAGGAAAGGTTAGTAGCTGTTTTTTATTTCTGAGGAAATATTAGCTTTAGTTACACTTCTCATAAAAAAACTTAGTTCTCAAAATAACTCAGGTCAAGCCACTGTTTCAAGTTGTCATTTTAAGCTTATCTTGTATGGAAAATCCTATAAATTGTGAGTTAGAGCCCACTATGCTGTGCAAATTGTGATAGAAAACCATCATGCATAAAATTACATGTGTGAGATATATATGTATATGAGTGATATATATGAGTGATTATTTTGTCTTCAAAAGGCAGATGTAAATAAGTTTTCTTGGTAAATTAGATATATTATCTGGGGAGGTTATTGTTTTTTTTTAAAAAAGGAAACGTCTTTCATTTCTGTGTACACATTGTCTGGTTTCTTGCAGCAGAGATGATACAATTTGTCAAAAATTTCAAAACCAAATTTAACTGACAAATTGTTACTCAAAGAAGTGGTTAAAGTCTCTGGATTGGTACTGCAGACCTCAATGCAAATAATACAGTATTTAAAGTATTACTAGCTGCCACCCTACAGTGGTGACACTGACTGTAATGGGGATAAAGAGGTTAAAGAGGCTTCAGAGAGGTATGTGCAGATGGCTGCTGAAGAGTTGTAGGTGATGAAAGTTTGTTTAGGAAGTTCTGTGAGTAGAAAATAGGAAGACTGGGAATGTGTGTATAGAAGGTATTATATACGCTTGTGTGCTGGTTTTTCTCTTATCTAAGATTCTTTTTTTTGCGGCTCTATGACAGGATACAAAGTTGGAAGGAAACTATTGGGAGAATGGCCATTTTGGATAATTCTGGTTTTTATCTCCTTCCCCTCCTCCCTAGAGTTCAACGGTGTGCCATGCTACAGTTTTCAGAGTTCCATGAGAAGCTGCTCACCACTCTTTGCAAGAAAACAGATGATGGTCTGACTACAGAACATGCTCAGAGTCTTGTACTCGACACGCTTTGTTGGCTGGCTGGAGTGTATTCAAATGGGCCTGGCAGGTGAGGGAGGCATTGTGTTCAAAGTAGCTTGGCTATCTCTCAGCATCAGTCCAGTTAAAGAAAATGAAATTTTGTATGATTCTCTCAAGTATGCAACTTGTTTTTACAGCTCAAAGGAAGGAAATGACAGTTTGCTTTCTAAAACCCGTAAATGTGTCTCTGATATTATACGTGTGTGCTTCTTTGAAGCTGGGCGGAGCATAGCTCACAAATGTGCACGATTTCTTGCATTGTGCATCAGGTCAGTGCTAATTATTTGCATTTATTTATATATTTCTATTTTATATCTATTTGAGGGATTTGCATGCAATCTGAATTGTGAAAATATGTTTGTTATTGTTTGACATGGAATTCATAAAGCAGCGAGATCAGAACGATCTGTTCATGAAAAATGTGTTTAGGGTATGACTGCAAAGAACATAAGTCTTGCATCTTCCAGAGGAAATTCCGTCCTTGGTTCTTTCTTCAGTAAATGTTAAAGTGCCTATGTGTTTGTTTGTAGCAATGGCAGGTGTGACCCGAGTCAGCAGGGCTTTGGATCAGTTCTTCTGAAAGCGTTACTTGACAATATGCCTCTTTTGCCTGCTGCTGCAACAGGTGGTATGTATGCAGTGTTTGTGTTTGTTGTTGTAAACAAACAGTACATTTGTTGTTTGCCATGTTTTGTTGAACTCTCTTGTGAGGTAAGAATGAGGTAATTGTTCAGTTAGTACAAAGTGCTCCTTAGAGTGGTCTGTTCTGATGGTATCCAGGTATAAAGCAGGCATTTGCATATGGTGGGATTCTAAGCAAATAAGCTTGCTTAGACCACAGTGCAAAGTCTGACATTTTTGGAAGAGCTTAAGTAAGTTTTGCAAGAAGTTTCAAAGGTGTTCGTCAACAACAGGTTTTGTTGACATAAGGGGCAGTCAGGATTGTCTGTTATTTTTGAAAATTAGAGGATGTATTCCAGGAAACCTGGCTATCCAAATGATGTGCAACTAGCAATTTACTTCTGTTTCTTCTCCACTAAAAGGAAGTTTTTAACTAAATTAAATTTCTTCCATATCTACATAGCAGAGCAGTGGTGTATTAGCAGTTTGTTGAAGCCTCTTGAGTGCCAGATGGGATGGAAAGATGACTTGATCCTTGTATTTGGGGTGTCAAGGCCTGCTTTTAACACTAGGATATTGTTGAATTACTTCTAGCTTGGCATCACCAAGGAGTCTTGTAGGAAAATTAGGTTGCATTCCCAGAGGCTTTTTGTGCTACCACTCAGGGAGAAACACTTAACACACAGCTCTAAAGGGTATGGAATGCCTGGGGAGGGAAGGAGAAAGCTGAGATTTTTCTCCATACATCACCACCACACTGTGCTCCCTCAGCTGATTTGTAAGTAAGCCATGACTCCAGCAAATATAGATTAAGAAGACAGCACGCAAAAACCGGAGGATAAAAGGAGAAAAAGAGTTGAATCTGGAGAGTAGGGCTTGACTCTGATAGGATTGGAACCTTTAGCCTAGCATCTTAATATATCAAGAGGATTTTGATTGCTGTGGGCAGAAGCAATGAAAGAAGTGTGCAGAGCTGTCTCTTGGGAACCCTTTTCTCTGGTGTTAGTTGATAAGAGAACTGGAAGTACATGTGGAAACTAATGATTACAGAATGATTTTAAATTGAAGCCTCTTAAAAAAGGGGAAGGAGTAGAATACTTTCTACTCTGTATTCAGTAACCATTAGATAATTAATTTATCACTTTCATTGATTATCCTTTGAAGGATGCTTTCTCAATGAAAAATTCCTATCATATTTCACCAGAAATTATTTTTTTTTAATGCAGGATCTGTGTACTGGTATTTTGTGTTGCTGAATTATGTAAAAGATGAAGATTTGGCAGGATGTAGTACAGCTTGTGCATCATTGCTAACTGCTGTGTCCCGGCAGCTGCAGGATCGCCTGACACCAATGGAGGCTTTGCTTCAAACAAGGTACTAAGAAATGTCATTGTTGTAAACTTAATTAAAACAAACATAAGAATTGTCTAATACCATCCTTTGCTGTTCTGAAAAAGATTGGGTGTTTTAAAAAAAGATACATTTCACCATATTTGTTTGAGCAAGGATTAATTTGTTACAGCTCTGGAAAACAGTTTTAACTTGTGCAAAGGTAAAGGTGAATTTAATTGCTGTCTTACGTTTTATATCATCAGATAGGTATGTAATGTTTGAAGTCTGTGCAATCTTTAAGCTAGTATTTATACTTTTTAGAGTAAGGACTAACAAAACATGCCCTATTTTAAGTATTGGAGGGAGTGAAATATACCAAATAGTTTCAGTTTTGCATAATGCTTCACAAAGCTAGTCTCTCTGTAGGCTGACCATACAGCCAATATATTTCTATTAGAGGACAGATTTAAGTGTAGAGACCTGAAGTAATTTACTGGGAATGCTGGTGTTTATTTTAAATTATATATCAATGTAATTTCAAACTGTGATACTGCATATTTCACATGCTGAACTGATTGTCTGTTTAGCTTTGGATTTACGTGATACGGGAAATCTTTGGTGGTTCAGTTTTGTAGGAGTTTCCAAAGCTGCATTATGGTGAGGGGAACATGTTGCTGTTTGATAGTTCTTACAGTTGTGGTTTGGGTGCAAGAGTTTTCCTCAAAGTCAAGTAAGATCAAAGTAGAACAGGTGGGAGGTTATTTCAGGATCTTCAGGTAAAATGAAAAATGTAGTAGAAAATGTATTAAGCAAAGTTTTGGAGGGCGGGAGGATGTTTGGTTTTTTTGGTTTTGTTTTTAAAAGACTATAATTACAAAATACTTGATAAAATTTTATGCTCAGGTGTTACACTTGGATCCTTATCATGCTTTCTACTGCATTTCTCTTCTTAGTTATTCATGTATTTCACCATCCGTAATCCATGCAGTTGGTCACAAAACTTAATCCAGCAGTAAAAATGGTACCTGAGTAACTGAGAATTTTGAAAAATACACAAAGTAAATTGAAAAAATAAAAGGTTTTGTGTTTTTATGTTGAATTTTCTTTAGAAACTAAGTGGAGGAGAAAAATGTGAAAATTACACTTGATATGAGAATGGTACTTCTCTGTGGGAATTGACTTGTCCCTTTATACAGATTGTTTTCAAGTACCTTAACATAGCTGAAATAGGTTTTTTTTCCTTTCCCATTGCCCGCTTTTGAATTTGGTACATGTGACATCTCACATCACTTAGTGGAAGCACAGCTGTCTGCATTTTAAGGAAAGATTTCTGAAGTGAGCCTCTGTTCTTGGTATCCTTCAAGCTTAGGTTTTCTGAAAGTTTCTAGGCGGTGATTTACAGATTTTTTTCTTGAAACTGAATTTGCTTTCTCTTCTAACTTGGTAACCCTATAATCAGTGTAAGAATAGCAGTAAACACACCTGTCCAATTCTTTATTTGATTACTATAGCTCTCTATCAAGGACTGACTATTTCTTCATTTAGTTTATTAATTTATGCAAAATTTATGGACCTTTCTTCATGTGTCTACAGATCAAGAGAATACCATCATTTTAGTTTGGGGGGGGGTTGGGTTTTCTAAAGAGAAACTAGTATGCAGCCATTGCTTTGGCCTTTCCCCCTTCCCTCTCCCTGAGTTGTATAGTATCGTGTTTGTGTCACAGAGTTTATAGTATTGTGTTTTTCCTCTGTGTTTGTCCCAGGTGCAATAGCCTAACATCTGGTAGTCAAGTAAAAGCAGATGTCTAATTAAAGAATCTTCACATTCATGTTGTCTTTAAGGAGAGTAGTGCTCAGTTTACTATGATGTGATGCAATAAAGCAAGTAAAACTTGAAAGGAGAAGGGCAGTTGGGTGTGTTACATTACTTGCAGTTCAGAGAATAACAAAAAAAGGGATTGCAGGCAGTATTTTAGGCTGTATTACAACAAAGCATGTTGATTTGTCTCTAACAAATCTGACATAATTTCTGCAGCCTGTTCTAAAAAGTACCTGATTGAAGGAGTGGTGGAGTTTAATTATTCTAAGTATTTTAAGACGTTAGATGGCTTAATTATTCTTGTCATTAACACTTGAACTGTTTCCTGCTCGAATCTAATCTGAAATCTCTCCTGCTGCAACTAGTGCTTGTGTCCTGTCCACGCGGGCAACAGAGAGCACATTATTTCATTCTTAACAAATTTTGGATGTGCAGGCTATGTTTGTATCTTGATTGTGTTCTCCAGATCTGTAGTCATTCTTAAAGCATTTCCTTGAGCTGTTTTTTTTCATCATTAATATTCATTACTGCACAGATGAATAGGGTGATGAGTTTTTACATGACATTGTTGATTCAGTCTTTGTTTTTTTGTTGATATAACTTATATGATCTTGTGAGAAAAGTGTTGCTAATTGCAGCTTAAAACTATGAACTTGATCATTCCTTCTGAAGGGTGTGTAAAAGGCACTATGCTTGCTGAAATCACAGAATCACAGAATATTCTGAGTTGGAAGGGACCTGTGAGGATCCTCAAGTCAAGCTCTTAAGTGAATGGCCCATATGGGGATTGAACCCTTGACCTTGGCATTATTCTCACCATGTGCCAACCAGCTAGTGTGGGTTGGACAGCATGTATTTAACCGTCTGCTGTATGTTCAAATTCTGATTCTGCTCTACAAAGCTGCTGTGGAATTTTTAGGTTTTGTCACCTGCTTACTTAATAAATCAAACTTTTCATTTAAATCATGCAAGTAATAAGTATTGAGCTGACCTGATTTATTGAATTTGTAAATCTGAGGTCTTGCTTATGAAAGAGGGTCAGGCAGCAAAGAGGTCAGTCTTGTCAGATGTGCCCTATGCACTGGTCCTGTCCAATGCATGCTTGTAAAGAGCAACCAGTCTCTCCTGTGTTGTTCTTAGTATAAAGTTGTCATTTTAAATTTGCTACCTTGTAAGTAACTTGGTTGGGAAATGTACATTAAATGGGTTGAACTGTAATTCTTAGATGATCTGTAATAACTATTACCCTTTTGTAACATCATTCATCATTTTCTGACGAATTACGGTGTTAATATTGTATGGCAAAAAGCACTGAGTCCAGCTCATGTGGAAGCATTTTAACATCCAGAGAAGTCTGGAATCTGTTCTGCCTTGCTGCTGGTGCTATATGTTCATGTAGACATGTACACATTTGTGATTACTTGATCAAAAAAGACAGGTAAATGCTCCAGCCTTCTCAGCATTACCTGCTGGGGGCTTTGCTCACCTCCTAAAGAAAAGAGAAACTGTTCAGAGGCAGAGGGAAAAGGGGGTGGAAGAACTTGCTGTCCCTCTGTGTTTGTGGAAATACTTCATATTTTTTCTGTCTCTTGCCAGTCAAAGTGCAGAATGTTGTTTCTCACTTTTGTACTTACACAGATGTCGTCTTTCTTTCCTGCTTCGTAATTTGGCCTGATTTCCATTTTTTTTCCTCTTGTCAGTTGCTGTTAATAGGTATTGGTACAGAAGAAAAAAAAAACAAACTAGAGCACTGATTTTGATACTACTTTGGATTTTCCTTTTTCTAGGCTTATAAAGCCCTAATTGATTTGGGACCTTGTTACCTTAGTGATGGGGCTGTTTTTCCCCTTGCAGCACTGCCAGAGTAGGTGCTGTTGAGATATTTTTTGCAAGTGTTGATTGGTATGCCTCACAGCATTTCCTTTTAAAATTCTTACTTCAGCTGGAAGAACAAGCTGAGGTGGAATTTCTTTTGCCCTTTTGGAACGGTACTGTGCTTTTACTCCCTTCAGACAGATGTCTGATTTACCATGTGCAAGGCATGTGTATTGTGGCTAATTGTCTGAGGCTTGTAGTTCTAGTTTCCGTGTCTGATTGTGTGACATGTTTTTAGGACTACATTTTCAAAACTTTTTTAGCAAGATAAGCTGTTTGAAAAGGCCATCTAATAAGTTACTTTAATGAAGTGTAAGTAAATGATAATTTTTATATGTCTAATGAAATTCATAGTTTGGAATATAGTAAATCCTGGTGATTAAATAGTTGGCCTTCTTCTGTAAATAATTTTGTATGAATTCCTGTTGTTTGAGTAGTGCTGTGTGTCTTACTCTGTTTGCAGATATGGATTATATAGTTCACCTTTTGATCCAGTTCTGTTTGATTTGGAAATATGTGGCTCTTCTTGTAAAAATGTATACAACAGCAGCATTGGAGTACAGTCAGATGAAATTGATTTGTCTGATGTTCTATCAGGTATGTATATTTAGCATTAATCTATTGTGGAAGAATTGATAGATTTCTCTATTAGACTGTTTTCCTTTAGTTAAGACTTGTTTTTATACTTTCCATCTGTTTCATAGCTGTGCAGCCAAGTCTGAAGGTCAAGATAGTTTCTTGCTTTATGATATCTTTTACATTTCCTTTGGCCTTAGGGCAAGGAAAAAGCCTCTTTGTGGAATCTGTTATTTTCTTATCCTGTAGAGTATCTAAGGGCAGAGATTAAACATAAAGGCTGCTCTCCTTCCCTGGGTCAGAATCATCTAGGAAGCATCTGTCACCTCTGTGGAGTAGCTTCCTTGAGATGTGTTGTTATTCATTTAGACTAGCAACACTCACATGGGCAGAGAAACCTAAGTGGATTTTTCTAAAGTTGGGAAGCTGCCATATGGCATTCCTCTACTTCCATGTTACATGCATATTGCATGTTTAATGGTTATTTTTTCTGCTTCAGAGGTATTAAAATACCTTAAAAGCATATTTGTATCTATCCTCTCAGGTTAGTTCGTAAGTGAATCTTAAGGCCATGGAATGTCCTAAGAATTAGGTAATTTTTACCTGTTAGGAAATTCTTTTCTATAGCAAGCATATTTGTCAGTCATTGGTGACTCCTTTCCTTTTCTTGTATGTCCTTCTCCTTCCTAGCCCTTCCTCCATACTTTTTAGGAAATTGATTAATAGTCTAGTTTTTATACTAAATAATTGTATGATCTTAGTTGCTCTGACAGTTTCTTCCTTTCTAGTAACACCAGTGGTTTGCTTTCAGTGTAGAAAGAGTAAGAGCATCCCTATATAATTTATTTCTCGAATTAAGAAGGTTATATTACGCTTCTCCTGTCACATTTGGTAGTTGGGCTTATTAATATGCTCTGTTCAGATGTGAGAGCATTATCCTTTTGAAAATATATGTCCATTTATATAGTGGATGTGATAATATTAAGGTGTTTGTTCCACCGTGTGAACTAATAAAATATGTGGACTGTGTTTAGCTGTCCCTGTCAGCATTTCATGACTTGAAATGTTGCTATCAAGAAAACATTGTCTGATTGTGCAGATACATGTTTCTCTTCCAGGAAATGGGAAAATAAGTAGCTGTGCAGCTGCTGAAGGTAGTTTTACTTCCCTTACTGGACTTCTGGAAGTTGAACCTCTGCACTTTACCTGTGTTTCAACAAGTGATGGAACTAGAATAGAAAGGGACGATGCAAGTACGTTTACTGGTATATACAATTTTTAATTTCTTTCTACTTAGTCATAGTTCCATAATATATTTTTATTTGGACATAAAGGTACTGTTTGACAAACAGGCTGCCTGTAGTTTTGTAAGCGTTGAAATGTTTTGTTTGTGCGGGTGTCTTTTGAATAGTTACTTTATGCAAAGTTAAACTTCCTGGAGCTTAACAAACAACTGGATTAAAAATTTATTAATTTGAATCAGTTTATTTCTGTTGGAGGGTATAACACACAAGCTTGCATCTTTACCTTACAGCCTTATGTGGTGGAAGAATTCCAGAGCATTAGGTGGCTTTTTTGTAATCCAAGTGTTGCATGTATGACCAGTGTGCATGGTCTGTCAACCACATATTGTGTAATTCAAGATGATGTTACTTTGTAGCAAGAATTGGATAAAAGGAGATATTTCTCCTTTCTTTTTTTTTACATCTCTCTGAACAATTAATAAGGAATTAAAGGCGTCTTTGATAATTTCTACATACATGCTTTGTTTTGTTTGTTTGTTTCATGCCAGTGAGTACCTTTGGGGTTACCCCAGCAGTTGGTGGCCTCTCTTCTGGAACAGTTGGGGAAGCCTCCACAGCACTGAGTTCAGCAGCCCAGGTAGCTTTGCAGTCTCTCTCTCATGCAATGGCCTCAGCAGAGCAACAGCTCCAGGTGCTGCAAGAGAAACAGCAGCAGCTTTTGAAGCTTCAGCAACAGGTTGGAGGCTATTTGGCTATATTTTAGTGCTCTCTCTGTAAACTTCGAAAGCTGAGAAACTAGTTGCAGAGCTATTGCCTTTTTTTTTTTTCTTTTTTTCTCCATAGTGTATTTGAGGAAGGAACAGCTCTGCACTCTGGATCACTCTTATTAAACAAAGTGCTGAGAGTGTCTCCCACGCTGCTTTGGTCTTTCAGATTTGTTTTTTGTGTATTTTGAGGGTGGGTTGGGAGTTTGTAATCAACCCTAAGTCTTAATGCCTAAGTATATCAGTCTGAAATTGGAAAATCCCAGTGAAATAAAAGGCACACTTGCTGACATGGGGAGGTACCAGTCGTAAAACCATTGTCAGTATGAGGCTTGGCTGTGTTGACACTCCTTTGCTGTTCAGTGGTAGGGGTTTTACTGTTTTTTTTGATTGCTCCAGGTGATTACTCATGTTCCTCATCAAGTGAGTCAAATACAGTTTAATTTTTCAGCTTGTAGTTGGACATGTAGCATGGCTATGTTGAATGTAGTTTAGGTTTATTTAATCTAGTTGTATAATTAAAGTTGAACTTGTAGCTCAGTTGTACTCCTGTGTTCACAAGCAGTATTATCTGCCACATACAACCGCTTTCATTTTCCCCACAGAAAGCTAAGCTGGAAGCAAAATTGCATCAGACGACAGCAGCGGCGGCAGCAGCAGCATCAGCAGTTGGTCCTGTTCACAACTCTGTGCCTTCTAATCCAGTAGCAGCCCCAGGGTTTTTCATTCATCCTTCAGATGTCATTCCACCCACACCAAAAACAACTCCTCTCTTCATGACTCCACCTTTGACTCCACCTAATGAAGCAGTTTCTGCTGTTATTAATGCAGAGCTTGCTCAGCTTTTCCCTGGTTCAGTCATTGACCCCCCAACAGTTACCCTTGCAGCGCATAACAAAAATACAAGCAAGTCTAGAACGGTAATTATTTTCATTATTTTTCTTAGAGGAACAAGATTCTGTAAGCATTACCAGGGTCTTAATTTGTTCTTGAGTGTTAGTAAATATCTGTTTATTTGGATGAGATGTGAAAATTGCATCACTAAATTTAGACAATATGAAGAGGACTTAGGAAAGCGAGATGGTATTGTTATAGTACCTCAAATGGTTTCTCTTAATTGGATTTATAGTAACTGTATAAGGAGTTATTAATCCTTTGAACATACTTTGATGGTTCGTGCTCAAATCTAAATGTAGTGAGGTGTTGTCAAAATTATACATATTTAAATTACAGAGGTTCTCTTACAGTCTTTAGTAGAGAACAGCTCATTATAAATGCAGAAATTTTAATCACTTAATTTTACTGATGTTTTTCCACTCCTCAGAATCCACTTGGATCTGGTCTTGCTCTTGCAATATCTCACGCTTCACATTTTCTTCAACCTCCACCTCATCAGTCAATTATTATAGAGCGAATGCACTCAGGTAAAACCACAATTCTTAATAATGGTTTTGACACATTTTCTAATAAGAAATGGAATATTTTCCAGGGCCTTAAGTAAGTTGCTTAGCTACAGTCTCATTTGGTTTTCCAGAGAAAAGATATTTCTCAGTTTGTATTCTGTTGTATCTGGAAGTTTAATACCCAGCATTTGCTGGTAGTTCAGAAATCCTGGGGGCAATATGTTTGATCTCTGGACAGAGTACCTGTTCTGAAATAGAGCATAAAAAGCAAAAAAAAAATTAATTTTGGTGAGGCCAGAATTTTCTTCTCCAAGTGTGCAAACTGTAGTGAGAGTTTCTGAGATTGCACAGCTATTTTTAGCCTCAAATATATAAATCTATCTTTTAAATAATACATAAACAATGGTTGTATTGTCTGAGCAGTAACATCTCTGCACTGGTTAGCATACCCCAATATTTTAGGCAATCCTGTGTTTTTCCTCTAGGAGCAAGAAGATTTGTGACCTTGGACTTTGGAAGACCTATATTACTGACAGATGTATTGATTCCCACTTGTGGAGATTTGGCTTCTCTGTCCATTGACATCTGGACTTTAGGAGAAGAGGTGGATGGGAGGCGGCTGGTGGTGGCTACTGACATTAGCACACATTCACTTATTTTACATGACTTGTTGCCACCGCCAGTTTGCAGGTTTATGAAGGTAAAAGGAGACAGACTGCATGCTCTGTCTTTTAAGCTCTGATGTTTGTTAGTATGTGAGCTTTCACTTAAGCTCTCTTCAGACCAAATTTGAGTTGGCTGAATTTGTGTGTTCTTGACTTGGTATTACTGTATTTTGCCTGTTCTGTTACAATTGTGTTACAATGTAGTTGTGTTCTCTTTCAGATCACTGTTATTGGTCGATATGGCAGCACAAATGCCAGAGCAAAGATCCCACTGGGATTTTACTATGGCCATACCTATATCTTACCCTTTGAAAATGAGCTGAAACTAATGCACGATCCCCTCAGAGGAGAAGGTGAAGCTGCAAATCAGCCTGAAATTGACCAACATTTGGCAATGATGGTTGCGTTGCAAGAAGACATACAATGCAGGTTAGAAGGGAAAAAATGTAACTTTACTAGTTATTTTAATGTAAAACACTGGGATAGCATAATGTTACAGATCTTTTTTCTTCCCATTAGTTCTTCAGACCCATGAAAACTGCCTGTGTTGTAGAGTTGTTACAGTGAATACCTTTATAGCAGTAACAAAGACTACACTGTATTCTTTTCAGTTTTTGTTTTAACATTGCATTCAAAATGGACCAGAAGCTATCTTCTGGCAGGGTGACTGTCAAATGTATTGCTGTTTGCTAATGTGTATTGAATTGTGTTCTTTGAATATTTCCCTTTAGGTACAATTTGGCCTGTCATCGGTTAGAAATCCTTTTGCAGAGTATTGACCTGCCGCCACTCAATAGTGCTAACAATGCCCAGTACTTTTTGCGAAAGCCTGACAAGGCAGTAGAAGAAGATAGCAGAGTATTTTCTGCTTACCAGGATTGCATTCAGCTGCAGCTTCAACTCAACTTGGCTCATCATGCTGTTCAGAGGCTCAAAGTTGCATTAGGTGCAAGCAGAAAAACACTGAAGGAACAGTCTGATCCAAAAGAGTTGATTCAGATGTCATCCACGGAACAGTTACGCACCATCATTAGATACTTACTGGATACTTTGCTTAGCTTGCTTCATTCTTCCAATGGTTAGTATTTTTTGAGGGTCTGATTTGTTGTCATGTTTCAGAAACAGTTTGCAAGTATTTCTGTTCATGGATTTGTACTTCCCTACTATAAATCTTTTCAATAATGTTTAGGTGTAGAATTGTAGAAATGTAGAATGGTGTTTGAATTGAAAGGGACCTCAGAGATACCTAGTTCCAGGTATCTGCCATGGGCAGAGACACCTTTCACCAGACAGGCTGCTCACTGCCCGATCTGCTATGATTTTAGTAGCTGGTAACATACAGTGTAAAGTTTCACCAGTGGCACCAAGGTGGCCTAATTGCGTCCTGAAAAGGATAGGAGAAGGTGTCAAGGTACTTCTCCTTTTTCTGTACTCCTGGCTGCATAGTCCTTTGTTCGGATAGTCATCTGTTTCTTCTGTAGGCTCATTCAGTTTGCTGAAGTAACAAAAGGCTTCTCAGGCAGAATACTCATGTTGTTTTCTTAGGTAGAATCACCTTGAGGAAGGATCTGTAAGCACTGAAGCCTGTGCCATTCTGGAGATAGATTAGGCAGTTAGAAGTGGGCAGGGGAAGCAGAAATTACCCTGAGGGAATGGTGTTGGGAGAATTCCTAAAGCCAGTGTCTCTACTCAGTTCGTGATTTTTTAATATCCATTAAAGATTTTTGTCTCCTAAGCTTGCCATTCAAAGAATTTTTTGAGAATTGAAATTGAAAAGTCTGATTAGGAGAGGTGGTTTGTTTTGTTTTGCTTTAGTTTTCTTTTTTCCTTTTTTAAAAATAAAAAAAAGGCAGAACGTTTTTCTCTTGATAGGTGTGTCTGCCTTGTAATTTTCTGTGCCAGTTTGTTCTTAAGCGTGGTGATGGCTTTGTTTTTACTTTTTGTAGACTCTGGTTGGATATTTGCGCTGATGTGGAATTGATTTAGTTTTGACTAAATGGCCTGGTCTTTTCAAGCTACCTGCAAATTACCATCTCCCCATGTGTTCCCTCCTTTACTCCTGTGCCAATTAGTCAAATCCTAGTTGTTCTGGAAACTTACTACTAACTTTTTACTGTGTTTTGAAGTCATTGTTTAAACATAGTTGTTCTCTTCTCTTAAAAGGGCACTCAGTTCCTGTGGTTCTGCAAAGTACTTTTCATGCTCAAGCTTGTGAAGAGTTATTTAAACACCTTTGTATTAGTGGAACCCCAAAGATACGATTGCATACTGGCCTTCTGCTTGTTCAGCTCTGTGGAGGAGAAAGGTGGTGGGGTCAGTTTCTGTCGAATGTACTGCAGGAATTGTACAATTCAGAGCAACTTCTCATTTTCCCACAAGACAGGTAAGGTGTAAGTCTATATTGATACTTTAACTGTGGATTGCTGAAGTAATTTAGTTGTTCATAACTTGACATTGGAATTGATAAAATGTGACTGAAGGATACTTATCCATCATTTTCATTGATTTAGGACATAGACCCCAAAAATACCGCAAATGATAAATGTCTGATTGCAGTTATTTACTGCACCTATTTGGTGTATGCACTACAGTAAGTTTCTGTTTTTCCTGACTTGGAGATCTTTGCATACCTAGCAGGATTGCTCCTGAGTGTCAAAACTGGCCTTCTCCTATATCAAGCTTAAATGTACCCTCGTCATAGAGCTGCTCTTCTACTGCATTTGGAAGTAAGATTGAGACTGGAAGGCACAATATTAGCATTTAATACAAAAGATTGCACTGAGATAAGAGCAAGCGTGTTAGAATTGAGCACTGAATGTTTGATGTATTGGTTATTCCAGATTATTGATTGAGGTCTTTGATATTCTAAACATTAGCATTTGATTTTAATCAGTCATATTTCTTTTTTTATGGCTTTCTGCCTTCTTTGTACATCAACATTTATATTTTCAGATTTTTTTAAAATTAATTAATTCAAGGATATAAAAATACATGGATTTAATTCTCTCTCCCTGCTATTCAGTAATATGTAGTAGGAAATAAAATGAGATCTTGTTTCAGGTGTGGAAGGCTCTGCTGGCCTCTTGAGGGTGAAAGAGAAAATGTTCACCCTAAAATGCTGCATTAACCTTAAAACAACAGGATGTGAAATCAATTTCAGGTGCTGGGCCTCAGTACTGCTTTCTGTAGCAATCTGTATCTCAGATGAAAGCCTAGGAGAATATTGCTCTGTAAAGGGTGTTTCAGGATATTACTGAATCTGAAAACGAGATAAGATCTTAAATATGTAAATTTTATTTTTAGGGTCTTCATGTTGCTTTCTTGCATTGGCCAAAGATCGCTTAGCAACAGTGGTGTTTTAGAAAGTTTACTTAATCTCCTGGATAACCTGCTGTCACCACTGCAACCTCATTTACCTGTGCACAGAAGAACTGAAGGTAGCCCTTTAATTTGGGAAACTATTTTCATATTCATTATAAGCTAGAAAATTGAGAGACTAACTCACAATTTTTGGTGTGTTAAAAGAAGAAGTTGCTTGTTTACTGTATTTCCAAAACACAATTGTCTTTTAAAATGTGATGAATCTTCTTGTTCTTTAGGTGGTAAAAGAGATTCTTCCCCCATCCCATCTAAATCAGAGCAAAATCTATTTGATTGGTTTTAATTCATTTAGGAAGCTTTGACGGAGTGAGGGGAACATTCAGAGTGTAGACAGCTCTAGTGGCTCCAGTGACTTGGGAATTTAACATTTCGGAAAGAAACGCCCCTTTTTGCTCATGAGATCCTTTCTAAGTTCCAAACTTTTGAGATGAAACGCAGATATGAAGGAAAGTTTTTTAGATGTGTCTACGTGGTTTCTGCAAGCTACATGGAATTGGGGGAGGATTGTGATCACGAAGAATTTACCTTTTTTTCTCTAAAAAAATTACTGAAATTATATTCTTTTTTTTTTTTTTTTTGAGTGTTTTCTTAACTATGCTAAGTTGAAAACAAATTCTTACTTTTGAAAGCATCACACTCTAGGCTATTTCATTTGTTATGTACATGTAGAGGAGCATCACGGAAGATACGTTGTTTAAGATTCTTAGCCTTGTGAAGTCTGTACATGCCAGCTGAGACTCTGTCTTTAGTTTTACTCTGTCTCCTGATGTAAACAAACCCACAGCTCGTGTCAGAAGGTGTCCTTTTGCTTCCCACTGGTCTGCCATGCACTTTCTCTATCATGGCCATATCCTGCTATAGTCTCTAACTAGTCTGAGACAAACCCAAGCTTACATCTCCTCTACCTCTGTTTGCGCTCTCCCCACAGCTTCCAATTCCTTTCATAGCTCTTGCCTTACTAGTTGTCCTCATGGAGGACTTTAGGAAGCAGAAGTAACTGATACTTCAGAGCTTTATTTGCTGGTCTTCCAGCTTCCTTCCTCCTGGACAGTGCAGGTGAGTACTAGGGCAATATTATGTGTGGTGGAAGCATCAGGTATGGCAGAAGAAATTCGTGTTTGAGAACTATCACACGTAACTAAGGGTCAAAGGGTAAAAACTTGCTGGGAGAAAGGTCAAAAACCAAAGGACAATCAGAACAAGAGGTGAGTGTTGTGGGTGGAGAGAAGTTGCAAACTTAGAGGTATAGAGGGGAAAAAAAAAAGAAGCAAAAGACGCTTGGAGGGAGGGAGAGAGATTGAGAATTTTGATTTATGGTTTTTTATGAGATATGAAAAGAAATGCTCTTGTTTAAAGAGAAGTATGAAAAGGTATGTGCTACACTCTGCAGCAGGCTCCTTCATTTTTATTCTGCCAACCAAAAAGGTGTGTAGCGGTCACTACTGCTACTCATTTCTGTTCTTGCAATTTAGTCTGTGCTTCCTGTTATGGAGCTGTTTGGGTTCTTCCTCTGCCTGCTTGGGGTGTGCTGCCTTCTGTCAGAGTGTGATCAGAAAACTGGAATTAATAAGTCAGGCTGCATCCTATTGCTTGGGCACCAGCTACATGTGATTCTGGATTTCTGTGTTTTAGTTTTCTTGTTTGATCTGGACTCAATAGTTTGAGTTGATTAGACTTTTTTGATGTCAGTGCATGAAGAGCACTGTTTAGTTAAATGTGTCTCAGCACCGTGCAGAGATACAAAAATGTGTATTTAACCTCTAATGCTGATGTCCTTGTTGTATTGACAGTGTGTAGAAGTATGCCATTTGTATAATGACTGTGATTAAGTGGTCATTTTTTGTATGTTTCTAGTCTTTATTGAGCACTGATGAGTTCACTTTAGAACTGTTCTTTTAGATTTGTCCATGCGCTCAAAGATTTTTCTGGAACGATATGCAAGATCTATTTTTGTCCCTTCTACCCATGCATAAATACAAGTGTGAGACTGAAATAGTTTTTAGTGCCACCAGTGTGGTTAATCTGGTGTGAACTCAGTCTTGCCTTTCCTGCATCTTATTCAGACAGATACTTGAAAATACATTAAAAAAGGAGTAAAAATTAAGGTAGTTGTGTGCACAGTTGTAACTGTCTTGTCGAAGCCCTGGTTGACAGAGGAATTCCACACTATGGAATTTGAGACATCTGGTCTATGTGCTTTAATGCAAACAGCTGTCATTATGCATTTGGTATTTAGGAAATTTTGACATAGACTTTTTGACTTTTTAACAACATTGCTGCTTAATTTTCAGCTTGAATAATAGAGGTGAAGCTTTTGACTTCTGATTTCATCAAACTAAGAGAACTGTGACATTTTGTTTTGCATCTAAGATTTATGCTGAATGTTTTGATTTCTCCCCTCATTTTTGAGTGATCAGATTCTTATCCTCCCTAAAAAAAAAAAAAATAAAAAATTGGAGTGGCCTAGTGAAACATGTGTGAAGTTTGTTGTGGCTTCAAAACTTTGTTAAGGCTCTCAAATGTGTTTATTTTGAAGGAGTTTTAGACATTCCCATGATCAGTTGGGTGGTAATGCTGGTGTCCAGACTACTGGATTATGTAGCTACTGTTGAAGACGAAGCAGCCACAGCCAAGAAACCTCTGAATGGAAAAGAGAGAGAACGATTTTTAACAGGTATATCACACTTATTATCAAAGCTTGCTTCTGTGAGTGTTGCTTTGGGAGCTGTTCATATAGTAAGAATGTATTTTCGATTCACTTGAAAAATGAGATTTTAAAAATGGATGTTGTGATAGTGTTATTTGCACTCTAAAGTTTTTATGCTGTGAAGCTGTTCAGGTATTTTTACTTAGGACAGTCTTGCTTACCTCTCTATATGTTTTAAGAATAACAAAAACAAGATGGTACCACTGCATTTTAAAATTATACAGAAATATTGCTTTCAGGGGTGATAGTTGCATAATGCTAAGAGAGTTAGATTTTGTTTGTTTTGTTAGTATTTAGTTTATTGAGATGCTAACCATTGCTGAAACACAAAGGTTTTTCTCTGGAGTTCAGTGAGGTTTAATAATATGAATTAATTTTTTTTTTCTATGTCCATTAGGAAACCAGTGGAGTTTTATAAACAATAGTCTTCACACTCAGAGTCTGAGCAGATCCACTAAAGGCAACAGTAGCCTAGACAGACTGTATTCCCGAAAGATCAGAAAACAGCTCGTACATCATAAACAGGTGACTTCCAGCACGGTAGTGGCTATTTTCACCTAAGTATATCTCATTTACAGGGTGTGTCATTTCTAGAAGGAACAGCTTTGGCCTTGGGACTCATTCAGCCTTGCTTTTGCATAGGTCTGGTTCTGTAGCTAAAGGCTGCCTAACTTCTTTGACATTCGTCTTAAACCACGGGGCATGGGATCTGCTGGAAGAACAAGCGTTGCAGTTTACTGTTGCACTCCATGACCCATATTGGACAATAAATATAATGTACTTTCTAAATATGACTACACCTGCGTGCAAACACCCAAGCTGTGATTTAAAAGTATTTTAAAAGCTCAAGTTACAATTTGAACTGAAGATTGCTGTCATATGAACATACTGATCCTTTTAACATCTTATTGCTTAAATTTTCATTTATTCCTATTAACATTTTCTTTTAGCAACTTAACTTATTAAAAGCAAAACAGAAGGCTTTGGTGGAACAGATGGAAAAAGAGAAAATACAAAGCAACAAAGGATCATCATACAAACTTTTAGTAGAACAGGCAAAACTAAAGCAGGCTACTTCAAAGGTATGATTGTAACTGACTTCTTGTCCTTTGCGTGAAAAGACCTGTTCCTGCAAAGTCATTTTTGTCCTACTTTGAACTTATAAAAAGTTGTTTCATCATGGCTGCTATCAAGTGTATTCTAATACTGAAAACAGCAGCCATCTGGAAATTTATTGCTCTGTTGAAAATAGTTTATCCTTCTACAGGGGTTTTTTAAGTAGTCATAGCCAAAATCACTAATAAGCTTGCAGCTTTGGGAGTCATGTTATTAAACTTTGGTTGACATACACCAATGGAAACCTAAAATAGTACTTTATATGGCTAGCTTTTATGCATGATGCTCTTCTGGATGCTTTTCTGGTTGAGTAACCAGAAAGTAATCATGCCTATGTGTCTGTCTCCCCAAATTAATAAATACAACTTTTGAGAAAGTTTGAAAAAACATCCTCACCAGCTTCTTAGCTTCCTAAAAGTACTTAAGTTGTGGCATCTTGCAGTAAGCCTCAGATACTGAGAGCGGATGTAATAGTTAATTCCTTTGATTACGAGATGAGGTGCTGAAATTTAGGGATTTCTGAAGATGACAACACAGATTTGGCAGGGAACACAAAAAATATGTAAATCTTTCTAGCTGCCATACTTAGGTATCTCTTTAAGTATTTACTTTCTAGTGTAAGAAGCACTCATGTCTGTTGGCATGACTGAAAGTAGATCTGTGGAAACAGATTATAGAATGTTGGACCTTACAGGCAGTCTAAAGGAAAACAGTTTCCAGTAAAGATGGAAAAATAAAAAATTAAACACTAGCATAAAAATAAAGCCCTAAGTTTTCACTAACCATGCTTGTTATGAGCTGTTCTTTGCTGCACTGTCTTCTGCTTTATTCCAGCAGGTTTATCAAGGGGGCTGCTCCACTGGTGGCCCACTTGAGACATCTTTATAGATGAGTCACTGGCTGAACTATGCTGTCCAGCTGTTTAAGTTTCACTTTATAGCAGCCATGTTGCATCAGAAAAACCCATATTGAACTAAAGAGCTTTCCCCTTGCAGTTTCTTAACTTCTAGTTATAGTATTACTGTACACTTGATAGTTGCGTTTCATGCAGTTTTTGCTATTTCACCTACTAATCACTTTCAGTTTTGATAAGCTATGAGTTAACTTAAAACATGTACTGCATTTAGGAGAAAGCTAAAACCTTTGTGTTAGTAAGTAGCTCGTTTTTTTGGTCTACTTCAGTAGTTCCTATTTAAGTGAGATTCTGAAAGGCATTTTTGTAGTCTAATAATTTTTAGTATAGCTGAAACAATGAGCTGAGCTGCTAAATGTATGCCTTTGGTGAATGAGGGTATTAATAAAAGCATCTTCTTTTCTTCATTCAGTTTGTAGGCCCTCTATCAAAAGGGTTATAGTTTAGAACTCTTATCCACTGTCAGACTAGTTCAGTTTATGGTGGCTAGTGCACATTTTATAGTATTAAGAAACTTAGAAATTATTGATAGTTTATCTAATGTGATGAACTGAGAATTCAGTGCTCTTGTAAGGGTAAATTTTCATATTAGCTATTTTTATATGCAGTTTGCTTTATGGTAACTGTAGCTTTATGTACAGGTGTGGAAATACGAAAGACATTTCTAAAATACATACTTTCAATATGTTTTATGGCAAACATAAAGGCTTAATTGACACTTTTGCGGAACTGGAATTGGTTATGAGTTTGTTACCTGAGATACCATGCTGCCAAAACAAATTTCTGCCAATAAAGCCTTAATTCCATTCCAGATTCTCATATATTTTTAGACTTCCTTTTATTTTCTTAAGAAGTTTTACAGTTACTGTTATTTCTACCTCACTGGGAAAAGATTTAGAGCTTAGTTTTAAAATGTAACTGTTGTTTCAAATTTAATTTCTGCAGCACTTCAAGGACTTAATACGCTTGCGTAGAACTGCAGAATGGCCTCGTTCTTCTTTAGATACAGAAGTATCAACAGCAAAGGAAACTCCAGAAATTGAACCACTACCCTTTACACTGGCACATGAACGTTGTATTTCTGTAGTGCAAAAGCTGGCGCTCTTTCTCTTGTCCATGGACTTTACTTGTCATGCAGATTTACTTCTTTTTGTTTGTAAGGTAAACAGAGCATGGAACTTCACTCTGTAGTTAATTCTGATTAGTTAATTCTAATGCACTTTAAGTTAATTCTCTATTATTGCTTTTTGCTCACTTGATGGTAAACATTTGCTGCAGCATTAAAAATTGAAGTAATTTCTGGTGAGGAAGTTCTCCTGATCTGTCACTTTTTGTGTAAATTAGAATATGATGGCTTCAAAATTGCATGGAAAAATTAACTTTAAAATACATTCATATTATTACACTTGTAAGATTCTAAAATTTTAGCTGGTAAAAATACCTGATTTACTTGTAAGGGAAATCTAATAATCATAGAAATTAAAGCTGTTTTATACTTTTATAGGCTTAAATATGAATGGGCATATATATTTTTATAGGTTCTTGCTAGAATTGCAAATGCTACAAGACCAACAATTCATTTATGTGAGATTGTCAATGAGACTCAGTTGGAACGATTATTGCTGCTTCTTGTTGGAACTGACTTTAACAGAGGAGACATCTCTTGGGGAGGAGCATGGGCTCAGTATTCTCTGACTTGTATGCTACAGGATATTCTAGCAGGTTTGTTTGAGTTTCATGTTTTTCAGAATGTATGTTGCATTTAATCTTTCTTCCTTTAGTGTTTTAGGGGGTTTTTTCACTATGTTAGAATCTGCTGACACAAAACCATAAAAAAGCCACAAGCAAGTAATAAAATTTAGCTTAGTGTGTGAAAATGCAATTTAAAATTGCAATTACAGTCAATCCTGAATGAGTGACTTGTGCATTGAAAAGGTCAGATTTATATAAGCCCGATTATTTGAAAATTCTTCAAGGGGAGGAGTTATGAATAAGTAGCCACTAGAGAATTTAGAGGTAGATGAAGAAAAGCAGGCAGCTGGCCTAGACACTGGGATGTTAAGTTGTAAGTGGAATAAAGCTTGAAATGAAGTTGTCTGCTTAATTTAATACATAGGAGAGTTGTTGGCTCCTATAGCAGCTGAAGCTATGGAAGAAAGTGCTTTGGGAGAAGATGCTGGAGCTTCAGCCGGGGATTCTGATGACTCTCTCCAGCAGTCCACAGTTCAGTTGGTGGAGACAATAGATGAGCCTTTGACACATGACATCACAGGTAAATTCCATAATCTTGATGTATATATGGATATTGAAAAGAGTAAAAAATCTTTTAATCATCTATAGAGATACCAGTAAAAAATTTTTTAGTGATAGGATAATTAGTTTCTAATAATATAGGCAGATTATGAGCAGTTTTATGATGCATTAAAAATGGTTATTTTTGCCATTATTTTTTAAAAGGGAACTTGATTGCATTTATTAACTTTTTCCACTAAGGTGTAATATTAAAAGACTGGAGCATACCCATTAAGTGTATGATACATGCATGTTTTAAAATTTTCCTTTAATCAATCAAAGGTGCTCCACCTCTGTCATCTTTGGAAAAAGATAAGGACATTGATCTTGAATTACTGCAAGACCTGATGGAAGTCGATATTGATCCTTTGGATATTGATTTAGAAAAAGATCCCCTTGCAGCCAAAGTCTTCAAGGTATGTCATACCTGAGTTTTCAAAATAGTCTTTATATCTGAAATACTAAAATTCTTTCTCTTACACTGTTTCAGTAGTGGTATTTGATGTCCTAAACCTCCTTTTAGTTTTTTATGAATGTTTAATGCAGAATGACAGGAAAGAATATAGACTGTTCAGTCTCAGTTGATCACAAACTATCTTGCTTTTGCATGAAGATTCCTGTATAAAGAAGAGGTTCTGAGTTGACTCAAGCTTTAGCACATGTTAAAGACAACAAAAGCATAATATAAAAGAACAATAAGATCCAGTCTTTCTTATTAAGAATAGGGTACCCTTTACTATTGCAATTGATCTTAAAAGTTGATACTGTTAGTATTGTGTTTAAAAAAGGAAGTTAGCAGTGGCTAGTGCTCAGACTACAAAGAGAAGCAACCAGCTTCCCAACTTATGTCATTGTGGAACAAGAAAATTACTAAATGCTTTCATACTTAACAGGAGGGCTAAACGTGTCAGAGGTAGTACAGTAACACTTAGATGTGATAGTATATATATAATCAATGTGTGTTAAAAACCAAAAATACTTAGACTGTTAAAGGAACACAGCTATCCATAAGGAAATATCAAGTTTCTTTTGTCTGTTCGTAAGGATGACATTTGGAGTTTTCCCATGCCTCTCACTATTGCCTTAAACCTGTAGTCTCATTTGAATTGACCTTAAATTACCTGTCTCATCACTTGCTCAGAAAACACTAGATTTTTTTTTCTGTATTTCCTCATATGTCCTTCCACTGATTTATCTATCCTTTAAAGATATTTTTTCTTTAACTCTCACCCCACCACCAAAAAATTACACTTCTTAATTTTTTGTTACTGATGTTTCCTGCCTTCTTTATTGTGCTGTTATTTCATGTGGCAGCACTCCTTAATCCACTTGATCTACAGGTACCTTCATGATCTTATTGCCTGATTTGATGTCCTCTAAGAAAGATCATAAAAACACTTCTTCCTTCTCAGTCCTTCTTAATATTTGCTTTTCTATCTGTAAAATGACAGTTGGTATTGGATGTTGCTGTAAAAATGATAAGCATACACAAATTGCCTTCATGCAGTGTTACATTACTTTTTCTTGCGATGCATGTGCTTTCTTAGTGTCTTAAATTATGACACAAGTAGAGATTGTTCAACTCTTTTTTTTGCAGAGCCAGTACAGATAGTCCCTGAGCCTCACTGAGGCTTCAAGGTACTTCAACAGTACAGTTAGTAGTGTAGTATTCTGTCTACATAAATAACTCCTCAAAATATCTGTGTGATACTCTACTTCCAAACTTACAATATGGTACAAATGTGTGAATGAACCCGATGATAACATTTTCAAATTGGCTTCTTGAATCTTTGAGACAGCTAACTACATTGCTGCATTTTGACAATCACTAAGGATTCAGAGGCTTATTCTGCAATAAGAATTGAAACAAAATTTTCTAAAGCTATTGGATCCAATCTTCTGTTTTTCATTTTTTGTGACTTCAGTTTTTGTTGTTAGCCATTAAATACTTTTGGCAGTCTAAAGAGATGCTGTTTGTTTTTTTATCTTGTTTCTCTTTCTTTGTTTGGTTTTTAAGCCTATAAGCAGCACATGGTACGATTACTGGGGTGCTGAATATGGCACCTACAATTACAATCCTTACATTGGAGGTGTTGGAATTCCAGTTGCAAAACCACCGGTAACTACAGAGAAAAATGGATCACAAACCGTCAGCATATCAGTCTCTCAAGGTAAGGAATGAAGGTTCTCTTTTCTGTAATACTGTATTCAGCACTTTAGCACATCAAACTGTTTTAACAATCTGTGTGTATTAAGTGAAAAGAATTAAATTTTCTATATGCTGCATTTTTTTCCTGTGATAACTGAGAGAACATAATGTGAAAATTACATTTAAAACAGCCCAACAGAGAGGAAAATCTTATTCTCTAATATTTTTAATGCCCTTAAAGGCAGTTTTAAATCTTTCCTGTTTTCTCAGGAAATTTTGGAAGCTCTTTGCTAGCTGGCTCTACCCCTAAGGAATGAAGTGGCACACTTGTTTAGTTTGAAGGAGCACTGCTGAACTGGGGTGATAGATTTTTCCCCTGACACACTGGGGAAAAACACTTTTTGGTTCTTGTTTGAGAGTTATTGCCTCAGGAAAAACATAGGCAGATTTAGTCATGTGTGATGTTAAAGTGACTGTGAAAAGAAATAAGGGTGTGTTTCACAGAAATTTAGTATCTTAATAATTATGTATTTCAGGTCTATATGAATCTTATGTTCAGTTCAGAGTATAAGTTTCTATACTCGGCTTCCTTCATGCATAAAAGTCAATCTTCCTTTTAGGGTACTGAGATTTTTTCAGTTTACTGTGTACTGTATATCTATTTCTTGCACAGTAAGTTAAAGTAACTAACTATATATGTCCTTGATATAAATCAGTTTTACCCTGTTTGTTTCCTTGTGTAGCTTTAGATGCACGTCTAGAAGTTGGACTTGAACAGCAGGCTGAGCTGATGCTGAAAATGATGTCCACGCTGGAGGCTGATTCCATTCTACAAGCATTAACAAACACATCTCCTACATGTAACTACATGTTGTCAGATCATTCTCTTCACATAATGATCATGATGCTTTGAAATTTGTACTAATTTTTTCTGCAGTCACTTAGAAAAAGTTGTATTTGCCTTGAATTTTCTTGTTAGGCAGAGCTTCAGAGATAATTCTTTATACAGATTTTTGAATTAGGTATATACCTCTATTTAAGACAGTTTGTGAAACTGGTCACATAGGCATGATTACTTCTACAGTGCTTTGTACTGCAGTGGAGGGGAAGTTTTCATTTTCGGATCTAGGTGCAAGAGAATGTTAAGTTTTCTGTGTGAAGCTTCATTCTTGCTGTTTGAAAGCTTCTTTGCACCAGTTTCACCTATTAAGGGATGAAAGTGAAAATATTTGAATACCACTTTGAACTCAGCTGTTCAGTAAGGTTTCTGTTTTAAAAATACTCACAGAGTGGTTTCCTTTTGAACCTATTTTCAGTGAGTTGTGCTGCCCCTCTGGTTAAAATGTATTTCTTTGTAGCCCTCTGGCTGCCTTAATATGCATGCAGTCTTTGGTTGAATATCGAGGGAGAGAGTAGGTTTAGTGACATCCTCAGCCTTTAATTCTCTGGAAGTTAATTATTGTCTGCACTAGTTGTGCCGTAATGCATGAAAGAGATGTTCCAATTGTTTGTCTTACCATTGTGTTATCAGGACACTGCTACAATATGTGTTTAGCAGGAACTGTGAAAATGTGGACTCACTTTCCAAACAGTTTTTGTGAAGGTTGAGATGTCTGGTATTCAAGTATGCCTTTTACAGTATGGTAGTCAGTAGTCCAACTCAACTGAACACTACATTGAAGATGTTCTTGTAAATTTTAAAAGAAGTGTCTTTCCCTTAAGCATAAAATGCAAGGAACTAATTACTAAATTACTTTTAGCAACTTTTCAAAATAATTCAGAGAGGGTTGTTACCTTTTTTTTCTAGTAACACAGTCTCCTAGTGGAACAGATGATTCATTGCTGAGAGGGTTACATGCTGCTAACCAAAATGCCCAGCTGATTGTGCAGTTGTCATCTATACCTATGCTGAGCGCATGCTTCAACAAACTCTTTTCCATGCTCCAAGTCCACCATGTTCAGGTATAGAATTTTCATCTTTGAAACGTTTTAATAGTATTTCTCTCTAAATTTGAAAGCTGTTTTCCTATACTTACTGCTACTTAGGATTCAAGTAACCTGCTGTGTATTTGCTTGTGATTCTTTCATGAACAGCAGTACCAATAATGTAACAGACAAGCTGCTGAAAGCTTTTGTCAAAGGGGACATTTCTTGTTACAGTGAAAAAGTGGATATACATTTTCATATTTCACAACTTTGTATATTAACTGTACTATAATTGTTAGCTTATTAATGAAAAGTGTCACTAAGTGTGCAGTCTCCATTTGTGAAGGTTTTCAAAACCTGGTTGAATAATCCCTCAAGCAACCCAGTCTGATGTTTTATTTGTCCTTTCTTTGAGCAAACAGTTGGATTGGATAATTTCCAAAGCTCCCTTCCAGTATGAATTACCCAGTGATTCTATATGTTAAATTAAAAAATCTGATTTTTGAAAAGTCAGTGGTCTAGCAATGATTCATGCAAAGGAATGCCAAGTGTGGTGTATATAAATGGTTAGATGCCTCCCTGGCTCTTTTTATTTTAATAGAGTAGCTGACTCTACCCCTCAGTTGTTCTTTAAATATCTCATTCAAAATACCATTTGTCGTATAAACGACCTTGATGCTTCCCCAGACTAACTAACATTTTCCTCAAGGGAATTATTCAGAGTACCCATCAGTGTCTCTGAGGTTCCCCATTAGATAAATGGGCCTTTTGAATAATTCTGGTTGATTGGGAAACATCACTTCAATAACACTCCAAAAGCTTGCATGCAAGCCAGGGTTATAGCTGTAAGGTTATTATAATGATATTGCTGAGCAGTGTGTAAAGCTGGGTTTTTTTAACGCAAGTTTGAAGGAACTTCTTAAGAGAAACTTTAATATATTTAGAAGAAATCAGTTACAAAAGTATCACAGAAGCATTTGCTGGTTATGCCGAATTTGCCTTGAGTATTGCGTTTAGCAATTTTCAAATCCAGTAAACGAGAGAATGTGTGTGTTATCAGTGAAATGGTAGCAGCTGAGAATGTGGATAAGGCTTTTAAAATTGAAACTTTTATGCTCTGGGGTTTTGAGTTTGGTCTCACAGTGGGGTTTGTTCCCTTTTTTTCAGCTTGAATCCCTATTACAGTTATGGCTCACATTAAGCCTGAATTCCAGCTCCTCTGGAAGTAAAGATAGTGGCGCTGATATTTTCCTTTATAATGCTAACCGAATACCTGTCATTTCCCTGAACCAAGGTAAAATATATTAAATACAGGGAATAAGTTTGTTTTCCTTTTTTTTTTTAAGAAGTCAATTTTTGCTAATAACCAAAAAGTATTACAAGAAGGCATTTTTAATAAGATCAGTGTTGGGATAATTTATGTGTTCTTATTAAAGAACTGTTGGGGTCATTGTGTTCTTAACTTGAAAAATATGTTGCTACTGTGTAACTAAGGGTTGATTTGTTGAATTTTCATAATCTCCTTAGAAATTGTAAAATTTGTGGCTCTTAATTACAGTATTCCCAAGAAGACTCTTTTAAATACAGTTCTTAGGATAAGATGAACTGTGCAACTGTATACAGTTTTCTGATAAATTTCATCTCCTTGTATACCATTCTATGATCCCTCTCTTAAGAAAGGGGTTAGTGGAGTGTGGAAGCCCTGTTACTTTTTAGTATCAGACTACTAATCTGGTACAAACACATGTTGAACTATTTTTTTTTCTATAATACGTTATATTCCGTAGTTTAGAAAATCTGTGGCATCTTGTGGTGATAATCCAAAATATTAATGCCTGACATAATGAACCTATTGTGCTGACTTTCATGAGAGCATTTTGAAAGCAGTTTCTTTCCCTCATTTTTGGTGAGATGTCAAGGTATGGGCAGTGTAGTGCCTGTTCATGTGTAGTGTTGGTGAGGCTTCTTTTCCTAATTTCCTGGAACAATGGTTGTCAAAGTAAATACAGGAAACAATAATGTTATAACAATACTAAATATAGCACCTTACAGTAAAAATAAGAAATCTGTGGTAATACCATGAAGATTAAAGCTTGGAAAAACCTGTTTTTGCTTGCCAGCTTCAGTAACTAGCTTCCTGTCCGTTCTGGCCTGGTATCCTAATACCTTACTCCGGACGTGGTGCCTTGTGCTTCACAGCCTAACACTCATGACAAATATGCAGCTTAATGGTAAGTTTGGGTTTGGGGCTTTTTTACGTTACCTGTTTTAGTGATGTAAAATGAGTGTTGATTCCCATTCAAAAGACTGCCAGAACATTCCTTTTGTCATGTAAGTACTCTTGTTGGTTCTCATAACTTGAAGCTTTTCAAGAGTGAGCTCCTTGAATTGCTTATACCACGGGAAACAGAAAACCCTACTGGCAAAAGAAAATGCCATTATAAATAAGTTGGCAGTGTCTTCTAAAGGTGCATTTTAGGTCTAGAGTTGGACTCAGTGATCTTTGTGGGTCCCTTCCAACTCAGAATATTCTGTGATTCTAATGATTGCTGGAATTCAGCTTTGTACTATGGGAAGAAGTAGCAGAGAGGAAGGATTAAGGTGCTATGAGAGAAATTCGTGTTTTTCTGATGTAGTAGGAATATTTTTGTAAATATGCAGGCTGTAGTCACTGCTTATGTTAAGCTATCTGAAAATAAGCACCTGGAAGCCAAATCTATTAAAAAGAAATGCAATCGTTTCATTTCCCTGTGCACACCAGCTTATCTCAGATTCTCTATATTGCTCCATAGAACACTAGGAATAGCATCACTTTGTGAATGAGGTTTTGACACAAGACTGGTAGAAATTAAAGGAAGTAGTTTTTTCAGTGATGAAATCGAGCTTCTATATGGCTCACGATCATAGGGCAGCTGTCATGAGAAAAGCTTTGGTGACCTTGTCCTCAAGGCTAAAGAAAATACCAAATAGTGAGAGCGTGGACACTGCAGTGTTTTAAAACCTACATGTTAGATCAAGTAAGAGGTCTTTTAAATTCTATTTTCCCTCCAAGCATATGACTAAAAACAGTAATTACAGAAGAAAGAAGATATGAGCACGTGACGATCACACTTCTGTGAAGCAATTTGCCATCCTGGAGTGACAGTTACTCTCCAGAACTTTCATCAAAGATGCTTAGGAATCTTTTATTCATATTTGCCATTTCAAATTGTTGACTTTAGGATGCACTGTTTAGTAAGATTTTTAATTTTTGTCCCCTTCCTGTTATGTTATTTAGAAATCAGTCTCATGAAAATCTGCTGAAGTTTTTGCTATTAAGTGAAGCAGTAGAGCTGTGAGTAACTTAATGAAAGAGACTTAGTTAATACTCATAAATTGAGATCGTCATGTGGTTCTTGGTATCTGAGAATGAAACATGGACAGATTTGTAGGATAACAGCACCTGCAGTTAACAAGCACGTGTATTATCAACACTTCAGTTTGTAACTGTAGACTGGCATTTTCCAAAACTTATGCAGTGTGTATCACTGAGATCATATGTGAATGTGTTCCCAATTGTATGAGGCTCAGTGGTGTGCTCTGACACTGACAGGCAGCTGTGTGTTTGCAGGGATTTCTTTGGTAATTGCCTGAGATCAGTAGGTGATGATGTGAATGAAAGGCTGCTCAGAAGCAACCACTGTGATTTATTGCAGGCACACTTCAGCATGGGAACATGGTTGTCAAGTTTGCTCTTTATAGGATTGTGAGCCCAAGGTTGGAGTTCAGTTGGAAAGGGTTGGAGATGCCAGTTTGCTGGAGGGTAAAGAAAATGGTTGAAACTGTGTCTTCTTTTATACATATGTGTGGGTTAACACAGCTATAGATCCCTTAACTGCCCCTTTCCCTATACTCCCTGGTGGAACCAGAAACTAAGTAGGTATAAACACCCATCAGATCACTTGTGTGCCAGGATTCCTCAGCAGCTAATAATTCAACATAATATGCTTTCTCAATGACACTGAGTTGTCACATCCAAAGAGTGATATAATCTATCTTCACCTATTGAAAGTGAGATCCACTTCTCCAGTCAGTAGTAATTTGTTTCCATGTGCTTTTGTTCAGAACTGGGACCTATAACAGCCTCTTAAGTCTTTGCAGACAGCATATCATAGGGGTTCTCATCAACTTAAAATATTCAAGATCAAGCACAAATTGTTCACATCTCGACTGCATTGACATGTTGTGGTTAGGTTTATTTATGGATTTATTTTTAAACCACTAAGATGTCAATTACTGTTCATTGGGAATAATTTAGGTTAGCCTTTGCTAGATGTGTGTGGTTATAAAATGATGCTCTTTTCCTTTTTAGTATCTAAAATACAACAGGTCCCCAAGTGTGTTCATTTGCAAAATATCTTTGCTGATGAAAAGACCTTCCCCACGAAAAAAATTTTACTCGGATGATAAATGTCTCCTTGACATAATTCTTATTAGGTAATGGTATTTGCTGTTTCAGAACCTGAAAAATGAATTAGAAGTGTAGATGCCTGTAGGTGATTCACTAAATTCTATTTATAGGTGTACATTTTAGCACCAAGAAAGTCCCACTGTTGCACTAAAAGCCGTCTCAGAGAACCTTCTTTATTCTGCTTTGTTTAGTTGAAATTCGTTCTGTCATTTGATACATGTGTTCACATTCAGCCATTCTGTTTTCCCCAGTCTGTCATTTAAAAACAAGAAAGGAAACAAAATGGAAAAAAAAAAGGGGTGGCTAGTACTTTTTTCATGCTGTTTTACCCATGGTAGGTAAGAGTCTTGCCTTATTTGCATTTTATGCGTGGTCTCTGAACCCACTTACTGTACTCTGAAGATTACAGTTTTGGTCAACATTTCTTCAAGAGATCAGTGAATTAAAAGATACTGTCTTAGTACGAGGGAGAACTAAGGTATCTATGTTGGCCAAGAAATAATCCCTCTCCTTTGAATTTAGAAAACAGAACTTTGATTAGGGAAAAATATATATAAAGAAAAGGATAACAGTTCATAACCACTATATATATATATATATATATCCAGAAAAGAACCAAACAACAACAGTTTGTAATAAACCCCCCCACCCCCCAAATAACAAGGCAAAACAGTCAAAAAGGTCTTTTTTTGGCTACCCCCAAAAGGGGAAATGCAATTATATCTACGGACAGCAGGTGGCACTGTGGTATCTCCGCCGCGGGCCACTCTCTCCCAGGGGTTGCAGTAATATTTACGGACAG
>JAWWMP010000116.1:33648933-33736713 GCA_035047865.1 Dendrocincla tyrannina | reverse complement strand
CCTGTGAGGAAAATGGGAAGGCAAAGCAGCAACAATCCTGTCTCCGCAGACGCAGGAAACCGGGGCGTTCTCCCTCCTTTTCCTCACGGTAAATTGGTGGTGTTTGTAGTCGCTTACGGATGAAAAATGGTCGAGTTAGAGAAGGGAAGAGGAACACTATCCAGGATCCAGTGATGCCGAGATCCGGGGAGTGTGTGAGTCGTCCTCCTCGCTCCACCGAGAGCTGAGCTCCCTGACCTGCGCAGAAAGCCAGAAATACCAACCCCTTCCCCCCTCTCCCCTGCTGGGGGAAGATAGGAACAAAAACCTGACCAAACTAGATAACATCAGCATATGCATGTCTTTTGTCTCCTTTGTTAAACATCTCTACCGACATTAAGGCGTTGGCTCCCAAGTCTTTTGGAAGGAATTCCAGCTTTGAAACTCTAACAGATACTGTCATGAGAAATTAGGTGGTTTTAGAGATCTCATCCTGATGTTTTCAAAGTTGTTTCTTAGTTATTTTTCCAGAACCCCCGGTCTCTCCAATAGTAATTAAGGCATTTTGGTCAGGGGTATTCTTTTCCCCTCTACTTGAGAATAGGGCAGATTCTTTTGGGAAATTGTCTCGTGTTAGGATTTTGTGAGAAACCACTGCCTAAGACAGCTTTGGGTAGCAGATTTAGCAGAGAATATTTCCACATCATGAAATAAATATGAGGAATTTGCACTATAAATGTTTAATTTACACTTAATGCTTAAGATTACAGATGTAATTTTTATGTCTGTATTTTTAAGGTGGTCCAAGCAGTGCCATTGGAGCTCAGGAAAGTACTGCCCAATTGCTGGTGTCAGATCCAAACCTCATTCATGTGTTAGTGAAATTTCTTTCTGGCACGAATCCTCATGGAACAAATCAACACAGTCCACAGGTAATGAGCAATTAAAGTAAGAGAAAAAGTCTCTGTAGTAGGATTTTGATACACTTGACAGAAATATGTGTTATTCACTACATCTTATATCCTCGTCTTGTTTCTTTTTCTGGTGATAGTCTTAGTTGTTTCTGATGAACTGCCATAGGGAAGTTCTTGTTGTTGATACTCTGTGTAGTGCTGGTATGTTTTTACAATTCTGAAGACTTGCCACAGGGGGAGAATGCCATGTGATATGTTAGAGAAGTATTCCACTCAGTTTTCTGAAATCTTGTTGGCTTGAGATAAAAATGCCAATGAAGATTAAATATCTAAGAATTCCAGAATTTAAAATGATGCACTTTTTTTCTGCCTGAATAATGGTTTGAGTTTCTGAATCCATGCAGTGTCCACTACTTCTCCTTAATTTCAGCTGGCTTTTTGCAGTCTTTGAACCATCTGCTAATATTGATTAAAAAAAAAAAAAAGCCTTGTCAATTCTATGTAATATAAGACAGGAGTCTCAGTTTAGGAGACAGAAAACAACTGGTATTTCCATGTTGGTTTTTTCCCCAGCAGATTTTCCAGAAAATGCATAGTCTTTTCCAGAACTTAAACACTGCACAGTACCGCTAATTTAAAGTACTTATGTAAATATATAGCTTGTGAAAAAACATTCAGTTTAGCGCAGAAATATATTCTATGTGAAGTATAATTTGCGTTACTGAAAGATTCTCAAGCTGCAAAATGAGTCTAAGACAAAGAATTGAATTTCTTGCTTTTGACTCAGAGATAGGAGTAGAAAAATATGTAATATAAATTGATGTGGGTTAGTTCTGTAAAAATTTTCAGAAAACAAGTTAAGCTACACATTATTTCTCTATTCTTATAAGATGTTCTTGTTGCGTAATAGTGTTCTTGAAGACATTTCAGTTATATATAATACTTACTAAAATGCCTTTCCCTCTAGGTTGGGCCAACAGCAACACAAGCTATGCAAGAATTTCTTACTCGGTTACAAGTGCACCTTTCTTCAACTTGTCCTCAGATGTTTAGTGAATTTTTATTGAAGTTAATACATATACTTTCAACAGAAAGGTAAACCTTACCTATATTTTTTCCTTTTATCTTTAAAATCTGTGTGATTGTGAATCACAACTAAGATATGTGTCCCACCTTATCATATTACCAAGTTATATATAAGTGGAAATCTTCATTGTTGCTGCAGCACTACAAGCAGGTTCTGAGCTGCTTCTGGCATGTGGAATTGGAATGCATTGGAATAGTCCTCTGTGTGTGAGGGGCAGTGAAAAGAAGCACTAAAATTCTGGACTTATTTTTTTCTAGAGCTAAGATGTAGGCCTTGTTGAAGTAACCCCTAAAATAAGGACACTGTTGATGAGTTTACCTATTAAAAAAAGCATTGAGAGGCCTAGATAAATGCAAGATTTCGGAAACTTTTCAATAGGTTGTGAAAATAATATGGATGGCTTTTTTCACATGGTAGGATGAAATATAAGATTGCATCATTCTGTCTATGCAGCATGCGTATTTATTGCTTTGTCTTTGCTGGGGGTTTTTTCTCTCCACATGACAGTGAAAAACATCCTCTGCCCTATCTCCTGGGGCCTATTGATGCCCGCTGGTGGAGAGAAGTGCCTCTGGCCAAGAGAGGGATTAAAGCTTATGGCTTGTCTTTTACAGCTCTGCTTCTTCAAGGCTGGTTGGTGGGCATATGACTGTACATACAGTGTTACACCAGAAATATGGCAACTGTTTATTCTGAAGTACATGGGGAATAATTTCATTCTAGTATAGATGTTATGCTCATCCCAGACAAAGGCTTTGTTTCATTAGGGATGAGCTTCCTCAGTTGTGGCTTCCCAGTAGGTGGCACTTTGGTGTTATCTTACAGAAAATGATTTCTGCCTTCTGAGAGGTTTTTACCTTAATAACCTAAATTATGGAGGTGGTGTTTACCAGGTTACATTGATGATCAATGACTTACATGAGACATATCATATATAGTACAATAATATCATTAATTCACAGTGAATTTTGGAATGCATGTCTGCATGCTAGCATGTACTTGAAATAAGCTAATGAGACCACTGAAAGGGTAGTTTTTGACGTGTGTTAGGGATTTTTTGAGACAAACCACATGTGAGACTGAAATATCATAAAATGGAAACAAAGCACCAGAAAAGGATTTCGATTGCTATTTCTAAGAACTCAGGTTATTACCAGAGTGTTCCACATCTGATCAAAGAATATGATAAATTGTGGAGAAAAGCAGGTTTTTGCTGTCAGAATTAATTAAATGCCAAATATTTTCTTCAGGGCTTTTTCTGTAAACTGTTTTGTTCTCTATTTAATTTTAAAAGTTACAGAACATCAATCAATATGAAAAGATACAGAGAAGTATATAAAAAATCAATAACACTTCAAGAGTTGACACAGGTTTTATTTTAGATATACTGATTCAAAAGGTTTGTTTTGCAGTCCACCACTATACATGTAAAAGTAACTGATAAAATAAACCTATCCCTAAGAGAGATCCTTCAAACAGTCAACCTACAAGCAGTAGCCTGTGGTATTTTGAGTACCTTTTCATGGTCTTATGTATAGTTACTATTTAGATAGCTGAAACCTGACCATTCTTCTTTCTAGCTTTGGGATGGGGACTGAGAACATAAAAAAACAAACCCATGGGAAGCAGAAAACCAATCATGATTTCCTGTTAGAAACAAGAAATCCTAATGATATTAAATTATTAGTGACTGCTTCTCAGGAGGATTTCCTTGCAAACGTGAGAAACATTCCATCCGGAACTGAACAGGACTGTATTCCAAGTCTATACCTACGAAATTAACTGAATTACAAAAATAAAGTTGGATCCTAGACTTTTTCAAAGGAAACTTTATAATCCTTTTGGTATCAGGAAAGTAATGGCATGAGCAGGCTATGTAATGACCAGTATATTAAAAAAATTATAAATGTTAGCTTGTAATATCTTCTTTTCTTTTTTTCCCTTTATTTTGTCGTTCAGGGGTGCTTTCCAGACAGGCCAGGGACCATTGGATGCCCAAGTGAAACTCTTGGAATTTACCCTGGAACAGAATTTTGAAGTTGTATCAGTCAGCACTATCTCTGCAGTAATTGAGTCTATAACGTTTCTTGTGCATCATTACATTACATGTTCAGACAAAGTGATGTCTCGCAGCGGCTCAGACAGCTCTGTGGGTGCTCGAGCGTGTTTTGGAGGGCTCTTTGCCAATATTATACGTCCAGGTGATGCCAAAGCAGTTTGTGGAGAAATGACAAGGGATCAACTCATGTTTGATTTATTAAAGCTGATAAACATTTTAGTTCAACTGCCACTCTCCAGCAACCGAGAATTCAGCGCCCGTGTTCCAGTAGCAAGCAGTACTACAGACAGCGTGTCTGATGAAGAAAAGGTTTCAGGAGGCAAAGATGGCAATGGAAGCAACGCTAATACTCAAGGATCAACTGCATACGTGGCAGACTTGGTGTTAGCCAACCAGCAAATTATGAGCCAGATTTTGTCTGCACTTGGCCAGTGTAACAGCAGTGCTATGGCAATGATTATTGGTAGGTATTTTCTGAATCAAGTGGACATTCTTTAGGGGTGGTGAAACATCTAAAACTTCCACAAACTCATAAGTTGGGTATAAACATGAAAGAATATGTCACAGAAATGACAGGAGAAAAGAGGGAAGTGAAAGGGGGAACAGATACATGAGAAAAACTTTAATGTGAGGTGGGAGACAGTAACTGAAACCAAATAGGAATGTGTTTGGCATTTGAATTTGCTGAATCTCAAAATGGTTAATCTTAGAGGGGCCTCTGGAGGTCGTCTTGTCCAACCTTCCTGTACAAAACAGAGTCAACTCAGACAGCAGGTTGCTCAGTACCTTGGTCCAGTTGGATTTTTAATTCCTCAGGGCTAGAAATTCCACAACTGCCTTGGGCACCCTGTACAATATTCAATCCTTGAAGCAGAAAAGCATTTTTCTTATGTTTAAATGGAATTTCTTGTATTTCAGTCTGTGGCCATCCCACACCTCTATGCATGGTTTGGAATGAGGCTTCAGTTTGTACTGCAGATACTTTGCCTCAATTGTTCTCTATGTATTGGATTATTTTTCTTTTTTTAATCACTTCTGGAAAAGACAAATTACAATTATGTCCCTCTCACAGAATATGTAAACTTTCCCTCTGTTTTAGCTGAAATCAGATTAGTGTCACGTTCTAGGATTTCCAGTTATGTGTTTGTGGATGGGATCTTTTTCCTGTGAATAAGTGAGGAAGCTGATCATACTTGGAACAGCAAATTTGCTGTTTGTCACTCATACCTGAGGTACATTTTCTCAGAGAGACTACCTGTGTGACTTGCTTGTGAGTTGTGATCGTAGCAAAGAGTTCATCTGCACAAATTACACCACTGGCTGAAACACTGTGAATGTTTCCACATGTGCAAAACTGTAAAAGCATTTTCCAGGAGTAGAGACAAAGACTTGCATTCCATTTCAGGTGTAATAGTTGTAAAATTTTGTGCTTTTTTTTTAATGTGTCCCTTGTTTTGAAGAAAGCTGCTCTCACCTTTTCTTGCTCATCTCTTTTAAGCAGATGTGAAACTGTTAATCAGTGCTATCTATTATCAGAAAACACTGTACTTGTTGGTTGAAAGCACTGGAATAATAGACCAGTGCTTTTTTTTGGCATAAAAGCAATTGAGGAAAAAATAGTAATCTCCAGTAGTCTAATAAACAGGAGGCAGGATTTGACAAGCCTGGATTGTACTGTTTGAACCTTCCTGAAATTATTTCCAGAACATCTCCTCCATTACTCTGGGTAGTTAGTGTCATATTGCAAATACACTGAACACTGAAAGTAGTTTGTTCTGGGAATGAGGTTTTGTTCTGAGTATGTGTTTCTTTGGAGTGAAATTCACATATTATTCTCTTCAACTTTGAAGTCTTTCTGAGCTGCCAATTCCTGTCCAGCAGTTGTTTTGCATTTTTTAAAAGGCAATTTGGAAAGGTAGTGTTGTTCCAAAACGTTTTCTGTTGAATTCAGGATACTGGGCCAGCTGATTCCTTCAGTGGATTTTTTCTCCCAAGGTTTTTTAATATAAGCTACTGAAACTAATTTGTTCATGTATTTTGGGAAGATGCAACACAGCTTTTTGTGGGTTTAGTTCCTTCATGAAAAACTCTGTTAAGCTCTCTCCAGACAGTTTCTGTGAACAAAACATTTCTCCAGGACTGCAGCCAAGGTATATGTGATCCAAAAATCAGTTATCAGCATATAGTAGCAAACACGTAATAACTAATGCATCATGAAAAGCTACTCCCAGGAAAGGTAAACAAGAAGATGTCTGCAAATGTGTACTGACAGGTAGTGACTGTCGTGTCAAAATTTATGCTAATAGTGTTAATTTACTGCACCTGGTGAGCCAGCTGGTCAGGATCCAGGATGGCCTTGAGTAATTTACTTGTCACATGAATTTCAAACGTTTTTCTTTCTGAGTTTTCTTTTGTGACCGTTGTGTCTGTTTCATTAAGGTTTTATGCTTTATCGTTGACAAACTATGAAAATCATACATGTAGCAGTATTCACTTCCTATCCTACCTTCTCCCCACCTGAAAGTCTTCACAGCAGACCCACCTTACTTGGCCTCAGCTCTATCATTCATTGCATTTAAGTTTTCTAGACTGGGCAGAGCTGAGACTTCTCTCTCTCTCTCTCTCTCTCCGTGCATCCAGTGCATCAATATTTGTTTTCTTGAAAGCTTGAGTGTGGTTAAAGTACTACATCTGCAAATTCTCTTGCCAGAGTGTTTATTTAAGGTGTATTCCAAAGATCTCTTGAGCACATAGGTTTTTCATCTGTTAGTATAACTTTAGTTTCTTTAAATGGGACAGGGTTACACCATGTTGTCCCCACATTCCAATCTAAACCCAATTTTAAAAGCTCTTCCAGACTGAAGTCATACGATTCATAAAGCAGTTGTTCTTACGGAAGTTATCTGTTCCTTAGGAGGACTGTTACTTTGCTTTCTGTCCTTAATCTCAGCAGTGTGTAATCAGTATTACTAAATATTGATATTCAGAAAATCCTCATGCATAAATCCTGAGATGTAACACTGAGAAGCAGAATTCCAGGAACACTGTGGGTAACTTACATGATCCTGAAAAGTGGTCCATTTGTACTTTGTAAAATCCATGTGTGCATCTAAATATCGTTGAGTTCTCTTATGTGCTGTAATGGTTTGTTATGTCTCAGTTTGTGACCTGTGAACTGTTTATGTTTTCACTAAGGTGCAAGTGGCTTACATCTCACTAAGCATGAAAACTTTCATGGTGGCTTAGATGCAATATCAGTTGGAGACGGGTTGTTCACTATCCTGACAACACTTAGCAAAAAAGCAACAACAGTTCAAGTGATGCTTCAGCCGATTCTTACCTACATGGCCTGTGGATACATGGGAAGACAGGTAAGTTCCCTTAGGCCTTCTGTGCTTCAAGGACACTATAGATAGTTGATTCTGTAGTCAGTAATAAGATCAGAAACTGAACTAGTGCTGTGTAAAAGAAATGTTAACATTTTTACAACCTCACTTCAATTGAGTGCTGCAGTTAGGAAGCCTCTCTCTCTTGCCCATGGTAAAGAGAGAGAGAGCGAGTTTCTCTAAGGATATTTTTACATTCCTGTAAATGTTCCTGGCTGAAGGCTGGAAGATGGATTGAATATTTTTATTTTTATTATGTGCAGGTGGGAAAGATTTATTTCATTCATATTAGTGCACATTTTAATGTTCAGTATTCTTATTTCCCTTCATCTGCTCATCCTATGAGTTTGACCTTTTCTTTGCCACAGAGACTTCTACATAAGGAATTCAACCATGTGGAACATGGTATTCCTATTTTGTGTCAGGGAGGTCAACTTTGGCAGCATTTCCTCTCTGGGAGTTTTTCGTATTAGAAGGGGAGGCTAACCGCAGTCATGCGTATTTCTACCATACTAATCTTGTATGAAATTGTATGTATGTATTTCTTACATACATATGTATTGTATGTATTTCTTACATACTTTTTTTTCCAGGGCTCTCTTGCTACTTGTCAGTTATCTGAGCCACTGCTCTGGTTCATTTTACGAGTGTTGGATACAAGTGAGGCACTGAAGGCTTTCCACGATATGGGTAAGAAGGTTTTTTCTTTAGCTGCATCAAGTAAAAGGTTTATTTTAGATTTTTTTGGCACTTAAAGAAGGAATGCATGTATGTGTCTAGAGGGACCAATTTATTAAATAGGCCTTTGCTTGTGTAGAATCTATTACGTGCTTCTGAGCACTACTTTTTTTTTGTCTCTGCCCACATTATATACAGGTGGTGTTCAGCTTATCTGTAACAACATGGTAACAAGCACAAGAGCTATTGTTAACACAGCAAGAAGCATGGTTTCAACTATTATGAAATTTCTTGATTCTGGTCCCACCAAAGCAACAGATAGCAGTTTGAAAGCTAGAGTTCTAGCTTCTGAGCCTGATAATGCCGAAGGAATTCACAATTTTGCGCCTTTGGGTAAGTAATATTTCTTTCTCTTAGATTAATATCCACTGGTCATTTGAATCTGTATCAAGTTCTTAACAAAAAGTATTGCAATAGTGTCAGATGTTGCTCTTCTCATCGGAGGGGTTGCTGGTGTATCAGGATAATGCTGGGGATGAGGTTAGTCCTCTCCTCCACAGGTAATGAGACCTCATGTGGGCAGGGTAAGGAAGAAAAGGGAGTGATCTGTATCTGATGAAGTCATGCATCAAGGCGAGCCTCTTTCTCCTCCCCTGGGTCAGGGGATGTCCAGTTCCAGCCCACATCTTCCATGGACACACTAAGACTCACTAATTTCACTGAACACACATCGGGTTTGATAGAGCTATTACAGAAGAATAGCAAAATTGTGTGATAGAGAATCAGCCTGAGCTGGGTCAAACAGTAAAAGAAGCTGGAGCTTAAGGCTGATACTACTGATGGTGCTCTCACATCTACACCTAACTGCTCTTGATGTTGCCTGAATGAACGTTTGTTCAAATTGCAATGCTGTTTTGATATCGATACACTGGCTCCCAGTTAACTAAAATGCCTGTGTTTTAAGATGTAGAGGTACTGCAATACCTTCTAAAGTCTCCTTTTCACCACTAGTGCCTTTATGTTTTCTGTTGTTGCCCACTAGCCTAGTATAGCCCTTGCTTGTATTCATACAGTGTGTCTCACTGACGAGGGGAGAAAGCTAGGTTAAATTTTAACATTTCTGGAGAAATTGTTGAATGAGAGAGAAATTCATACAGTCCTGTCACTCAAATATAGAGTGCCAAAAATTATGAAATTAAAAAAGAAAAGAAAAACAAAAAGAGGTTTATTTGGCAGAGTAGGGGGCCATTAGAAATCTTCTACCTTACTCTTCACAAATTTCTGAAAGGTAAATTTAGGAATCATGGAAATGTTGGTTACTTAGCACTTTAAATAGTAAAAATCGTAAGTATATATGGTGGTAGGTTCTTGCATACTTTATCTCCCAGCTTACAAAGTACTGCAATTCTTGATGTTCTGCCATGAATGCATCTATCTTAATTTCTGTTGAGTGTGCTTTTGAAATTACCCTTCTGGTTGTCCTCAGTACATTCTGATTCTCATCATGTAGTATTTTCTGAGACAAACTTGATTCATTTGGGATGAAAGTCTGTCCGAACGTGTCCAGGAACTTACCTCCAACCTCTGCTAGGTGTTCAGTCATGGGGCCAGGCTACAGCTACTTTAAAATAAAACACACCAAGTACCTGTAGTTTGGAACAGCTGAAATCTGATCTTGTTATGCCCTATTACCTGCTAAAGCAGACATTCCTACTTCATTCTTAACTCTTTGTAAGAGTATAAAAATAAGCAACTGCTGTTGCCAGGTTTTTGTTGCTTCAGGTGTCTTTTTCAGAAAAAGGATTTTCATGTGCAACAAACCTTTTGAAAGAAAAACAGTTGCAGAATTTGGTTATAAAGTTTATGTTATTGTAGTATTTAAACCTTTAAAACCTTCATTCACCAACTGTGAATTAACCTAGTTCAATTTCTCAGCATACTGTTCAACTTGCACCTTTCTGGTTGGTTCATTTTTGTCATGTTCTTCTGAGAGTAAGGGTAAGATTTTGGTAGCAGGTGTTTCCTAGCATATTTGAAGGAAATGCATATGCATGTGGATATGTAAATTGCCTATTTAAAACAGGGTAAGAGTAAAACAAAAATAACTCAGCAGTTGACGCTATTACAAATACGATATTATCAATTAACCAAAACAGATAAGACAGGGAAAAAGGTGTCTTCCACAGTTGAGGTTGTAAATTAAGCTGTGCTTTATTAATAGACATCATGAAGCAATGTTAATGCTGCTGCTTTTGTGTAGGTTCAATCACCTCAAGCAGTCCCACTGCCCAGCCTGCTGAAGTGCTGCTGCAGGCCACTCCTCCCCACCGGCGGGCTCGCTCGGCAGCGTGGTCGTACATCTTTTTACCTGAGGAAGCTTGGTGTGACCTCACCATTCATCTTCCTGCAGCTGTGCTGCTCAAGGAGATCCACATCCAGCCTCACCTGGCCTCTCTGGCGAGTAAGTAGATTCGTTGATGACAGTTCAAAAGTTTGAAGGGTAGTATTTAGAAACAATACAAAAAATGTAATCAGAGGAACTAAAGCTGAGAGGTTGTTTGAATAATGCCTGTAAAATAAGTTTACGAAGCTTGCAAATTTTGTTTTCCTTGAGAATGGAAGGCCCTGCCTCTGCTCAATTTCTTCTCAAGTGTAGTAGATGTCTTGTGTTCCTGTTAAATATGTCAAAAAATCTTGTCATACTTCTCAAAACTTTCCCCAATAAGAACATGATATTGGTTAATGGTCTTCAGGCAAAATGCTTTTGTATGGTAGTTGGAAAAAAGCATGGGATTTTCAGCTCTTATTATTGTAGTCCTGACAGGGAAACATGGGATTTTCAGTGAGAAGACTTTTCTTTATCTGAAGTCTTTGAAATAAACTCTATATACTGTGTATCAAAATGCATATGCATTTTAACACAGACCATTGCACAGGTCAAATGCTCCAGCTGCAGTCCTGTAATCGTGTTTGCCTGTTATAATTCCAATCATTTTATTCTGTCTTTAACAGTGATACATGTTCAACACTTAAAATTTCAACTAGTACAGATTTTTAAATAGCGTTAAACCTTCTCATCTCACTTTGTAGCTTGCCCTTCGTCAGTATCTGTTGAAATAAGCGCAGATGGTGTCAATATGTTACCTTTGTCAACTCCTGTTATCACAAGCGGTCTCACCTATATAAAGATCCAGCTGGTCAAAGCTGAAGTTGCCTCAGCTGTCTGCCTTCGTCTGCATCGCCCTCGGGATGCCAGTACCCTGGGCCTCTCCCAGATCAAACTGCTGGGCCTCACAGCCTTCGGGAACACCTCCTCCGCCACCGTCAATAATCCCTTCCTGCCCTCAGAGGACCAGGTCTCTAAAACAAGGTAAGGTGCTGGTGGCAGTGGACAGTGTGCTAGTTCATGGCTTAGGGGGTTTTTTTGTTCATGGTGTTTTCTGCTCTGAGTCAGATCTTTCATTAGCAAAATGTGCCTTTTTTTTCCAATACAGAAGGCAAATCTAAGCAGTGCATCTCACTTCTTAATAAAGTGCTTCAATCTACGTATGGAAAAGGCAATGTTCGCTCTCTGCATTGCTGAAAGAATACAAAGCATGGGAAGGCATTTAGAGTTGCATTTTATGTTTCTAATGAGTAGGCAGTTGTCAAAAAAAATGGTGTACCAAAATTGGAGTCAATACAGTTACATAATTTTGCAGCAGGAATAGAAATAGAACAATGCGATGTTTTGTGGAAGTCATATCTAATACTGATGTTTGCAAACATTTGGGAAATAGGAACTGAATGTTGTTACAATTTTGGCATATCAGCAAGATTTCTTTCTGAAAGCGTTTATTTGATTAGGTGACAAGTTGAGTTTCTTACTCATTTTTAAAATAAAGATTTTAAAAAGAAGTGCTAAAGTTTTTCAACTTTGTGTTTAATGTGTGGATTTTTGAGACTTCCTTGTTCTTAAATTTAGCTTACTAAATTGTAAAAACTCATTAATTTGAAATTGTTCATCTTTGAACCTCAGTGTTTATGAATTTGAAAAGAAAGCATGAAAGTTTTTAAAACCTTTTTTCTTCTGGAAAAAATTTTGAGAACATTAGTAAATTTAGAGACCATGAATATTGCCCAGTATATACTTAATAAAAGCTGTATAGTTGAAATTGGTTTTTGCTCTTGAATAGCAGTGAAGAAAATTTTTTATAGCCAAATTATACCACTGATAATATTTTTACTTCAGAAAAGGTTATAATAAAGTCACACAAGAATAATCAGCATCTAGAGAAAGAAGGCAATTGTATGTTCTTCATGTCTTAAAATCTTATTATGACTTTCAGCTTGATTTTATAAGAATCAGGAAAGTAATGGTAGTAATATGATAAATATATTCAATAAACTTGAATATAATTTTGTTTTAGACATTACAGAGAACTTACTCTCTTGTAATTGATAAATCAAATGAATTTAGGAGTAAATTGTTCCTAAAATAAAATCGTAAGCTTAATTTAAGATCTATATGCAAGTTTGGTTTTTTTGAACTGTGATAAATGTGTGAAAACAAGTTAACCTTCTAGGTTAGAATTTGTCAGTGAAATGTTGCCATTTATTTCACATACAGCTTAGATTGCCATATTGTTCATGATGCTAGTAGAAATAGTGTTGTGGTGTGTTTTATAAATAAAATCTAATTAATGTGTTTTCAAATTGATTCAATTACAATGGGTTTACTTCTCAAGATTTATTGTTAAAAGGAGTTGTGAATTATATTGCCAAAGAGTAAGAGAGACATGGGGGAAATGTAGTGGCTAACACATTTTTAATTGCTACGCTTTTTCTGTATGTACATCTTGTTCCCTAAGGTTCACTGTAATTTATTGTAGATGTGTGTGACCCTAAACCATTTGTAATGTCAGGGAATTTTTTCAGGTGTGTAATTTTAATCTCAACCACTATTGCACCTCAGCTCCTTTTAATATAAAAACAAACAAACAAAAAAAAAAGGAGAAAGCAAAACTCAACAAAGAAAAACAAAAAAACCCTAACCCACAACAATGAAAAAAGCCCAAACCCAAAATCATCCCGCACCCTTCCCCCTATATAAACACCTCCCCTTCCATCCTCTCTAGGTTGACGCTATTGGAAGAAATACATATGTGAATCGAAAAATCTTGAGAAACTTTAGTACCAAAACTTTTGCAGGCTCTTAACTCTTCCTGCCTGCAAACCCTGCCTTTCTTACAGTTTTAATCCAACAATTGCAACAGCATTACTAATGTTTATTACATTGTGGTCTTAAATTCAGTCATTTGCTTTGCTCAGATGATGTTTGACCATGTCACAGAAGTTTTCTGAAGTACTTGTCCTATAATCTAATACAGGTAGTTGTGCTATAGAGGAAAATTAGCATAATAAGAAAATAATGCATTAGCTCATTTTTGTTTTCCTTTTCAGTATTGGATGGTTAAGATTATTACACCACTGCCTCACTCACATAAGTGATTTGGAAGGAATGATGGCTAGCGCTGCAGCACCCACTGCTAACCTGTTGCAGACATGTGCTGCGTTGCTAATGTCACCTTACTGTGGTATGCATTCTCCAAATATTGAGGCTGTGCTCGTAAAAATTGGGCTTCAGTCCACCAGAATCGGCCTAAAATTGATTGACATTCTGCTAAGAAACTGCTCGGCATCAGGGAGTGATCCTGCAGGTGAGTGCAATGGTTTTCTTTCCGGTTGTTGCTTAAAAACATGGCTTGTATGAAAATACAAATACAGGATATTGGCATGTTACTTTCAGATTCTGGGTCTGGGTTGCCAGAACTTGCTGTTGTGTTTTGTTATGCTTCTAAGTATCACAGTCTTTGTATGTGGGTAGTTCTGCAGCAGTAAAGCAGTACAACCAGGATTGTTTTGGTTTTTCATAATTAGGTGAATGTTTTGAAGACAAAGAGTAGGATGTGCAATGTATTATAAGTGTTTCTTACTACAGATACTGTGTCTAGGTGTTTCAAAATAAAAAGCATCCATAAATACTGCTGAGGAAAACAAACACAGCAATATTTGGGCAACAATAGTATGAATTCTGAATAGTACTAAGCATTGAAAATACTTATATGTAGAGGTACGTAATTAAGATACAACTGCAGTCTATACCCACAGTGAAATTCTGCAGAAGCTGTTCGGTTAATGCACTTGTGGTTTTGTATTTAAGATTTCATACTACTTGGATGTTTTGTGGCTTTTAAATGAAAGAAAACTAAATTCCTCTTTTCCTGTGTTGAGGTTGCTAGCAGAAAACACTCTTTTTAAAATGGCTTCCGTGACTTCTTTTTGCATGAGTTAGTATTTCAGTGTAGGCTGCTGTCTTTTGCTGGAATGATGTTGGGTAATAGAGTAGTTTCCTACGGAGCAGGAGATGTACACAGTGAGAAGATGAATAGGGTATAACCTGAGGAAATCTTCAGCTGTAGTCCTGTTGATGGAAATGGGAGTTAAATAAGCTTCCAGTTTGAAGTAAGTGTTTGCTTCTGTGAAGCATGGAGTTTGACAGCTCTGTTGGAATTAGTTATGTCTTTTTGGAATATATTGAAGAACCCTACCATGTAAACCTTTAAGTCCTTTATCTGATGAATGTTGTAATGGCTTTTCCTTTCTTAGTAAGGCTGAACATTGCATTGAATATACAAAATGCATGGTTTTGAGGTAGTGGTGTATATTAAGAATGGCATTCTTCTGTTAATGCAAAACTTAATTCAATGTTAGTATTGCAATTCTATAATGTCATTAGTACACGTAAAAAATATGTATGTAAGTACTTCTATTATTTCCCCTCCCCTTTTTTTTTTTAATGCGTCAAGATCTGAATAGCCCTTTACTGTTTGGAAGATTAAATGGTCTCTCTTCTGACTCCACAATAGACATTCTTTATCAGCTTGGAACAACTCAAGACCCTGGAACAAAAGATAGGTAATGTTACTTGGGTTGTCACACGTCAGCATATACAAAAATAATCAACTACATAGGTCTTGATACAAGTGCACAAAAACAAATTGTTTTGAAATATGATTGTTGTGAGATAGCATGGAAGGGCACAAGTCTGGAGAAGCTTTTGAGCTTTCTCTCCTACATCTTTGCATCTTTTGCAGAGAATGCTATCCCTCTTTTTCTGCTCTTATAAATCTGATGAAACTTTGGTTTTCAACTGACTCTTCTCCCAAATACTCAGAATTCAGACACCTGCTTTATTTTCTTTTTCTGTGGAGAGTTCATATTTGGCTGTCCAAGACAAGTGTTTTAAATTAATTTTTGCCCTGATCTAAGTCTTGAGAAAAGAGAGCTTGAGCTCACTCTTGAACTTTACTTCCAAGGAAGAGATAAATGTGTAAATTGGACTACAAAAAAACAGCAAGCTAATTTGGTTTTGAGTGTTTCTTTGATCCTTTATAATGTGCAACATCGTCTTGCCTTACAGAATTCAAGCACTGCTGAAATGGGTCAGTGATTCTGCAAGAGTTGCAGCTATGAAAAAGAGTGGCCGGGTCAGCTACATTTGTCCAAATAGCTCGACGAGAGAGTATGGGCTTTTGATGCCATCCCCTTCCCATTTGCATTGCGTAGCAGCAATTCTGTGGCATAGTTACGAATTGCTCGTTGAATACGATTTACCAGCACTGCTCGACAGAGAGCTCTTTGAGTAAGTAAAGCAGTTTTGCACCGCGTTCTTCTTATAACTGACCCCTTTTGTTCACTAAAATGATCCAGCCTGAAGTGCACTTACTGTAAAATAGTAGTGGAAAGGGACATGCCTCCTGATTGAGGGACTGAATACCTAAAGATATCTCAAGAGGCAATTTTGTAGTTCTGAACTCAAAATTGTACTTCACATATTCCAGGTATAATTATGTTTAAACAACAAAAACCTGAAACAAAACAGCAAATGCATGTATATAAATGCATATATATGAAAGGTAAACTGTTTGTGAGGTCTCTTCTTGTTGAAATTGTTTGCAGTAATTCTCACAGTACCTGTAAGTGATCTTCATTAGTGTGCTGTTGTATAAGCATTATTTTATTCGTTCTGGTATCCAATATCTATAACAGATAGCTGAGAGCTGGGAAAGGGGGGGATTTTTTTTCCTGGAGTTTTTGCTTTGCACTTTTTTTCTGGCCAGTTTGATTTGAAAGAAACAAAAGCACAAAAGCTGTAGTGAATCTTAAACTATGAATTTACTGGATGATGATGGATTTTAAAGAGAAGTTCACCCTAAACACTAAATGTATACTCTTAGTGACTTCAAATTGAAAATACATGACCTAATATTCACACTTTCTGTTGCCTAACCATCTCTTCTGTTGAAAAATGCAAAAAAAGAGAAGCCATATAACTTTGTTTCATGTGCTTTATAGAAATTTTAAATTACTATATCTAGTCAAACATCTTTCATCTATACCATTGAATACAATTCCAGTTAATGAAAGGAACTTTGATTGCACATATTGTTGTCCTTTTTGTATTACCTTCCTTTTTGCTTTAGGCACAGACAAACATTGAAACACCAGGAGGCGTACAACTTACAGCTATAGGTACAAGAATGTGGAGCTCATATATATGTGCAACATGGTGGCCTTTAGTTTCATGATTACAAACAAGACATTTTCCAAAGACACTTCAGCGATACTATCATATAAATAATTGTTAATTCAAAATGAGCTGGTTCATTTTGGGAATCAATTTAAGGATTTTAAATTGCAGGTCAACTAGTCCTTTTAGCAATACACTTTAACAGAAATACATTTTCAGGCTACATTTTAACATTTGGAAAGTAATAACTCATAAATACAGACTTCCTAAAATGAATAGCTCACTTTGATTTATATAAAGGTGGGTTTCACAACTGACTTCCTGTCTTTTGGAGGAGAGTATGTTGTTTTCATAACAGGGCAAAATGAAAGAATACTAATAAAACTATTGTACCTGGTTTGATTATGCATGTTGTGATATAGCCCTGTTCCTCTACCTCCTGTCAGATATAAAACTATAGCTCATATCAGCCACCATCTGGAGCAAATTATAGAAAGCACTTTTAATAAATGTAAAAGGATTGTTATCACTTATGGGTAAATAATTATTCTAATAAAAATAACTTTTCCTATGTATTCTTTATTCTCTTTGATATTGTAACTTTTGAAATATTTTAATGGATTCTAGCTATAACTCCCAAGTTTCTCCCTCATATGATAATTCACTTTTTTCTTGGAAATACTTTCCCATCATCCCCATTTTCCATTTCAATATTTTTGCTTTGGCCAGTGGATACTAATTTATTCCTTAGTTATTTTTGAGTATGTTATTGGAAAAAAAATCTTGTTTTTCATAGAGCATGAACTTACCCAGAAAACTTTGGCATTATAATTGTATGAATATATAGTTGGAGAAGAGTTTGAGCATAGCTTTATTACCTGAGGACTTTGGGAAATTGTGACTGTCTTTCCAGAGTTATAGGTCATTTGGTCACGGAGATGAGTTTTGTGTTGGCGAGGGGTTTTATCAACCACTCTCTAGACTGCTAAATCTAACTTGTGGCTAGACCTGTGCTCTATTCCACATTCTTAGAGTGCCCTAAGACTAAACACAGAATAGCATGTCCATCCAGAAGACGGAAAAACAGTCCTTGTCTTCAAATGGGAATGTGATGTTTGATGATACATCCAAACTTAGCAACTAGCATTCAAGTGGCATGAAGTGTGTGTTCACCTTTGTATGTAAATGTTAAGATAATCTAAGTTATGTATGGTGTCAGGGTACTGAGAATGCATTTGGAAAACTGTGGGGGTTTTTTTAAGTACTTCACCGGTTCGGAACAAGTCTTTGTGAAGAAAGATTCATTTCACTGTTTTACAAGTATTATTTCTGAAATTTAGGCTGAATAGCAGGAGCTTAATTAGCTTCTGCATTCATGTGCTGTGGGTTAGCATTCAAGCAGATAGTTCTTGGATCTAAGTGAGGTCAAAGGTAGGTGAGATTTTAATATCTCTGAGAAATAATTCTGTTGTTAACTTGGGTCCTAAGTTTAGGTTAAACAGGGAGATAGTAATGGTAGCATTGTGGAACCAATAAGATTGTTGCTGCTTTCATTCTTTTTGCAGTATCTGTAGGTAGAAATCTAATAAAGCAAATTTTAAAAAAAAAATTTGGAAGCATGTTAAAATACTTAAAAAAAGGATTGAGACCTTTATGTGAGATCTTTATGTGTGTGTGTGATCCTAATAGCTGCTGCACAAAGAGGTTGCAGTTGCTTAAAAAATGGATAAGATGTGTGACAGCTGTCAAAAGACTGACATCTGTTTCTCATGTGCAGCATACCAGAAAAGTTGGTTTATATCTATTTTAAATACAGTATGAGAAGAGAAATCTAAGCATACAGCTGAGAAATGCCTTTTGGGTAATCAACGTCCTGCTTTAGGCTTAGCACGGTGTTTTACAACAGCTTCTACAGTAGTTAATTTTAAATGTGGAAAGATGGTTTATGAACCAATGGAAAAAACCCAGAAATATGAGTGTCAAACTGTGTGTTGACATGATATATTATGTCTTCTACAGGTCACTCTTTAACTGGTCCATGTCTCTTCCCTGCAACATGGTTTTGAAGAAAGCTGTGGATAGTTTGCTCTGCTCAATGTGCCACATCCACCCAAATTATTTTTCATTACTGATGGGATGGATGGGTATCACTCCTCCTCCAATGCAGTGTCAACACAGACTGTCTATGACCGATGACAGCAAAAAGCAGGACCTTAGTTCATCTTTAACAGATGACTCTAAAAATGCACAAGCCCCTCTTGCACTAACAGAGTCTCACCTGGCTACTCTTGCTGCCTCATCTCAGTCTCCTGAAGCTATCAAGCAGTTATTGGACTCAGGTTTGCCTTCACTGCTTGTAAGAAGTCTTGCTAGTTTTTGCTTTAACCATACTTCTAGCTCTGACTGCACTGCACAATCAATGGATGTCACCCAGGACAGGCTAAGGAGGCATCACGTTCCACAGCACTTTAATAAAATGCCTATCACAGCAGACCTGGTTGCTCCTGTTCTCAGGTTTTTGACAGAAGTTGGCAACAGCCACATGATGAAGGATTGGTTGGGTGGCTCTGAAGTCAATCCATTGTGGACAGCACTTTTGTTTCTGTTGTGCCACTCTGGTGCTACCTCTGGAGGACACAACGTGACAGCACAACAGACCAGTGCAAGATCTAGCTTGCTTTCTTCGACTGTAACAGCAGGATTGACCACTCAGCAGAGGACAGCAATTGAAAATGCAACAGTTGCTTTCTTCTTACAGTGCATCTCTTGCCATCCTAATAACCAGAGACTTATGGCACAGGTGAGATAAAGCAATAATAATGTTTAAATATATTAATAGCTGCAACTAACTTTCAAAACTTTCTGTGTTTTTTAGCTTGCTTCAGTATAACTTGGAGTTTTTTAAGCTGTCACTGACTGGAAAAGTTTTATAGTATAATTGTTAGCTTGTTGGTCTCAGTCTGATACATGTAAAAATGTTTTGGCATGGCCCTCCAGTCCTGTGTATAGATTTGTATTCCTCTTGCTTTAGAGGAATAAAGTTTAGACCAGAATCCAAAAGACTGTATTTAATTGGGTAGGGCTAAACTTTTGTGAAATGACTTTGAACATCAAGCTTCATATACATATTTAATGTTAGTAACCTAAGCAGATTTCTTCTGAAACTTGCTTGTGCAACCTGTGTCCAAGGACCTACAGGGTATTGCAGAATATGGCTTTGCATTTGGCATTCTAGTTCGAATGCAGCCATCATCCTTATGTTCATTAACCTTGCAGACATAGCTGAATAAGAGTATAATGAAAAAAAGGTTTTTCAACAGTAAGAATGATGATGCCCTGGGAAGGAGGTAGACTTAGTAAAAAATTGGGTCAGGTCTTAGGTAATGACTGTTAGTAAAACTGCATTATGCAGTGGGAAATTTTTGCTTTAGGAAAAATAGTTTTTCTAACTATTTTATATTCGTTTTTCTCTTTGGAAGTAGTCTACGTGTTTATAATTACACTGATGCAGTAGTCAGTTTTTTGAACTTTTATATGAAGAGCCTTATTTGCTGCTGGTATTCAGTGGTGCTCATTTCTGATCTGGTTTGAATGACAGTTGGAAGATAGATCTTGGGCACTGGCTGTTATGGCTGTGTAGAGCTATATTTTAGAGACCTAAATATAGAAATATTTTAAACCTGATGTCATTTTGCATTTTCAGGTTCTCTGTGAATTGTTCCAGTCGTCTCCTCAGCGTGGGAACCTCCCAACCTCTGGAAATATTTCAGGATTTATTAGAAGGCTTTTTTTGCAGCTGATGCTAGAGGATGAAAAAGTGACTTTGTTTCTTCAGTCCCCTTGTCCAGTAAGAATTTTTGATACAGTATGGTAAACATGGAATAAATTCAGTCTTTGAAAACTAAGTCTGGGTATATTCAACTTTGAAATGTCAGACAGCAGATTTTCATGCTGTACACGTAATGGAATTTTGGAAAGGAAAGTGTTGTTGAATTGTAAGTCAGCATTTTGGAAAAAAATTCAAGGCACTGTGTTAAGATAAAGCCATCTTGTTGAAAATACACTGCTTCTGAAGGATCTGACAATGGAAATTTATCTTGCGGAAGACTTTTTAGTGGCATCCTTACACACTAGCAGCAAATACTTACAAGATCTAGTCCTTATCAGTTTCATTAAGAGTTGGTCATAGTCAAAATGGGCAGAGATCCTTCAGCATTAGGCAAAATGCCATGAATAAATACTGAGTGACAAATACTTTGTAAAACAGATGTATGCTTTATGCTTCCACATGCTTCACTGGAACAGAACCATAATTAATGTCTGAAGTGCTTTCCATTGAAGGCTGTGAAAAAAAAAATAGAAAAAACTGAAGTTATTAAAAGATCTGATACTCCCACCCAGGATAAAAATCTTCTCTGTTTTGGTTTCTGCATCTTGGAAGGGAAGTACTACATGAGATATATGACAGGGAAACTGCATGGAATAGTATAAAATGGAAAAGGAGATAGTTTTAGCACAAACATTTAAATGTTTTGTTTTAACCTGCCTAAGTAATTGTTAACAGGGCCATTGATAATGTGAAAGTAATAATTAATTTACATACAACAGATTTTCACAGAAAACTGTTACTCGATATGTAAAAGAAGAAAAAAAACTCTAGAAGTTGTCATAATTCCATTTCTTCTATTAAAAGCACTGGGAAACAGTCTGGTTTTCCTGGGATGATTGCTCCTCTAATAAAGAGAAAAACCTTAAAATGAATGTGGATGTACAGCATATACTTCTAGTATATCCAATGGCATAACTTCTCAAAGATTGGATCCCTATTTTTATCTTTAAATTACAAAACGTGAACAGGGCTCAGTCTAAAATATGATAAAATATTTGAAGTGTTCTAACTAGTGGTGGCTTAGTTATCTGTCATAATAGCAAAAGGTATATACTAAGTCTAGAATAAACTTCCTCGTCACATCAGAGCAATAGAGGAACATCTTTCTCTACTCCAAGTATATTGTGATTTTTCTAATTTAATTTCAGAATTTTCATTTCATAAATAATTGCAAGTCTCAGACACTCAATTTTTTTCTCATATTACAGCTATGTAAAATAATTGGGTTTTCAAAGCAAAGATATCATAGTGTTTCTGATCCTAAAAATGTTCTAGGCTTTCAAAGGAAATTATTTTGAGTTAAAAAACTAAACTTGTCCTAATTTGGTGCATTTTCACTCTGTATCTCCAAGGTTAAAGGGTATGTCAGTTTTCCTTAATAACTTTATCGTGCTGAGGTGGCTTTATAAGAGCTGTTACTTCTCAGTGTTAAATGTTGACATGTTTTTTCTTTTCAGCTGTACAAAGGTAGAATTAATGCTACTAGTCATGTAATTCAGCATCCAATGTATGGAGCTGGACACAAATTTCGTACCCTCCACTTGCCTGTCTCAACAACTCTGGCAGAAGTTCTTGATCGTGTGTCAGGCAAGTTTGCAACAGTTTATGTGTTTGGTTTGCTGGTTTTTTTAAGGTCCAGTTTCAGAAAAAAAAAAATCTCATATTGTTTGTTTGACCATACAAATGGTACTGCTAATGTAAGTCTTTAAAACACTTTGTCTTTCATCCAGTCCAGTAAATATTCCCAAATTATGTTTGTTGAATATCCTGGAATTTAGTCATATATCTCAAGGTGGAGATGAAATCATGTGGGCTGTGAAAAGGACATTAATGAAAGCTCCTTTTAATTTCTGTGGGTATATATTTGTCTGTTATGTAAACATTTGCCTTTGCTTACAAAACGGAAATTAAAAACTGTTAATTTTGGATATTAATTTTAAAATTATGCCCAATAAGAGAATAATGTTAAGACATGAATTAATTTGGTTTTTTAAAGTTCAGTACTTTCAGCTATACTACTTGAATATATATAGACAGGTATTCCTCTGTAGGGAGCTCTGTTGACCAGGCCTCCACAGACCATAATATGAATTTTGACACCTGAGTGGTAGGTACCTTATCTTAGAATGAATCTCACCTATAATTTTAGTGTTTATTTAATACTATATAAAACAGTTTCAAACATGCCTAATTTAAAAAAAAAAAAAAAAAAAAACAAACACCACCAAAAACCGAACAAGAAACCCCAGGACTTCCTCCTTATTTTTAGGATGTGGTTCTCAATAATGTCTAAGAAAAGTCAAAACATTACAGCAATTATGTTTTTGCCATACTGGAGATGTGCACTGAAGGGTGTGCACTTAGTAGCACACTCATCTGACTAGGTATGTGTGTTCTTACATGCAGGTTTACTTGTATGTGTACTTTTCTGGAAAGTGTAGATCAACTTTTGATTTCTGAGGCAGATCTTCGTGGAAATAAGAGGAATTACTGCTTTTATATACCTACTGAAAATCTTTACATTGACATTTTTAACAGATTTGTTAGGGCAATAAGTATGTTACCTAATAAGCTGATAGCACTTGAAGTACTAGAGTATTTTAATGTACTAAATGGTAAGATGGTATTTGGCAGAATACTAGATAGAACAAGATGTGCTTTGGAATTTTAATCAAAAAAATATTGATTCCTAGCAAAATGCTTGTAGTTTATTTACGAAGGAGTAGTTCCCTGTTTCTGATAGAATTTTGTATTTGCTCACTGTCCAGACACAATCACGTGTAGAATGTGACTAAGGTCTTTCTGACCACAAACTGCACAAGGCTCTAATTACTGTAATGGGTGGGATGGTCACTTCCTATGAAGTCGGGTTCAGTTGTTGAGCAGTGACATAAACTGTACTGAATAGCTGCCTTAGTGGTGTGTTGTAGTCAGCTTGATGGCCAGTGCTAACAGGGACTAGGGAGGGGAAGGTGATGATGTGATAGACTGTAATGCCTGTAATTGAAAATGGTCAAATGCTGACTTTGTGGGGCACCATAGCTTTGAGGTTTGCTATGGAATTGTTTAGCCTCAGGTTAACTTTCATTTTAAATTGGAGGAATTAACTCTGGAATTGTTAAGGTTCTCTTATCTTTCCGTGCCTCATCTAATGTGATTTCTCTGACACTCTTAAAAACGTGATTCTTGTATGCCATTCGATGAAGTCCGTGGTTAGGTCAGAGTAGGGAAGACTTGAATATATGCAGAGGAACTGTGTGTTTGGGGTGAGAAGGAGAGAGAAGGGAGGGACTGGGGATGAAAAGAAAGAAAATACTGTCACCTCTGCAACAATAGGAAGCCATGAAGATCCTGTATAAGTCTGTCCCTTGGGCTGACTCTTTTTTTCTTAACTACACTGCTAGTGTCTCAAATTAATCATGCCATACTCTCTCCATAAATAAGTTACAATAAGCTTATGCATTTCATATGTTTTCTCCCCCATTTTTAAAAGAAAGGGATTGGAAAAGAGAGTGTAAAATCATTATTAAATCTGCTGCTTGCATTTCCTCGCCGTAGGAAGAAAATGTGAAGTACACTGCAGATAGGATTGTCTAGGATGAGTGCCAGTTGCTCTGTATTTCATGCACCTTAGTCTTATGTTGCTGGGTTTGGCTGGTCAGAAGAATTGAACAAGAAACCTGGGTATCACCTGAATAGTAAAAACACCATTCCTTAAGCTTCCTTAATAATTTTATTAATGACCTGTAATGGGGCGAAGCTAAAGCAACTCAAAAGTTTAATAATAATGGTGGTAATAATTATGAGAATTTTTTTGAAAAGCCGACACCCAGTCTCATATATATATGTATGTATATAGGTATATACACACACACACATATATAGGGACTTGTGACTGTTGGGTGCTGAGTAGCAACAGTTTCATGCTGTGTATCTTCTTTGATCTCCACTACTGTCTGAAACAGACATAACCAGTGTCTTCTAGCACAAATCATACTATATTTCCAAGCAGCCGAACCACATCCCTTTCAGCACCTCATCCACTGTGACACACAGTTAAAGGTAGCAGGATAGTACTTTTAGGTCTGGAGTCTGGTTATACCTTAAGATTGCTGTGACTATGTGGAAACAAGTTACTGCTCAGATGCAGTCAGAGAATTACTTCACTGTTTTGGTGCCAGTGTTGTACTTCATAAGGTGTGAAATGTTCCCCTGACACCAATTATCAGTGATTTAATAGATGAAATTAGATTTAATAACTTGGTGATACTTGTGATGTACTCTAATGATTGAATCAAAACAGTTCAACTGCACTAATCTAATGTTAATCAAACAGTTCAGGGTTTGGATATGTAATGTACTTTAAGAATCTTCCAATTTCAAAGGAACAGTCATGCTTGCCAGTTCTGGAATTGGATCAATACGTGAAATACCCAGACCCAAATACAGCAGTCTGCAGCTGTCCATTAAAAAAAAAAGTTTCATTTTTGTTGTTGTTTTGTTGACTTTTTTTTTTGTTTTGGTTCATTGGGTTTGGATGGGTTTTTTTTGTTTAATCTCATTTTTGGTTGATTGCAGTGGTTTAGTGGGTTTTTTTTAAAACATGAATACACTTGATTCATCAGGTAATAATTTTAAATTGTTACAGATTTAAATTGTCAGAGAACGGTTTTTTGGGGCGTGAAGGAGCCAGAATTACCGTAATACCTTAACTCATAGATGTTTACAAGACTATTGCTGCCTGGGTTAGAACTCTGAGACACTGAAATAGTTGAGAATAGCCTTGTTAACAGCCTAGAAACTGTATGAAATGCCTTTCTCTTCTTTTTTTTTTTTTTTTTTTTTTTTTTTGTTGTTGTTGATTTTTTTCCCCCTCTGTAGATACACCCAGTATTACAGCTAAGCTAATTAATGAACAGAAGGAAGACAAAGAAAAAAAGAACTATGAAGAGAAAGAAAAAGTTAAAGCAGAAAATGGCTTTCAGGACAACTACAGTGTTGTTGTTGCTTCTGGTAGGTCTTTTTTCTTTTTCCCCTACTGTTTAAAATACGTATCTTTCTCACACTAAAAGTGTGTGTGGGAAAGAAAATATCTACCAACAATTAATTTTACTAGTAATGATGGTTAGAAAATGTGTAGTACCCAGTTAATGTGTTAGGTAGCTAAGGTCAGTTCGTGGTGTAACAGCTGTCTCTAGCAAATTATGTACTTGGACAAATTTGTACCTAAGTGTATGTGTCAGTGATATCTTTGAGGATGCTGTTGCTGTACTATTTTACAGGATTCTGTAAGCTCACACCTGAAACTTGGCGGATATTATTACCTTTACCTTCTTGCAGTAGCTAGTGCATCATTGTTTAATCACCTCTACTCCCAAAATATGCTTTGGAAATAAAGGAAGGCATATAGTTTGCATAACAACTGGTGGTACTCTGCTAAAAACTGCCAGATGGATTTGTAAGCATAAAACCATATTATTCCACTTGGAAAGAATAAATACCAGAGTTTCTTCCAAAGCATTCACCTTCCAAAAACTAATGTGAAGAACCTTCTGAAATCCTTCACGTAAACCCTTTTCCTCCAAAACTACTCTTGGAGGATATAGATTGACTATAGTAATTTTTTGGTGAGAGTCAAAGATTACAGTTCAGACAATGGTCATTTAGTCTTTCAATTTGCAGTTCTGGTGTGTGTGATAGAGAGATTAATTAATTAACTTAAAGTTACTCTTTTCCTATTTAGCTTTCTGCCTTCACTGAGTACGCAAGTTCATTTACACTTGATGAAGCATGATGAAGAGATGCTGATTTCCTTTGACTTTTGGCACCAATATTTCTTAAGCTTTTTATTTCAGGTTTTTAGATGTAGATATAACTCTAAACTCAAACGTTGAATAGGGCAGCAGTTTTGTGGATCTTGGTATACATTTAAAGCAACACAGCTGGTGTTAATTGCAGCATCTTTATCTGAAGGGATATTTACTGTAGCTGCCACTTAAACATGGTAGACATGTTTTAGTAACATCTGAAGTATTAGTGGGTCCAAGCAAAGGGTTAAAACATGAGTAGAGAGTCTAGGAAATAAAAAAAAAAAACCCTATGTCTGGCTTGAAGATAAGGCATAGCAGAGTGGGCCTTATCGCATCCCAGTTGCATCACTTACCCTACTGTCTGATACAGCCCACTACATTTTAGGAAGAAGCATATATAAGTTTTTTCTTATTTTGTTTCTGATTTTTTTTCAGTTAAGTAAAAGAGTTTAAATGTAAGCTTGTTTCATTTGCATTTGTTTTACTACCTGTTTGTGAGATCTCTTTTCATTTATCATTGATTCTTCATATGTTCTGGGGATTTTTTAGTGTCCTCAGAGTCTTGTGAAGCCACTATTTACCTTTTACCACTATTAACTATTTACCTATTGGTAGAATTAACAGAGAGCAAGGTGGTATTTGGACTGTGATCTTCCTGAGGGAAGCTACTTGAGTATACTGAGGTTATTGGAGAATGCGTTCTGTATTAGAGCTGTTCCTAATGATCAGCTGACACCAGAGTGTATTATAGCATTTCAAGTGTGGATGCTTAGTTGCTCCTGGATAATGATAAGTCAGTAATTGTGTGTGTCTTTGTATCTTGACCTGTTGGCTTTTTACCATGGTCTGTCACTGGCTTAGAAGGGTACATGATTGCTGTACAATTTTGCTGTACCTTAAGTCAACTTAAGCTGTGCCAAAATGAAGCAGTCTTGCGATGTAAGATCAATAAGTTTTTATGTAGCTACGCTGCCTTCTCATTTTCATGTAGTGTGTACTTCAAATGTTTTGAGCTAGGCAACCTCAAAAGCACATTTGAAGATGCCTTTCATTACATACGGTACTGTCAGTACTGCAACTGAACTAGCCTTTGTAGGCCAGACAAGTCTGTACTGAAATGTCTGTCAATATGAAAAATTTTGCCTTTCTTGCTTTCAATTGAAAAGAAAACCTAAAAAAGTTTTTTTTATAGGGCCTGTTGTGAGACACACTGTAGCTAGAGCAGAATCAGAATAGCTTCTGCTTTTTTTATGGATGATGTGATCCAGTACAGTTATGGTTTGGTTTGTGTTTGGGGCTTAGGAGTATGCATACCCTTTAAGTGTAGAAAGACTAGGATTATGTCCAAATATATTTTATATAGGAATGCTATTCTGATATTTTAATTAGCCATGAGATCAAGTACTACTTTTTTTCTATTGAAAGTGTTGAGTACACTGTATCTTGTTTAATTGAAGGTATTAAATACTAGAACAAGTTTTGGTTTTTTTACTTCTCTACTAGGTTTGAAATCTCAATCAAAAAGAGCTGTTTCATCCACCCCTCCACGCCCACCATCAAGGCGAGGAAGAGTGATGGCAGATAAAGTAGGTACCTCTTCCTCAGGGGGAGAATCTTCCAGCAAGACCATTAGTGTTCCAGTCTTTCATCTATACCATAAACTTCTTCCAGGTAACTTTAATAATGCATTTTAAACATCAGAATTATGGTCTTTTTCAGTGGCTGATACATCATCAGGAAGTAGTTAAAATGCTAATGGACATCTTTATCTTTCTATCTTTGAAGTGTAGAGCCCTTCTGGGCTTGTAACAGCTTTCAACTGGAAAGCATTATAGCATCTGAAACTGCAGCATCATAGTGTCATAGTGCCTTGAAAGAAGTAACAATTATGTTGATCTTCCTTGAAGTTTAGTTACTTGTTCCGAAACTCAATCTCAAAAAATTTCCACTTTCACTCACTAATGAAAGCAGGGTAGATTTGTAAAGTGACTCATGTTTTCTTTCACCTGCAAGGCAGAACTGAACTGGTATTAATGCCCTGTTATTTCATGTTCTGAATGGGAGACCAACTTGCGTTGCTCTCTGGAAGGTTGATTTGCCAGTTCAGGAATTTTCTTGAATTCCCTAAAATTTATGTTTAAAAAAAACCAGCATTTCCCAAGCAGTTAGTAATGTTTTACATATAGCAGATATTTTCTCACATTTTATCACCTATCTGGACAAAGCTGGTGGCAAGGTTGGAAATCTCTCTCCTATAGAAAGAGATTGGTGTGACTTAAATCAGGAATAAATGACAGAAACATAAATGTATCGCTTTAATATTATGCAGAAAAGCTTCTTATCTGTTTTACAGTATTAAACCGGGGAACCAGCTAATGGAATTAAGTGGTTAACTTCCCATCAAAGTCATTTTCACCCCATAAAAAACTAAATTTGAAACTTAGTACCAAATTACTGGTATTGATGCTATTCTCTGACTATTATTAGGGGGATCATATACTTGGATTAAAATATCTAGAATTGATAAGCAAAATCTGGTGGGATGAGTCCTGTGATTAGTGTGCCGTGGTAGATGGTTACAGGCTCTTTGGGAGTGATAGGCAGAGCAGGCAAGCATGAAGCAAAGCATCACCAGCCAGTCGAGGGAGGAGATTGTTCCACTCTGCTCTGCACTGGGGTGACCTCACCTGGAATATTGTGTGCAGTTTGGTCACTGCAGTATAAGAAAGGTATTAAGCTCTTAGAGGGTGTCCAAAGGAGAGCAGTGAAGATGGTGAAGAGCCTTGAGGGGAAGCCGTGTGAGGAGCAGCTGAGGTCACTTGTTCTGTTGAGCCTGGAGAAGAGGAGACTGAGGGGAGACCTCATTGCAGTCACAACTTCCTCATGAGGAGAAGAGCAGGGGCAGGCACTGATCTCTGCTCTGTGGTGACCAGGGACAGGACCCGAGGGAATAGCCTGAAGCTGTCTCAGGGGAGGTTTAGATAAGCTATTAGGAAAAGGTTCTTCTCTCAGAGGGTGGTTGGTCACTGGGACAGTCTGTCTGGGGAAGTCGTCACAGCACCAAGCCTGACAGAGTTCAGGAAATGTTTGAAGAATGCTCTGAGGCACGTATTGTGAATCTGGAGGTTGTCTTGTGCAGGGGCAGGAGTTGGACTTTGATCATTATGAGTCTCTTCCATCGCAGGTCATTCTATGATACTGCTATTTTGGAGACAAGATCAAAACCCAGTGCCTGTTTTCAGTATCTAGCTGGTAAAGGTTGACTGTTGATGGTAACATAGAACATTCTGTATTTGTTATCTGGTTGGTCATGTCTTGCACAGCAGACAGTTGTTACAAAAAATAAGCCATGTGAAGCAGAATCAGTGATGGACAAAAGGGCATGAACTTGCCCAACAGCAAGGCACTTTTAATACACTGTCTTCAATTAAAGAAACACTGTTACTGAAGACCTCTTGGATGTTGTGTTACTTAATTAAGTAGAGTCAAGATGAAATGGGCATGTTATTATATGACCCAACTCTAAAATATTTCATGTGTAAGTCTACTTGGTGTCAGGAAAAAAATATTCTACCTTCAGAGTAACTTGTAATTTCAGGGAAGAACATATTTATAATCAATGAAGTGGCCAAAATCTGGAGCTGAGTAATCAGTTTGGACTGTGTTGTATGAGCATTTCAAGTCTATATTGCTGCTGAGAAAAGTATTCCTGGCAGTGCCCTTCATTTTTTTTCTTGCTGAGTTATGTCCTGATACAGGAGTAGTGAGCTATGCTTGAGAATAGGACTCAAAAAGAATTGCAGGTTTCCTTGTTTTCCACTTTTTTCCACATCACCCATTTTACCTTATGGTCATACACCTCTGTGCCCCCACAATTCAGGGGTGATGCATAGGTGGAGTGTAATAGGAGGGGACAGCCAGTACCCACTTAAAATGCACATCAAATTACAGCCTTAGCCATTTGATAAATATGCCAAGTGCTTGGTTTCAGCACAGAGCTGCCTTAGGTAACACTGGCATACATCTTTCTAATGATTGGTTCCAAAATGATGGGGCCCCTTTTCCCAAGAGAAGAAATGGTAAAATTAAAGGCCTTTGTTTGGAGCCGGGTAGTGTTTAGTCTACTTGGCCTCCGTGGTGCTAGTAATGAAGAGCACCTGGATATGTATGTTAAAAGACCCTAATGAGAATTTTCCTCTCTGACTTGATGCCGTTGTTGTTTAGGTCAACCATTACCAGCTGAAATGACACTTGCCCAGCTTCTGACTCTGCTGTATGACCGTAAACTCCCTCAAGGATATCGATCAATAGATTTGACAGTTAAACTTGGTTCCAAAGTCATCTCAGATCCAAGCTTATCAAAAACAGACTCATTTAAACGTCTTCACACAGAAAAAGGTGAGTGTTCTTAAATTTTTGCTATATGCCTTTTTAAAATATGTTTGTTTTGAGCAAAAATTGTTTTGATTTTTCTTTTATAAAAAGCAGCAGTTTTCTGTATTTTCTTGGGTAATTTTCCTGAGCTATTTTTTTTGTAGACAAGTGCCAAACTTCATGATAAAGTACAAATTCATTGCCTCTCTAGATTGTATCTGTAAGGTGCATCAATATGGTTGTTCTGGTTTCACTTTTCTTTCTTCGTTGTAGTGTTGTATGTTGGTAATGCTTATATGATTGTATAGGTACAGTATATTTTATTTCTTGGTTTCTATGCCAGTTCTCTGTAGTAAGTGTTTGTCCTGATATTCAGAGCAGATTAAGTAAAACAGGTGCTGTTTGTAACAGTACGAGTTACAGAAGCCTGTGAAATGTATCGGGAAATCTTTGGGTATGTAATGCTGCTGTGAAAATGGGGATTTCGGTCAAGCGCATCTAAGCAGGTCTTAAAACTCCAGATTTTAAAACCAGTTTTTTTAACATTTCCTATTATGCTCTATTTCTTGATAATGTTTTTGCCAATTGCTTGCTGTCTACTTAATGGTAAAGTGCTGGGGAATGGGAAGGGAGGAGCTCTGTCCCAGGAATCTGTTTTGAGGTATACTTACTTCTTTAGGCAAAGATTTGGAAAAATGGGACCTTGAAATTAAGCTAATTGTGATCTGCATATCATCAGCCTACTGGCACAGCATGGAATTCCAAAGTCAATCATTCAGCTGTTTTAAGATGGGGGCTCCTTTTAATAACTGGTCACTTGATAGACTGTTTCTAGAAAAGATAAGAAACAAGAGCTGGGGAAAAAAAAATCTAATTTTCTTGATATCTGGTCTGAAATAAATATTTGATGACTCCATGTAGTGGCTGGGTATACACATCTCTCACAGTACTGAGACACTATTCTCTTTCGAATAATATTTTGATTGTTTTGTCATTTATTTAAATTCTGTAGCTAAAATAGATGTACTACTATTTGAACAAAACTCAAAAATCATTAGAGGAAATTCAGTTTTCTAGTTGAGTTACATGCGAAGACGTGAGGGTCCTCTGAACAGTTAATAAATTACTAGGTAATTTGCCTCTTAAACTTGAGGCAAATACATGAATCTGCCATCACTGGCAAGAGGTATCACTGATACTTTTATTTTCTTTTCACACTCTTGCACTCATTCATTTTAGGTTCTTGGCTCAGGTTTTCCTTGTGAAGGAACCGATACTTTTGAAGTCCACTTTTAAGTCAGAACAGGAAATAAACACAGTATCAATGATGACGTATTAATGTCTTTTACCTCTGTGTTTTTGTAGAGCATGCAGATTTACTAGGACCTTGCCCTGAAGATGAAGCCATCAGTCCTGGGGATGAGTGTATGGATGCTGTTCTAGATGAATCGCTTCTTGAAACCTGTCCCATTCAGTCTCCACTGCAAGTGTTTGCAGGCATGGGTGGATTGGCTCTTATTGCAGAGAGACTCCCTATGCTTTATCCTGATGTAATTCAGCAAGTGAGTGAAAAAATAAGTGTCGTAAAACATCCTGAGAGTATATAAAAAATACTCTCAGTATTTTTTTAACAGTATTTTCCTTATATTTATCTATGGTTCAGTATATATTCTTCTCAGTTATGAGAGGAAGTTGCTTTAAAATAGGCAAGTGCCTCACTCCACAGCCCAGTCCAGCTCTGTATGTTGCTTCCCTGAAGATGTCATAGGCTGTTTGTGTGGTCGTGTCCTTGTGGGACAAACTCATGAGCTGGTTGCTGCTTGCCTCCCTTCTGTTAACTCATAAAATACCTTGGTGGATACAGTAACATAAAGTTGCTGATGTACTCTAAAGGCATACTTGCTTATCATTTAATTGCTCATGTAAATGTACTTTCAGAAATATTTCTATGGTGAAATTCAGTTCTATGTATCTTTCATGCAACTTTATTGTAGATTTATTATTATAAATAACAGTGTAATCTTAATTATATTTATATTCATAAATGATATATGCATTATTTATTTGTATACTTAGATATAGACTTTTTCTGGAGGTTCTGATAGGCATTTCAAAAGTGTCAGCAGTGACATTAGTGTGGAATTATTCTTTCGCTGCTCTTCAAGGTACACAGTGTTTGCTGAAAAAGGAAAAACTAACCTGTGAATTATTCAGATTCTATTTGACTATATGTTTGAAGTTTTTGGCTGATATTGTTAACAGGAAAGACTGTTTATTCCCTTTGAAACTGAGTTAATCATGAATTAAGAGTTTTGTTAAGTAGCCTGTCTGTAAAATTATGGCAGCAATAGGAACCTTGTAGTGGGACTGGATAATTAGTATGCATCCTTTGTAAAGAGTTCTGCAAAGGTCTTAGAGGTCTAGTACTAATGCAGTTCAAAAATTAAAAGTTAAGAAAATATGTTTACATGAACAATTACTGTATTATGAAATCCAATGTGTACTCTGCATTAAAGATGACTGGTACATGGAATTCTGCAACAGATGAAAGGCAAAGTATTATCATGAGAAATTTCATTCCTTTTTAATTTCTTTTTCTGTAGTCCTGGGAAGGTATTCTCTTATCACGATTTTGTAGCTTTAGATGTATGTTTGGATTCAAATACTGAATAAGAACTCTATGATCCATAAAAAACAAATTAAGTACAGTAATACCAAATAGAATATTCTGAGTGAATACTGATGATTTCTTCAGACCCTTAATGCTTTAATTTTACTTTTTTATTTCTCTAAGCCATTGGTACTTCTGATTGTCTTAATGTGTAGAGATGATTAGAATGAATGCAGCAAAACAAGGCTTTGACTTTAAATTAGGAATTTGGTATTCTGATTAAATTCTGCAAGGGCTTTTCAAATTAATCTTTTCCAGTTTAGATCAGTGTGGTGGTAAGTACTAAAATTTTAAATATGATTGAATCAGTTTATCTGAATAGCATGAAAGCCTGCAACTTCTGTAATGTTTAGTTATGACAGGGACCTAGGTGTCATACCTTCCATTAAATTGTTTGACTGTGTCCTGGGGCACTGTACAATGATTACCCACTTAAACGCTGATTCCCATTATAATGCCTGACTGCATAGTCCTCTGGTCATAAAACAGACTGTGTTGTCAGAGTACAATAGTAATAAAGCCTGCCAAATCAATTGAAAGGATCAGATGAGTTGCTACAAGACTACTAAGATGCACAAATTTATCCTTAGTTTTAAAGGTTCAACAATGAATTTTTCTTCATTTTTGTAATATGTAATTAAAAATTAAGCCCTTGAGTTCACAGTCAGTGTTTAACTTTAAAAATAAAAGGACCATTTCCTATATAACAGTCTGATACATAATCTTTGTAATGTTTACTTCAGTGTAATTTTTGTCTCCTGTGCCTCTATGTTTTAAGCAATATGCTTTAACTTAGGATTTTAGGTTGGCAAAATATGCTTGCTTGCTTGTGTAGGCAGGACTTTCTAGCACTGTATGGAAGATGCAGCAAGTATGCCCTTGTCACCCATTTAGCCTGGTCCCTCCATCAGCAAATGGTAGTGTGTTTTATGTGACATCTTTGTGTCCTCTATTAAGATTGCATGTCCTTTGGATCCTTCCCATACTAAATTTTTGTCGAAGGTGTTTAACTGAAAGATTGACAAATTTCTTTGTTGTTTTTGTTGGTTAAGGTGAGCACTCCAGTGGTTACATCAGCCACGCAGGAAAAGCAGAAGGACAGTGATCAGTTTGAATGGGTTACCATTGAACAATCAGGGGAATTGGTGTATGAAGCACCAGAAACAATTGCTGCAGAACCTCCACCGATCAAGTCAACAGTTCAGACTATGTCTCCCATACCTGCACATTCTTTGGCTGCCTTTGGTTTATTTCTTCGTCTCCCGGGCTATGCTGAGGTGCTGCTAAAAGAACGGAAACATGCTCAGTGTCTGTTGAGATTGGTGTTGGGAGTTACAGATGATGGTGAAGGAAGTATGTGCTGCAATTATTACCTTTTTTTTGTAGACCACAGCTAGATCATTTAACATAGATTTGTTTACACTGTATTGCCTTTAGCAGGAAGTTAGAATTAGGTTGTGCGTAACTGTGTTTCTAGCATCTTAGGTAGTCTGTTGTTTCTGAATATTAAATTCTGTCTGACAAAGTTTTATCACAATCAGCAGTACTCAAGTGTTCTCATCTAATGTGATAGTAATTGTAAAATAACTGCTGATAAAAACTTAAAATGACACTGTTGAGATGACTGTGTTTATACAAAACTGTCTGAGTAGCTGGATATGCTCAACCATTGAGCAAGCATCCTATAATTCTGCAGCCAAATGCAGAATAATATGGATAGGAGCATTGCTACAACAGATGTAGAATAAACTGTTGCACAGTACTGTTTTGGAAAAGGAGAGAAAAACCTAGAGATCATAGTGATCGATTGCCTAAGGAGGAGCTCTACCTCAGTAGTATGAGTTCACAGGGAGAAATGGAGTATTCTTCAATGAACGCACAGAAAAGCCAAGAGAATTTGTAGTCAGTGTCTTTGCAACAGAACCTGGAATTCTGCATGTAGTTCTAGTATTTATGTTTCTTATTGTTTTGAAAAACTGGAAGAGTGTGTATGAAATATATTTTAGTGATCAAATTGGGCAGTGTTAGGTTTACACTTGAATAGGATGATGTCAAGGATCTTTTCCAACCTACATGATTCTATGATTATGACATTGAGAGGAATGCTGTTTTTTCTGGACTGCAGTCATCTGAACTTGGTCTCTATTCAGCAGCCTATAGAGTGGTGTGCAACATGTACCTCATGAGACCAGATGAAAAAATCCCTTCTGTTTATCTTATTTCTCTTGGACATATTTTTAATGTATTTCACTTTAGACCTCTGGATGATGATATAGCTGATAAACTCTAAGAATGAGGGAGAAAATAATATATTTAAATTTAGAAGCAAACTTTTGAACAGAGTTGGCTATTTTTTAGTATTTTCAGTAGTTGAAGCATTTCTAGTTGTAAGCTGTCTCTATTTACATATGCACTGTGGAAGAAATGTGGAATGTATTGTTAAAAACAGGAAAAAATTGAGGCAGTTGTCCAAATCTGAGTATGTTGCATTAATAGGTCATGCCGTTATTTGGGATGTGGCTTTTAAAAGAAGTAACTTTGGTTGTAATGCAAAGGAGTTAAAAATTTTAAATAAGTCTAGTACAAAATCCACACATGCAATTCATCTAATTAAGTTTATGTTAGTATTTCACCATGTATTCACCTTAAATAGCACCACAGCTTGATTTGTATCAGTGACCTAATTCCCACTTTTGGCACATGAATGCAAAAACAAATCTGCATCACAATAAACTGCAGCTCCTTGTCAGCTGAACTGCTGTTGGCTCATCAGGTGCATTCTTTACCTTGCTGTATTTGGAATGTTTAAATATTTTTATATATATATATAAAAAATTATTCCAAACACCTTCCAAACCAGTTTTCTGCTTGGAAATGGCAAGTTAGACTTTTTTAATTTGGTTCTTAACCAATCCATGAATAAAATAAAAACCCATTCTTCTACACTCTCCTCCTGATGATTTTTTTTTTTTTGTCAAGAGAAACCTGATACTAGATAGCTTACTATATGAAATGCTTAAGTCCTTAGTATATTTCTGTATATTCATAAACTGTTGTAGAGATTAATAGGCTGTATTGAACTACTGAAAGCGAATGTGGGTTTGATGTTTTTCTTCTTCCAACTAGGTCATATCCTGCAGTCTCCTTCAGCAAACGTGCTTCCAACTCTGCCCTTCCATGTGTTGCGCAGTTTGTTTAGCACGACACCATTGACCACTGATGATGGAGTGCTGCTTCGGCGCATGGCCCTGGAGATTGGGGCTATACATCTCATCCTTGCTTGTCTGTCTGCTCTGAGCCACCATGCACCGAGAGTGCCCAGCTCTAGTCCCAGCCAGACAGAGGTAAGTGTATCAGCACAGTAGGCACCACTGAGAAGCAGTAAGAGTTTTAACTGTAAAAAAAAGTAATCTCATTGCTTTCATTAGAGGCTAATTTCTGCAGACTTGGCATTTGACTGAAGAACAAAAATAAAGTACTTGATCAAGTAATTGTCCATGCATGTTGCAAATAAATGTTGTAATCATGAATTATAACCAACAAAGGCGGCTTGTCATGAGGCATTAAGGTGTAATCAGTTTCCTTCACACGATATTCTCTTTCAGTGCATAAGAGGCATAATGTTCAGTGGATGGTGGTTCTTTAATCCCCATTAGATAGCATGACCTCATTGTCTACATTCATCATCTAAACTCTACTGGTTGCAAATTATTTCCTTGTAAATGTTTCACAAACGTAAATGAGTTCTGGAAACTGCTGAATAGATGCAGTGTTTTTTGTTACACCCTTTGCACTGATAGGCAAATGAGATCTAAAGACATACATTTTCCATAGTGTTCGAAATCACAAGGGAATCTCCAAAATCGAACTTTTTCTAGGTACTTCCCATATTATACCACCCTCTATTCAGAACACGTATTCCTTAATTTTTATTTTTTTTAGGATTGTGAGTTGCCATTTCTGTATAACATACCAATTGTCTATAAAAGTGTTTACTAAACCCCTTAATGACTTGTTGTCTTTACCACTGTTTTGGCAGTGCATATAACAGTTCCTGGTGGCTGAATACGGCTAAGTAGCTGCAAAATATAGGGCTGTCTCTGTTTTAGCAGCTCTGATACTGATGAAGGGTTGTACAAGCAAGAGATGAAGCTATGCCTGAGAATAATTCACTCTAATGGCTAATCAAATTTAAGGGGAAGTTGAGAGATTCTGCTTCTGATGGGGTATTAGACTGCTGACACATTAACACCTTAGCATTTTTTGTACCTTTAGAGGGAAAGGGCAACCATTAATTCTTATCTCTGCTTCAGTTCTACCATGACCCCTGAAATAGCTGGCTTTCTCATAATTCAGATCTATCAAGTAATAGAAGGTAACTTGAAACTAGAGATCCATCAGGCCTGCACTAAGGCTTGTATTTCTGGGGCCAGGCTCTCCCTTAAGTGCTTTAATTCAGTGCTCATGACAGTCCTCTTGAGTGTTAAAGGCACAACATATTCATGAGTGATGTAATGAGTAATGTCTACATGAGAATAACCACACAGCTGTTTCATCACCAAGATGCATTACATTCCCAATGTAAAAGTTAAAAGATGATTCCAGACTGCTGTCACTACAGTACTTCACAGATGATAACTTCTTTTGCCATTGCAGTCTGTTCATCATTTGTTTTCCTTAAAGTATAATCTTAAACAAAGTCATTGAGAAGATCTGAATAAAAAAAATGAAACTTTTCAGAGCCATAAATCAAATATTGCAAAATAAAATTGAGCATCTACTCAAGTGACCTGGTTTCTGACTGTCACCAAGTAATGAAAGTAGCAAGTCACTTGTTTAGGATGCTAAATATCTAAATAGGAAAGCATTAGTTAAAAAATGCTTATCAGGGGGTTTCTGCATCCTCTTCACTAAAGACCTGGTAAATTTTAAAAATTAGCATAAGTGCTTAAATATTTTCTTAAGGGCTAAGCAATATAATATTGGACTTATATTAGTAGAATGCACTGAGGCAGACCATTGGAAAAAGCTGTACAAGCACTGTTGGAAAAATGCTATCTCTCAGAACATTTTAAGGGCAAGATACTTTCCCCCTCTTATCTAGAGAGGAAATAGTATTTTTGTGACTCAGAGATCATGTGTCAGTGCTATCCATTTAACTTATTCCTATTGCTATTTTGGAGCATTTATTCAAATTCAGCAAACGCTTGAGCATCCTAACATTTCAATTAAGTGCACTTGATAACATTTCCACTCCCATCTCCTTAATCTAATGTTATTAAACTTGACTAGGTGTTAAACAGTAATAATTACAGAGCTGCAATGATTAACATGATATTGATTAAGTAGCATTTTAATACTTTTGATCATTTAAGCAAGGATAGTATCTTAAAAGGGAACAAAAATGAACTTACAGTTCTAGTCAATTTGAAGAATCACTTCCAAGAGTTTAGTGTTGGCCTGTACTAGAACTCCATGTATGTGGCAGTCTTCCTGTATAAAGCTTTAAATTTCATTGAATCCTGATAATATCTTTATAAAGTTAATAAATTGGGATTACCTGCTTTTGCAGAACAACGGCTTTTTAGAGACAGTGTTCCTAAGATGAAAACATTAAATAATTGTGACCTATTTTCTTTTAACTTAGCCACAGGTGTCAAGTACACACAATAGTACATCAACAGAAGAGCAGCAGTTGTATTGGGCCAAGGGTACAGGCTTTGGAACAGGCTCCACCGCTTCAGGATGGGATGTTGAACAGGCTTTGACTAAGCAACGGCTAGAGGAAGAGCACGTGACCTGCCTTCTACAGGTGTGTAATAATGGATTTTTGATTAACAATACACACTTGAAGCATTGAAACTGAATAGTAAAACTGGAGTTTTGTCAGTCATACAGCAGACTACTTAGTGATATTTTGGGGGAAGGCTGCTCTTGGTGCTCTAAAGTGAAAGGGACTGGTCAGCTGCATGTCTCAGTGATCTGAGATGGCAAACTCTTACTTTGAGTAATTCCAGCAGATTTGTCAAAATTCGTATTAGTTGATCTCTTAAAATCATTCAGAATTATAATCAGTTACTTAATTTTATCATTAGCCAAATCTGGAATTTAATAACTGTAGAATTTCTTCTGGGACTGCTGTAATAAATACCAGTAACTGAATTGGCAAAACAGCTAGTAGAGTGTTAGGGCTTCTTTTGTAAGGGAGGAAACTCTAAGTTCTTTTGATTGAAATAATCGGATTTGATTAAATATTTTGGTGTGTTTCAGGTTCTTGCCAGTTACATAAATCCTGCAGGAAGCACATCAAATGAAGAGACCCAAACTAGCCATGAGGGGAGAGCACAAAACAGCAGTGCGCTTCCATCTGTTCTCCTGGAGCTACTCAGTCAGTCTTGCCTCATCCCAGCCATGTCATCATACCTCCGCAACGATTCAGGTAAGGTGCCCTTGTCTACTTCAAAATCCAAGCGGCCTTACTTCTGTCAAATAAGGTTTGTATATAAAATATAGGTAGTTCTTGCTGCATTCAGTACCCTTGTCAATTTAGAATTGTGCTAATGGAATATTCACATGAGCCTTAGAAAACAAAATAGAATAGAATCATGGAATAGAATTGTGCTTGTTGAAATGCTTGTTTCTCTTTTTAAGGTTTAATTCTTTGACATTGAAACTAGCAGGAAGATGCTGTTTTCTTTTGGAAAGTTTACATGTTAGTTCTTCTACAGAAGAGACATGGAGGGTACTTTATATAAAACCATGAGTCTTACTGTGAAGAACAATGTTAATTTTTAAAGAAAACTGAGCAAGTGTATGCCTGAATTTGGTAAATGTTGAACATGCTAGGGCAGTTCTACTTTGATCAGAGCTTTCTCCTTTATATAGGAAATACAGAAGTAAGACTTATCAAAACTGGAAAATATTTGGGAATGTATGGGAACAAATTGTTATGGTTTTTAAAGGAAAAACAAATGAGTTCTGTGTTGTCAGCAGATTTCTGCTCATAATTTTAAAACAAAGTTGTTTTCATAGTTTTGCTTCGCTATGTTGTGCCTTGCTGTGGAAACCATTTCAGTTGTACAAGGTGGCGTGAAGCAGCATGAATTAAGGAAATTCCTGTGTGGAACTGATGGCAAAACCAGCAGATTGGGTTTGGTTTTTATGTTTGGACTCACTAGATGATGGGCTTTAATATGAAGATGAGCCTTAGGTTGGATTTGTGTTCAGTAACTTTGTTTAGGAAGATGCATTTCATCCTGAAATATCAGAAGGAGTTGTTCCAGATCTGAATAACTTGGTTTTGAACCTTATTGTGCCTACCCTATTTTTGGAGTAACTGGTAAATGTCTTGTCACATTACTGCATTTCTTTTGGATGTCAGTTGGAGGGTGTGGTGATGGGAATTCATGAAACAATGTTACAGCTTCTTCTTGACTTACACAGAATTATGTCAGAGATAAAAGAGAAATCATCCCTGGTTTAAGTATATGTAAAGTTACTTAGGACTAAAATAAGAATGTGGCTCTCTTAATTTGTGGCAACTGGGGCATTACATAATTTTGTATGATAGAATGGCCTAGTTCACAAAGTCTGCTGGGGTCTTATAGTAAAAATAAAAATACCAAGATGTGTCTCTTACTAGTCCACAGTTTGACACCTCTCCCTAGTTTTGCAGTGAATTTATTGGTTCTATTTTGCACATATTGCAGTGAGGAAAATGAACTAATGATATACCAAGATCATTATTGCAAATGAAAATATAATGTAAAACAATAAAGTAAAAGATTGAAGCAGTCTTTTTAACAGATACTCATAAATTCTTCTTTGTTGAGGTAAAAAGGAAAAGTCATTGAAAGGCTGGCAAAAATGCTGTGTTATCTAAAGGATGAAGCTGTGTGTCCTGAGTTATAGATGAATCACAGCTGTTGAAATTGCTTTTTGCTGTTTTCAATAGAAGAATGTATCTCTCTGTGTAAGTCACCTTTAACGGGGGAAGAACAGTCACATACTGATAGAAGAGAAGAGATATGTGGCCGGTAGTGAGAAGTTCAGACTAGTTTGGCTCTCAGGGACCATTTGCTTTCCCAAAGTACAAAGAAACAGCAAAGTTTCAGTGAGAAATATTCATTTTAGGGATGTTTTCCATTGTGGGACCAGTGTTGTTTTTGGTTGGCAGGGAATGTTGAAATGTGCCTGTGTGTTAGGAATTAGTAAAGAGTGAACAGTACTTAATGTACTAGCTAAGCTATATTAAAGCAAGCAAAAGCTTTTCAGAGAAACAAATGAAAACTACTGATTACAAATTCACAAAGGATGTGGTTATTTCTATTGAAATTTAGAACTGTACAATTGGAGGGCTTTTATCCTTTGATTGATCCAAGCAATGTGAATGTTTCCTGCTGTATTCATTCAAAAGTCTATACATAAAACTGTAATTAACAGTGTTGTCCTGGATTTAAAAAATATAATAACTTTGTAGGCCTACATCAGTCAAGCTCATCTCTGAAAGAGCAATCAGATACCAGTATCAGAGGGAAATGTGCAAGAAGGATGACTTCTGGAGAGATGTCTTCTCCACATTAATATTAGAGCCAAATGCATTCAGTTGTAAAGGAGTCCCTGAAAACGGTTTGTCTTAGTGATAGCGAGGCATAATTCCAGCGCAGCAATTACTGTTTCCTTGAAAAGCAGACAGATAATTTTCACATTAATGAGTGTGAGTTGCACAGGATGCCGGAGGTCTTGGTGTCACTGAGTGTCAGGAGATACAGCTAACTCGAGAGAGACAGAGGTTGAGAAGCTCTGAAGTTATGTCAAGCTCTGGTTGAATGCTTGTAAGACCGAAAATTTCACGTAATGGGTTTATAGTTGAAACCTTTCAAATATGGAAATGATTATTATTATTACTGTTATTTTTTGTTTTGTTTTAAAATCCTGAAGACCAGTGCAATATCATAGAATAGATTTGAGTCTTTCCTGATAGACTTTCATCTAACTTCTGGCTTCTCTGTCTTGAATACACATCTCTTCACCAGTGGGGCTGAATGGGAGCGTGGGAAGAGTAGGAAAGGGAATGATATCAGTAGTAGTCATGTGCATGTATGTGGTATTCTGATTTGCAGACTGATGCGACTTCTGCTGTCAATAGGTATTTTCATGTGAAAGAAGCAGGTAACTATGTTCTTCTTGTAATGTGCTGGTCTGAGAAATTAGGATACTGTATATAGAATCCTAACAGAATGTTCCAGGGTGTTCTCACCCCAGCAGGAACAAGCAGTACCAAGCACAGTGATTAACAGAAATTAGCAATTTTCAGCAACTCTAACCTTCGCAGATTGAGCTACATGTTGGTGGGACCAGCTAAAGTTTGCCCTTTTGCTGAAGGTGGTGTTCTACTAGATTTTAGGTTTTGGTTTTTATGGTTGCAGTAAAAGTGATCTTTAGATATCTGTGTATCTGCCATATGCATACATATGTGGGGAAAAATTTTGATAAAGAAATATGTGCAATGGAGCTGCAGGTGTGCTGTTTCCTCTTATTGTATGGTAGGCTGATAACAGTGTGGTGATATAACATAGTAAGTATTTTGGTCTTGATGTGAATTTTATATTTTGTTCACATATGTTCAGTTAGCTACAGGTATGGTACATCCTGCTTGCAAAGCTGTCTTGACAGATTGGCCTATGTCACAGTTAGAAATCTATCTAGATTTTTGGTTGCTTAAATATATTTTGCCATCCTCCTTAATTTGCCCAAAACATACATGGACTAGATTGTTATTTAGATTGTTCTGGATAAAAGGAATATTGATCAGATAAGGAGTGCTCACATAACATTTAATCTTTCAAAAACCTCACCTTGAACCAGATGAGTACAAACCAGATTGCTCTGATACATTCTGCAGCTTCATCTGCGTCAGAGCGAGGTGATTGTGTGAAAACTGTGAACTGACCACTTTCATTAATTTCCATAATTGCTTTCTTCTTGTAGAGAAGGAAGGTTTATCTGTTTATGAAGGACTTTATTATGCAAGATAGCTCTAGTCACAAGGAGCTGGTGTAATCCTTGTTTCTCGAATAATTCGTGCTTATTTCATATTTTGTTATGGCATTACCTTGGCTTTTTATTATCTTTCGTCTTATAAATGAGAAAAACTTATCTTAGCAACATGTTGTTATTTTTTTTTATTACATCTGTGTTTATTCCTAAGGACTTAATTTATATTTACATATGTAAAATTCATATAGTTCTTAACTTCTGTATCATGTATCATCTAGCATATATTCATTACCACACATATATACACATTTCACCCCAAAACGTGTCATGTAAAACCTTTTCACTGTTGTCTCATGTACAGCACATTTCATTTGGAGGAGTTGCTGCTGCAGGAACTCTTTCAACATGTGAACACTTCTCTCCTTTAACAAAATGCACAGCAATAAAATTTGCATTGTGCAACAAGAGGTTCTTAGCCACCATGTGACCATCAGATTCTAACTGGAGTACGTGGCTGTCTTGATGGTCTAGATTTTGCTGATAAAACCAAGTTATTTGACTGATGGACTCAGGTTTATGAAGACTAATACAAGCGAGTATTTGCAAGTGGCGCAGAAGAAAGGAGTACTTATAATACTCTTTGTAGCTAACAGAGTTTATAGAGATAAGGTAAGTAGAAGGGAATCATGAAGTGGATGGAAAATCAAGTGATTTTTAGGACAGAGATTCTCTATTTTGTTTTATGGGCTTGGACAGTAAAAAAGCCCAGTGAAGCTGGGATTTATCAATGAAACCACAATATTAGGTAGACTTCCTGCTTAAAAATACAAGTATACTTTAGATAAACTATTTATCTAGCAAATCCTGAGATGACTGACTTGTTTAGAGCCAAACATTGAGAGAAGTTTGATACCACCTTTCCCTTGGAAAACAGACTTCATATCAAATTGCAGAATTCTGCTGGAATTCTCTGCTTGAATTCCCAGGCTTACAGGAAGTACATAGTATTGTGATTTTAGCTGGGGTTTTCTTGCATGCTTGCTTTTTTAGCCATCCTTCCTTCTTCAGTGGACAAAGACTCCTTGTGATGATGTGGTCAGCATAGCTTGTGGTGTTAGACTAGCTCAGTCTTCCCTGGGTTTGACTACTCAGAAGAGATGATGCATTTCTGTGGGAGAGCTTTGCTAGAAGGATTGTGTTTACTGACCAGCATGTTTTACTTTGTGAGAGTCCAGTATTTGCTTCTAATACACTTTTCATAGTTTACCAAGTCCTGCCAGACCATGGATTTGTTAACAGTTGTGCTGCTTTATCCTGCTGCCAAATGACTCAATGAGAACTTGATTTACTAAGTACTGTGGACAAACGTGTTGAGTGTGAATGTTCTCAATTCTTTTTTCTGTCTCTTCTGATGTACCTTTGTTAGCTGAGTTCATAAAAGTCATACTGTTCAGGCCTCTGCTCCTTACCTCAGAGCTTGAACTACTCTAGTTTGCCTGCTGAAGATAGAGTATTTATCTTCTGTTAATCATACTTAAGTTAAGGCATTATATTGTGTTATTTTACTTTCTGTAAGGTAATCCAGCTCCACTGGACTATGTTGAGTGCTCTGAAGCTGGTACCCTGAGCTCTTAATTCATCCACGGTTGGTGGTACTGCTGCAGCATAAATGTTGAATCATTGCACAACTGTGCTTTTCCTTGGACTATTGACTTTTTACTGTGCATAATAAGAGGTAGTTGCTATTAAGATGTTTTTGTTGAGGTTTTTATGCATGTATTGCTTAAACATACAAGCACCTGAGCTGTGTATCAGAGCTCATTTAACTAAAGTTAGACATAGGTCCACATGACTGTAGAGGGCAGATGTTACCTGTTAAGAGAGAATACCGGACTGCTGTTCTAAAGCAAAATATAACTCTTACGCCAGAGCAATCTAATGATAATGTTACCCTGTGACTTCTTTCAAAGGGTCAAAGTCTTTGCTATAAATGAAATTAGAAGTACAGTGGCAGCTTAGATAGACAGTATATAATTACTGGAATTAAAAATTCTCCTAGCCTTCATTAATGTTAATGAGCTCATTCACTGGTAAAAGAATGATGCTGAATCTTTGCCCCATTTGGTTATAACTTTGGGTTTGTGTTTTATCTGTTTTGCTATTGAAGTGCGCACAAAAAAAAAGGTGCAGTATTTCATTCTAGTGCTGGTGTACTAGTTGATTCACAATTTTGAGAAGAGAGCTGTGCACTGAAATGGTATGAAATAAAACTGTTTATTTATTTCACAGAATTGACAAGTTTTAAATAACTTCAGGATCAAAATAAAAAGCAGTAATTTCTACCTGAATTTCAGTTTTCAGGTTCATGTAAGCTTTCATTTTAAGACCCATCTCAAATATCCTTGTATTATGAGATTAATGCATTAATATCCATAAATATGTAGATATAAGGAGTACATTGAAAAAATTAATAATGGTTATATCTGCTCTGTTTTATGAAATAAACATTAGCAACCTTCATAATTCCTCTAGAATGTAACTTAGTTTTACAGAATGCTTTGGTGCTTCATATACTAAAAATAAGTATACATTACTAGAGACTTGCTGTAGACTATGGATAGTGAATAAATTTTCTTGTCTGCACGTGCTTCCTTCCAGTGCAGCCCCAGCTCTGTTTATCCTTTCTTCTGGTTGAGCCAGTATTGACTCAGAGTTGCAAAACCAGATTATACCATCTTCCACCTCCTTCATCCATAAATCAGTGTGTTACCGTGTGGTTTCTGTAACTGACTTTGATATCATTGCCAGATTCGTTCTGTTCTAGATCCCTGACCTTATTTTTTGCATGTGCTTGTTTCAAAGTGACTTCCAAAGGCTCAGTTGGTTTAGCAGTTATGAACTTCTATACAGTAATAAGCTATCACCTATATAAGGAATGTATTTCTTTGTATGTCATTTTATGGAAGGACTGGATGTAGTTTTGCAGCCTAGGAGAAGAAATTGAGTTGATTTTCAGAAATGCAGCTGTTCCATTGTTCCTCTGTGGCACATGTAAGAGTAAGAAGAGTCTTCATTAAAATCAGTTTCTTGTTATTTTTTTGATGGTGTTTATTTACTGTGGTTTTAATCCGAAGCTCTCAAAAGTAGCTTTTCTGTTATATATGCAAGATACATTCATGTTCTCAGACTGTCTGCAGCTTTGGATCTAATTCAAAGACATACGTAGGTTTAATTTAAAACATGGCAATAATTTCACCAGCTTCAGTAGTTAAATTGCGTGTCCCATGAATTAGGCATGAAAGTTGCGGTTCTGGGCCTCAATCATAAGTAGTGCAAAAAAGGAAAATGTCTTTAGGACCTGGTCCAGAAAGGGAGAGTATAGTCTTCTGGACAAAGGTTATTAAACCTGTTTTCCATGCAACAGCTTGAGTCTTTGTGTGATACATCTTACTTGGAAATAAGCATCAAGATGAAAATGAGAATTGTCTTTGACTTCTGTTAAACACATTCAAAAAATGGCAATATAGAAAAGGTATTTTAGGGGTTTTTTTCACTTAGAGAATATATATTACTGTCATTGCAATTGTTAATATTTCTTAAAAGAAGTACTAAAACTATCCTTTATTTTTTCACACCACTTCAAAGGATTTCTAATTAGAAAAGCATGTTGTCTGTATAGCATGATGATTTCAAATACAGATTTAGTAAAGGCAAGAAAATCTAGCCTTTTTCAGCTTTCCACAAGACTAACAAAAATGCTGCAGAATATAGTCAATAGTTAAAATTTTATTTATAATATTACAACTTCTGGTATAACAGTGTTTCTGTTTCCACACTTATCCATTAGATTAAGTTATAAGCCTAAATTATGGTGGTCTAAAAATAAACCCTTTTTGTCTGCTTTCTGGTCTCAGTTATGTAGAGACATACTGCACAAAAACCATAGAAAGCATCATGGGGGCTTGCTTATATTTATTTATTTAATTAATTAATCTCTTTCTATGTTCTGATTATTTTCAGTGTTTGCTTACATTTCTGTCTTGCATTATTGCTGGCAATAAAACAGTGCCCTCTCTGATCCTGCTATTCGGATTTCATCTGTTACCAACGAGAAGCTGAATATTGTCTGCCTTCATTTACGTAATTTAGCACCATGACTGGGCTCACAGATACATTGAGCAGTCATTGATGCAGCACCCCTAGTCAGACACTGCTCTGGAATGTTTTTTATAATCTTTTCAGACATTGGAGGTTTTTTGCTTGAAATTTAGAAATCTTTCTTACCATCGCAGGTCTTTGCACTGTGTGATGTGCAATTGATATTCAAAAATGTCATCAAAGTGTAGTGTAGATATACACAAAAACGATAACAAATAAATTGAGCACAGTTCCAATAATCCCAAGCAATGCTAAAATAGATTCTTCTTTTTCCTCTTTTTCCTCTTGCCTTTTTACATCTTCCAGTGTTGTGATGGCAGAGGTCCCCATTTTTCCTGCAAATACCTTCACCAGTATTCTGGCAGCTAGCTAGAAAAAAGAAAGCAAATGGTAAATCTGGTCTAACAAACATGCAAGCTTTCATCTTTTTAAAAACAGTTCTGTAGTTCTTACACAACATTTCTTAATGCTGTGTTTATTGAGTTGCATTCATCTTTTGTTTTCTTTTTGTATGAACATGTCCACATTAAAAATAATTATTCTGTAGATGCAGATTTGATAGGAGTGAAAAACAGCTTGGTGCTTCAAGTCAGTTGTTATGCTTTATTATAAAAGAAATGAAAAATTTATCTGTTGTCAACTAATTTGTGTCCTAATAAAACGTGAAGTTGATGAAAGCAGGTATGTGAGCATTGTCAAATACTCCTAAATGCCTGGGGAGGTTATGTGCATTTTCAGCCATTCTTAAATATTTAACTCCATAGTACAAAAACAGTTGAAAATATTTGTGCCTGCTGTTTTCAAACATGGAAAATATGCCTCCTTAATACAGTATCACAGTTGTTTTTCACCAGTGAGCCTAAGCAGGCAATTGCAGGTGAGATCTTACCCTTTTTCATGTTTAATAGATGAGCTTTTGGACATCCATGTAACAGTAAACATTTAACTGTTTGTTCATTTAACTGTAAATGAAGAGATAATGTCTATCTCTTCAAATATAAAGGGTTTAGAAATACATGCTGATTATTGCAGTGTGCCAAAGAACAACAGGGCTGTTAGAGAAGCAAAATTCTATGCAGTATAGGAATTCAGGGTGGACATTTACAGATGCATATGTGATTTATTATCTTTTGGTTGTTGTTGCAAAAGTGAGGTTCACAGGTCGTTGCATTACTTAGCTGCTCTAGTCTTGTAATTTACAGTCAAATATCCTGTAGAAACATATTCCCTGTAAAATTATGTTCTTTGGTGACTGAGATGTTGGTCTTATGTGTAATCTGCCATGCTGTTTTAGCTTTATTGATCAGACGTTTGATTGGGATTTCTACTAGTTCAGATAACTCCAATTTGCTGAAGATTTACAATCACATTTTATAGTGCAATAGAATTTTTCTCTCCTGGCAAACACCTTTAATCATTAGAGATTAACATATTTCTCCTGTGAGTCTAATTAATGCCATCAGCTCACAGCATATTTTACAGGAAGGTAATATGAAAAAAAGAAAGGTATTTCTTACCCTACATTGCATCAGGAATAAAATGTCATCAGACATGCTTCTTACTCGTCAATTCAGTGGCAAGCCAGGCTTTTATCTTCATGAAGGGGCTTCTCTCCTCACTCAGACAGATCAGATAGGAGCACAAACAGTTTCTTGATTAAGAAGTTTATCGGTGAGGATAATAATGTTACAGAATCTTCCAAATAAGATGGTGTTATCTTTCAGTAATCCACTAAAGCAAGTGTAGTCGAAAAACAGTAAAGCACTTTCTTGTAATGATCCTCACTGTTGACTAATTCCCATTAAAACTGAGGCTTTTTTTCCTTAGATGATGCAGAGCAACAAAATGCATGCTGTTCTGTTTAGCCTTAAAAAAAATGCAAACAGCTTCTGATTGTATTCAGTTATACTTAGTTATCTATAAGAAAGACTTCAGAAAAACCCAGCCTTTGATTTACTCTTTGTGGCAGCCGTCTGAGGAGGCTTTCTCACGTTGACATGCTGTAAGTCCAAATGCAGCGAACTACATGCAGTCACACTATGTAATTTTAGTCCAGCCTGAAAAAGGATGAAAAGTCTGCTTTGCTGGCGGTAGTGTGAACGCTGTCACACACCTGCATTCAGAGCCTCTGGAAAGAATTCCAAGGTATTCTTCGGAGCATTGCATAACTCAGCCAGGCAAATCTGAAGAGAGGAATGACGGTGGCTTTAGTTGCACACTGTGGTGAGCTGTGACATTGATTAAACATGCACTTGGCACTTGCTGAATAAAGAAGGAGCTACGAGCCACCCTTGCAGACAGTGAGTTGCATAACAATGTGCGATGGCTCTGCTGTTTCATTGTCAGGCCAGGCACATTTTAATCCTGTACCAACGGAGAAAGTGTGTGGTGTGAAGAGGAGCAGAGTTAACTGTACTTCAGGGTTTTCTGGGGAAGTGCTGCATGACAAATGGTGACATTAAGGCATTCAAGCTGAAACAGTGTGTCTGCCTTTTGTCTTTTTATGCTTTGTTTGACAGGCAATTGTTTCTATGGGAAATACTACTTCTAATGCTTTTCCTCTTTTATTTCACCACCCAAAGAATTCAGGTTGCCGTGTAATTAATGAAAACATACACTTAAAGAAAAGTATTCCTGTTTGATTTCACAGAAAGCATCAACACAGTTTTTTCCTAGGTAAATCAGAGAGGCAATTTTCTCCTGCCCAGTTAGAAAGGGGGGAGAACTCTGCAAAGTCTTCTCCTCCTAATCTCTTCAGATAAAAAGAAAACCACAAATTTTAGTGACCTGTGCAAGTAGCTATGTTTCAATTAATTTTATTTAGTCGCTTTGATCCATGAAGCCTACCAGTGCAATGTGTTATCATTGGTACAGCATCCTTCATGATGCGAAGGCAACTGCATTTTACCATGTATCTGAAAATTTGTTTTGTCAAAAATACTAGCCATGTCAAGCAATTCAGAATTCAAATGTATAGAAATGTATTTTTTGTCTATATCTATGAGAAATCAATGTACAATTAATTGCATTGAATTTAAACAGCAGAAATGTAACTGGAAACCTTGATAATGTTCCAGAACTGCATATTTTAGAAATTACAGGGCATTGTTTGAGATTCAATTTTCAGTAATCTTTTATCAAGGAGAAAAAGGAGTAAAATCGTTGTTTTAAATTCTTCCATTCTCAACTCAATTCACGTTAATTTTTTGCTCATTATTTTTCTAAAGTGTCTGTTTGTTAGTTTCTTAGTAACAGGCAAAACTGTATATTTTACATATGCATTATTTTAATGATAAATACCATGTTTGAGGTACTGTGAGTTGTATGGTCCTTCTATTTTATTTGCCCTTTATCCTGAAAGTTACATCGCCTTAGTGTAATTGCTTGACTCTAGAAGAGTTAGCTAATTAGTTTAAGGAAGTTTTAAGGAATTAGTTTTAAGGAAGCATAGCTTCCTTAAATATGTATTCTGCTATGTGTATATGGTCTTTCCTTTCAAGCTCTTGCTCTTCCCCTATTCTGCGAAGGCTGCTGCATCTTCAGTTGTTCTTGAAATCGTTTTGTCTGTGTAGTCTTGAATGTGTTTTTGTATTCATTTAGAGCTGTTCAGAGATTCAAAGATGTAGAAATTTTCACCTCTGCATTCTGACCATTCATGTTGCTGAGAGCACCTAGCAATAACCAAATTTTCAAGCCATTTTCCTGTATTAACCCTCACATGTTAAAAATCAAACCCTTTTCTTTGTGAAAGGGAGGAATTGTGCAATATGCATATTTTATTTAAAGATTAATGATATATTTTCAGCTCCACTGCAAAGAACCAGCTAATTAAGATGTATCCACAGAGAGCAGCAAAAAATTCACAAGATATGTCTTGGCCTGGTTGAGGTCTCATGGTGCTCTGCCATTTTCATAGTTTTGATGCAACTGGCACTTCAGTGGCTACAATGAACGCAGGGAAGCAAATCTCTCTGGGTTCCCTCTGCACACAGTCCAGGGGCAGAGATGCCTCCTGCACACCATGATTCAGGTCCAGTGTTTGCCATGGTTTGATGGGATTTCTCCCCTCACATCCTTCCATTGTAGTGGTTTACATGTCTGTGCAGACATGCTGTAAATGGGTTTCGAAAACACACCCAAGTCAAAAACAAATCTCTAGCACAGCACAGGAAGAGGGATGGGGCAGTAGCTGCTTACGCTGTTGCTGGTGGCAAAGAGTTGCTGTTTGAGAAATAAAAATAAAGGTTGTCAGGCTGAACATTTGTCAGTTACAGGAAACTCAGAGTTCATCCATGCTGGGTGGCATTTACAAACAACTTCTTTATAGCTACAGTGCTTCTCCATTGTGAAGGGGAAATTTCATGCAAGATTTCTCACAGCAGTAAAGTGCGTAATACAGGTTGATTTGAAAAGGACATAATATTTATTGATATTTGGAAAGATGGCGACATATTTTGCATTTTCCATAAAGTAACGTTAGAGTTTGGGAGTACTTTTTATAGAAGTCAGTAATAAGTCCACCTATTTTGGGATGAACATTACATGGTTATGTAGTATTTGGTGTTTGGACAGTGGTATCCAAAAACATTCTAAATTTAATTCTGTTACTTACATCTAGGAAGAACTTTCAAGCACTTAGTAAGATTTTGGCAACTCCTTGGTAACTGATTTATGTAGTATTCCGAGAGCAGAACAAATTTGGTTGATCAGAGGTCACTCTGTTCATTACTGCTGATGTCACTTCTATTGCATGGGAATAGACCTTAGGCCATACAAATGTATGTCATATTTTAAAGATACTCTTACTTGAGAGGAAGTTGCCAAGCTATCTTGTAAAAACTCAGTGATAAAAATTAAATGATTTACAGTCCTGATCCTTGAATGATCATTATCCTGCTATACACTACTGCTCTGAGTAATGTGGTGCACCCATGACATCACAATTACAAAAGGGGCCAGTATTCGTAACAAAAGTGCAGGCTTGCTTTTTCCTCATGTATTTTTATGAATTTAGATAATTTTGATTTTCATGTACACTAGGGTTGTTATATATGCTGTGTTTTTTCATTAAAGTGGCATGTTTTGAGTCAGATATAGTTTGCCTTTACAGAGAGAAATAGCTCTGAAGGAGATTGCAAGTTAAAGCAGAATGTAAAGAAAGGTTTGAAGGTGAAAATAGAATAATAGAAAGAGATGTCTAGACTTAAATATCTATTTAGGTTAAAATGCTGTAACGAAATTCCACAGATCATGCATGTATCGATTGCACATGAAGACTCTTTTCCCTTGTAGTTGTTCTGCGTTTTCCCTAAAATGCAGGAAAGTACTTGAAATGCAGTAGCACATGCGTCCTGTAGGGGATGCATTCTCGTTTTCTTCTCTGACACTGTCCACAAACTTCTTTTTATGAGGTCTGACAGTTTCTCAGTTAAATTGCAGAACAACAGAGCAAAACCATGTCTCTTGGGAGATGCAGTAGTATGCACAAATTAAGATGAACTGGTTCACTTAGCATAAGCGAGAAGTGGATAGTCACACTCCTTCCTTCTTTCTTCCTTAGTTTTTTTTTTTTTTTTTCCTTTTTGTTTTGTTTTTTCTTCCCTCCCCCTGGGAACTTAACACAGCTACTGTTTTCTTTGTGGGAGCTCTCATCTTATTTTTTATGATACAGATTGATGTATGGTGGCAGTGGTGGGCATGGCCAGGTTTCGAAGTATTTTTTAACTCTTCTGTGGAAAGAAGAGGAAGAAGACAAATCCTTCACCTGCAGGCAACACAAGTTATTTTTAGATTTCCTACTATTCTCAGTCACAGCTCTTTCATGTGGTACAGCTCAGCATTGACTTTATTTTGACATTTCAACTATGTGTCTACATGTTGTTTTCCATCTGATTGAGGAACTTCATTGCCTTTTGGCTATTGTCTGGGGGTTTTCCTGATTTTTTAACTTAATTACTGACCCAGAATATCCTTGGAAAAATTCAGAATTCTTTCAACTAACTACTAAAGTTCCTCTAATCGGTTCTTATCTGTCAGTCTTCTCTTAGCAGAGCTTTGCTTGTTCCAGTTTCTCTCACTTGCTCTAAAATAGTTCTGTGTTAAGTCAATTAAATGGACATGGAGTAGCATGGGTTCTTCTGCCACACTCCTTTCAACACCAGCCTCTCTTAGCACTGGTCAAGCTTGACCCCTTTTTCAAGGTCTGTGATCATGATCAGAATGCGCACCAGTATTTTGTCAAGAAAATTCGTAAGTTTGATGGTTGAGTCAAAGTTTAGTACGAATAGCAGGTCTGCCTTTCGAAGGTGTCACGTGACATGTCACATATCAGTTTGGAGGGAAGTATTTCAGTCACTGTCTTTATAAATTAAAGCAATTCAGAAGTTGGTGAGCAATGAATGTTCCTCAGGTAGAGGTGGGGATTTCAGTCCCAGCTGTGTGGTGACCTTCTGAATATGGTGAGAGGGAATGATGGAAAAAGAGCGAGAGGCTATTTTTCCTTCTTCAGTTTATAGTCTTGCGTGGGATGCTGGGCAATCTTAATTTTTCCTTTCTTGACTGGTATATGAAAGAGTCTCGTGTATGGTCATTGTACCTTTATAAAGTGGTTAGTAACTTCTAGAATGCTTCGGTTCTGATTCAGTGCTGTTCTCCACAGCTTAAGAGTATTTTTGGGGCTATTTCTTCGCACTGTTTTTAGTGTAGGCTTCATGCTTCTGTAGGAGTATTAGGGCTTTCAAGTATCAATTCTTTGAGCTGTCATGTTCATAAATTTTGGTGTGTCAGAGGAGTCCATTTAGTGACTGTTGGGTCCTAACTGGCCAAGCGAAGGGGAAGCAGAATAGAGAACTGTTCACAGTCCAGGAGGGTGGCTCTCAGAGAACTACAGTACTACAACAAGTTCCTCTTTCTCCAAAGACCTTAAAGCATCTTACCTTTGACAGACAAGGTGTGTTTTTTCTCAGGAGTTTTCAGATGACTGGTCTTGAAGAACAAAACAAACCTAGAGGATACCACCATCCCAGCATCTTTTGCTACATTTCCTTCCTCTGTGTTTTTGTCTTTGGTTGGAAATAGTTTTGGAATAAGAGGATGAAAATATTATATCTTATTTTCTGTTATGTTCTGAGTATGAATATATGCTTATTATATTTTCAAAGCATTTAAAGTAGCAAACTGTTTCCTAGTACATAGTGCTTTTGAATTAGAACTATAACAGATTTTTTTTAAAATGTCAAAACCAATTATCTGTGTGAGTGGTTAATAATGTAAAAGATTTATGAAAGAACAAATTATATATTTGTACTTTCAACTCTGCTGTGTTGCAAAAATTTGTTGTAATTTTATAAGGAGTAATTATGTATTGAAACATCATGGCATTGGAATCTTTGAAAATTAAAAACCTAGTTGTTATGAGGAACGAAGCAGCTTAAATTTGGTTTATAATTGGGTACTGGATTGCATGACAGATAAAGCACTTAGTCTTTTCAAGACTGACATTTGCTTCAAAGAGCTATTGGAGCTATTTTTTTCAACAAGCCAGTATTTAGCAAAGATCACTGAAGGACTGAACCTGCTTCAATCTTTTATCTGTTTCTCTGCTACACATTGGATTATATAGCTTTTACACATAAATTCATAAACTGGTGGACTCTTCATTGATTTTATACAGCTGGTGGTGTACTTTGCAGCTGCATGTACAGAGCATACCTCAGACTAGCTTGCAACCTCTGACCCCACTCACTTGATCACAGTGAATTAAAGTGCCTGTTATATTTTCCAGAAGGAAGAGATTTTTTTGTGGTAAAGGTGCTCATGAAATTATCAGGTGAGAAATAGAAGGGGTTAAGATTAGGTTTCAGTGGAGCTTTTTGCATCTCACATTGTTCTTCCTTCTCCTTCTCTCCCACATATTCTGTTTCATATTCTGTTACCTCAGTGGTAACATATTTTACTTTGGAATCAAGAGTGGGGTGGGTTTTTTTGTCTGTCAGTTTGTTTTTATGAGCTTTAAATAAAAGAAATATTTCCAAATGATTACTAAGCTTCTGAAGGTGCTTTACAGGACAATCCTGAAAACATAAGTAAACAAGATTTCTTTCTCATTTGAGACCACTATGAATTGCTGGACCTTTGCGGTTACAGGATAATATGACTGTCTTGAAAGCATGAGCAACAGGCTGCTTATGTATCTGTATCTGCCTGCCAAGGACCTGTAATTTTTTACTGTTCCCCTTTGGATCCTCTTAGACATAACTCTTCTGGTACTAACTGGAGGTGTAGTTTTGACAGACCTTTATGCCTTGCAGTCCATTGTGTAATATGTTTTATGTATAGGGAAACTAAACTGTGGTGTTTGCTTTTCCTGCCTCCCACAGATGAGTTATCTTTTTTAATAAGCTTTATGGAGAAATGCACTTAGATGCTGATGCTTGATCCAAGGATGTATAGAGGCTAACAAATCGTACATGAGATGCAGCTGGTGTTCATTTAATTCCTGAAATTAGTTTCTATATGTTTGCTTTTAACTGTTCACTTGAGAACTAAAAGTTATGGATGGTTGTCTTCAAGTGTTTGGTTTTGGCCATGAGTTTTCCATGAAATTCTCTCTGCCAGTGTATGGTCAGCTGTTTAATTTTGAGAAAACAGTACAGGTCACCGACCTGACTGTTTAAGACACAAGGCAGTAAAGTTTCTGCCGTGTTTAATATGAGGGGAGTCTGGGCTTTCCTGGACCATTTATCTCATTGCTAAGGCCCGTGAGCATTTCATCTGGGAGTTCCTTTTTTTTCCCCCTTCATAAACTGGAAGCCAACACTGGTAGCTGTATCCCCACTTATAGAACAAGACTGGGAGACTGTAGGTACTCGACTGTTTTCTCCTCTGAGGGTAATTGGTGAAGGCATCTAGCCAGCCCTTTAAAATTGGAGATACCACATTGCATCTTTGAAATTTCCAGTGTAAATATTACTGGTCCTACCATCTTTTCTTATTTTACTTTAGTCAGCCAGTACATCTCAAGTGGTTTCATTTAGACTAGGTAATTGCGGTTGGGAATATGAGTGCTGGGTGTCTGCAGTAGATTGCTGTGCAGTGCCACATGCTACAAATATTCACAGATTTTACTGGAGGCATTAAGAATTAATTGTAAAAATTATGCCTCTCATTGCCAACGCACTCAGTCTTTTTTGAGAAGAGAGTATAACATCAGAGGAGAATGTGACACCATACTGGATTTCCTACAGAAGCATATTATATAGCAGGAGTATACTATGTGCTTCTTTCCTTGTTTCCTTTTTTTTTTTTAAAAAAAAAAAAACTTTTATGCCTTCCTGGTAAGACACTGTAACCACTTAGAGGGTACAGGCTGTTTTATGGTATATAAGAGACTTCTGAATTTTTTACGTTTTTTCAAATTTTTTCGATTTTTTGTCTTCTTCCATGTTATTGGCTTTGTCAAGTGGTGGCAGCACACTTAGTTAAGCTGCTAAAAATTTCCTGACTAAAGAAAGTGCCAGTCCCTTTCTGTTCCAGCACAGAGCAGTTTGCCAGGGCTTGTCCTAGACTTTTTTGCTCTGCCTTTACTAAGAGCAAGCTCACTGTGCTTTCAGGGAAGATTTTTGTCAGTTGAGGTGTGTTAGTTTGATGTGCATTTGAAGAACTTACTGGAACACTGACGTGGGGGCTGGCTTTCATTTTCAGCATCTTTCAACTGACTTTTTGGTCAAGTGATAGGTTTTCATTTTCTGCGCAGTAACAGTCTCTGTTGTCCTTGTCCTTTCTTTCTTTTGTGTTCTTTTTTCTCTCCTGTTTTTGAAAATAAACTATTGTAAATGTATCTGGCATTTCCCATATTGTTATGCAGACACTTCCCATTCATAGTATTTCCTTTCTTACTATTCTTGAGGGTGTTCTTAGTAATGAGCACAAGTCACAGGAAATAGATCTCTGTGGCTGAAGGACTTTGTCTAGGAAAAGAGTTAATCTATTATTCCAACACGCAAACAATAGGATTTTATGTTTGTATTTATATATTCTTGTCTTCTTTAGAGGACAACATCAAGATAGTACCGCTCATTAACAAAAGAATATTGTATTTTGAGGATATTTTATTGTTATACTGTAACATCATGGGGGATGATCCATTTTAGTAAGTGGTACAGGAATTTGCATGAGTTGCATGGAAGGTGCAAATTCTCCTATTCCACAAGTCTCTGGCATAGAGATAATTCTTTCCATCTATTTTAAATTGGTTGATACATTTACCATATAGCTATTTGTAATTTAAAGTACTTTGAATAGGCAGTGAGCGCAAGGGCTTACCTTTCATTTAACTTTGAATCAGAGAGGGTATTAGGCTTGAACTTTTCTTTTCAGCCTGCACTTTGCATGTTTACCGAAAGCCCATCTTGTTATTGAAGCTAGCTGCTATTCTCTGAAAATTATACTGGAGTGATTAAAGTTGTTTTGCATGTGTACAGGGGGTTTGCCATCTTGGCCAAGTGAAATAATTAGATATCTAAGGCAGAATGAGATGCTTAAGTAGTCTCTTTTCTGTCCCCTGAGGACGTGATCTTGTAGGTGTGCTCACGCATAGGGGAAGCTCATCATAAAGCATGGGAACTGGAAATCGTTCCATTCCAGTAACAATGTTGGTATCTTCTGCTGACAGAACAGAAGACCCAAGTCTTGGCCTTTTTCCATCAGCTGAAGTAATGGTTTGAAAACACCCCACAGCTTCATTATCTAATTTTAAATTTCTGCATTGATTTCTGCAGCATGTGCAATGAAGTGGCAGGTTTCCATCTTATTGTCGATTCCCATCTTATTCTAAAATACTAGTGACTGTTTTATGGCCTGGAAGAGGTAATACAGACTGAGGACCATTTCAAGGTGGCTGCTTGCCCACTCCTCTGCCAAAAATAGTGAAATCACTATTCCCTCCTCCAGTGCAGGGATGATGAAAGCCATATTAACTTCTTTAAAAACCCTGATTTGTGTTTTTAAAGCAGTGATACCTTTCTTTTCGTCTCTTGGGAGTGCTGCACACTTAAGACACTTAACACGAGGTGGTAGGCAAGCTTCCACCTCCTGATTTTTTTTAAATTTATTTTAACTTTTTCAAGACAAGGTTTGTCTGCAAAATATTTAAATCTTATATTTTTCTCAACAAAAAATATTTTTCTTACTTCCTTAGCTAAATGAAAGGTTGATTTGACACTTCTAGCTTACCTTTAATGTTAGATTTATTTCAGTACATCTACCTCAAATAGACATTACTGGTCCTTTTCATCTTACTAAATGCCACAGTAAAGAGCTGTATTACTAGTGAAGTGTTCTTTTCATTCCTTGACCAGGCAAACAACTTCTCATGCAGCCTCTGAATGCCTTTCATTATATGTATCTTCTTCACAAGTGTTTTTTTTAAATATATATTTCTTTTCTTTATGTTACTGTGTATTTATTGGATAATATCCTGGAACTTTACCTTGATGGTTTCTTACACTTGTTACCTAGATTTCGATGCAAACATGATTTGGTTATAGCTTTATGCTTTAACTGTGTTTTTTCATATTTTGTTGGTTTTAAAGAACTGATGTTGGGTAAATCCAGCTTTTTTTTCAGAGGAGAGATTCTTAAAAGTTGCAGTGAGGTTTGATCACGTGGCAGTATGTGCTTGCTCTTCAGTACTTTGCTCACATCCTTTGAACACTGATGCCTGCTGGGACATTTTTTCACTCGAACAAAACCAATAAATACACGATTTTGCATTTTTAGATTTCATTAATGATTTTGCTTGATGATATATTCCCCAACACCCATATAAGGTGCCTCTGTAGCCTCCAAGAAGCATCTTTTCATTGCCTGACCACATTTTCAGGTTTATTTGGAACTGGGTTTAATCTTCTAATGGATTCCATTATGAGGGACTAGAGTGTGGCATTAAATAGTAATGTCTCCAAAACTGGGGACCATGCATAATTTTAGTAGTCACTTATACTTTAAAAGATCCGTTTGGTTTTCATATCTTCTATGTTGTTGGAGTTTATTTTTCCTGTCCTTCCAAAATACAGGAAATCGTGTTTGTTTGCTCAACTGTACATCCTGGCCTAGTGGAATAGTGCCTTGCGCTTTTCCTGGAAAGGGCTTTTTTTCTGGATTTGGAGATACATATCTGAAAGTGTTTATTGACTTTACTTGTAAACAAAACTTTCCTGAAAATACTTCACTGAAATCAAATATTCTTTAAAAAATAAGCAAACCAGAAACAGTTCAGAGCACTGGTCTTGAGCCACATTACTGCACTGCAGATGACTGACGAACTGTCTTTAGCAGTGCATTTTGCTTTCATAATTGAGCAGTTTTCATTTCCTGTGGCAGTTAAACTGTCTTTTTTTTCCAAGTTTCCAAGAAGACACAAGACACAATGCCAAGACAGACCAAGGTTGTTAGCCCATTACTTTATCACCAATAGTGGACAATAACACATGCCCATGGGAGAATATAGGGATGGGGCTGATATGCAGATGCTGCGTTAGTATTGCTAGTGTGTTGCCAATGGTGGTGTCCCCTCATTTATTAGCCTTGTATGGCCTGTTCTTACATCAATTTACTCAATTACTTTTGAACCTGTAACAATATTTACTGCCCTGACATTTAGTGTTAAGCTTTTCCAAAGCTTAAAGCTATGTATTGTGTATTGTATGCTCTTTTTAAAATGGCACTGTTTCTTCTGATGGTGTGCCCATTCATTTGAATGTATTGATCTATCCAATTCTATTCACTTTTCTTACCACTCATAGTTTAAAAACTATGTCTTTACTATACCCTTTGTTAGTCTATAAGTCTGCAGCATCTTAGTTTGTTTCATTTTAAATAGTGCTCATTCTGTGCCTGGCATTGTTTAGTCACCTTTCTCCCATCCATTTCCAGTTCTGTCCTGTCTTTCTGAGAAAGGGGGGAAATGCACATACTGTTGGAGTGGTCCTAATGATTGAATGCAGTCTCAATAAGTAATGTCTAATTTATCTTCACATTTTCCCATATTTGATCTTTTTATTTTTTTCATTGCTAATGGGCTCAGTGGTGACATCAGAGAACAAAATTTTAAGGCTGTATCTGAACAATAGTAATAACTTGGAGCCTGAGACTGTAACCATTAAATTCAGAGGCCCACCCTTCTTGCATAGGTTGGTTGACCTGTAAGGGAGCTTAACCCCTTTCTCCTGCTTCGTTGTGCAAGGGAGTAGTCTCTTCTGATGTCATTTTTCCTGATATTTAAAATAGTACTGTGAAAATGCTGGTGTTATTTTTATTTAAAAAAAAAGGTGAAGGAAAAGTCAAGCTAATTAAATTATTGCAAGATGACAATACTTAGAAAGCTTTTGTTTTATTTTTACCCAAAGGCTAGTGTTTACTTAAAGAGATCTGATTTTGAACTCCTCTGTAGGCAATCTCTTTTTCCATCAAAATGGAGCAGAACACAGGGTGTTAATTAGGCCTATTATAAAAGAGGCTTGCCCTGGGTTGATTCTGAATCAGAAAATCAAGAGGCAGCAGAGCATGACGTATTTGGAACTGACACTATTGCCTGCAGCATGGGCTGCATTCATAGATCATATGTTTGCAAAGATGCAGTAAAGGGGGGCTGAGGAACGGCTGCAGTTTGAAAATACTCAGCAAAAGGATGCGTGGCCCTATCGGAAAGATAGTGTGTCTCATTCATGCTTGGCAGTGTCTGTGGCTGCAAGACTGTGTCTGAAGGTTTAATTAAAAATCCAAAATGAGTGTTTCCTTTGTGTGGCTTTTCGCAAGTGGTGTTTGTAGCAGCTGAGAGTCTTTAATATGATAACGAGATCCTCAAGTCCTTAATTTGATCATGGCTATGGGTTTTAGGTTTGTTAATAACATACTGAGGCATTAAAAAAGATGTCCTCAGTAATTACTAAGCATGTTTTAGAAATTGTGCAAATTGACACAAATTTAGTATCTACTTGTGATTTATTTGGAGGTTAAAAAGGATAAATAAAATAGAAAAGAAAAATGTTGTGGCACCTGAGAGTGGTACTGCAGTCATGTTCTTAACATTGGTCTTAAAATTTTTAGTAAGTAGCACAGTAATGAAAACGTCTTATTTTACTTTTAGCTTCTTAAGCTGATGATACCATGTCCTTTAAACATTATTACTATAAAAGAAAAAATCGGTCTCTTGAAATACAAAGGTACTTCCTTGGGGTTTTTTGCACAGGAGGTTTGGATACACTGTAGTAAATTTTGAGCACTTGTGTGTGATATGAATAGAACAATTTTATAATATGGTTACCCTACGTAACGGTCAGTGGTTTTCTTTCACATTGCCTTAAAACAGAGGCAGGATTAGATGGCTACTTCTGGGTGAATAATTAACAAAACACAATTATTCATCTTTCCAGGAAGATAAAAACTCTAATTGAAATAGATCAAAAACAAAGTAAGAAATGAGACTTGAAGGCGTCCCCCTGGGTCACTGGAAACCACCCCATGCAAGAAGGAGGTGTCCCTTACGTTTCCTGGGTTTACATAGGGGTTCCTCCAGAATACGTATTTCATTTCCTTTTAACTGATCATTGATGACCATCCCTCTTGTATCTGCAGTAGCAGATCTCTTTGAGAAAACAAATAAGAGGGCTGTAATTTGGGAAGACTTTGCAGTGGTGCCTTCTGCTGTGGCTGCACAATGTTCTTTCCTTCAACAAAGGCAGAGCATCAGTCATGTGTTGGTCAGAAGTAATTGTACATAAGAAAAATAGTCATATTTCTGTGGGCCTCTAAAATAACTGAAATTCACTGTCGTTAAATAATGAATCAAGAAAACAAGAAATTATGTACAGGAGATAAATTGAAAGCATATATATAGACAGCTCTTCTAGCACAGAAGCAAGGAGGGTCTTCATCTGACAGTGTTGTATATTTAAAAGTGGTAAAGTTGTAGATTTTTTCCTTTTTTTTCTCGAGTGTCTGTTTTGGGTTTTTTACATCAAGTTTGTAGACTCCTTTGGGGTAACAATCCTGTGAAAATCACAGGGGGAAGGCAAAGCAGAAGCAAGCAAAGCAGAACTTTGCATTGTTTTCTTAAAAATTACTCTTCTGTGTTTCTTTAATTCACTGTAAAGTGTGAAGATTTTTTTTATATAATGGGTATGCTATATTGATGGGTTGCTTTATTTTAGAATAAATATATGTATTCTTTGAGACACCTTTTAAATATATTTTGCACCTTTGCAATGGAGATAAGTTTTATAATCTTATTCGTATCCAGTTAAGTTGAACTGAGGATGTTAAATCAATCGCAAAAAAAATTTATTGCTGTTCAGTACTGTCTATTTAATGGGCCATTAGGTCTGGCTATTCTTTATTTGAATATTGTATAATATTAAAAGAAAGCAAAGGAGTATTGAACTCAGTTGGGCCTTTTTCTTGTTACAGATATATATGAAATTTAAGGTGATGTCTTGATCCTATGAAACTACCTACCCTCATATGCCTTTTCCCTATATTAAGGTTGTAATTGCATGTGGGTAGTCTTAGGTTTTTGTAAGAAGTACATCTGTATTAGTGATGGATGAATAAATAGATGTGTGGAAAGCAATTGAAATGTTCTGAAATCACACACAATCTTTGAATGTTAGTCGATTGTTTGCCAGGAATGAGTAGGCTAAGTTAGAAGTTTTAGAAAATGAATCAGTGCCTTAATATCTCATGACCTGTAGGCATGTGAAAGACTGATTTTCAGAAGACAGGATGCTCAGCAGTTTGTGAAAGTCAAGTCTTCTTAAAATACCTTTAGTCATACTCCTCTTCCCTCCACCCAAATCAGACTCATGGTTATTAGCATATAAGCAAGATTTAGTTTTATGAAATGTCTGGACTTTGACCTTTTTAGCCCTTAATGTCTTTCTAAATTGCAAATACTGTGGCAAGAGGTTAACTGAATGTAGTGATTCCAGTAAAATCTGACCTTTATTACCCAAAGGAATGGAAGAAATGGAATAAATTTAGATCTGAGCTACTTTTTTTCCTGTGACTTGTGAGTAAATATGTATGCTGCCTGTTGTCTCTGAGCTTCCTTACTAATTAGCAGGGACAATAAGACATTGGCCTGTTTTTTGGACATGTCCACTTGTAATTCCTACAGTTAATAAAACAAAGGTGTTAATAAAGATGTTGCTGCTAGAGTTGTCTGTGGTAGCACTGGGATCCTAGCCTTCAAGAGCAGTGCTGTCATCATTGTGTTGCCCACCCCATGGTGATGTTGCCCTGCTGTTTGTTTCCTGTCACCTCCTGGCCCTGGTCCCTCACCCTGGGCTGTCACAACTCCAGGTTCAGCAGCAGTTCTCAGCCTTGTGCTCTGCTTCATGCTCTACTGGTTGAATGGTTAACTGCTGGTATAGCCAAAAGGTGAGACCTTGATGTGTAGTTACTGAATGGAAGTTGGGAAGCGTATGGCAGGCTCAAAGGGAAAGCAGCTTTGATCAGGTGGTGCAGAAGCCACGTTCCAGGCATTGTTCTTGGAGCCTTCTTCTGAGACAACGCTGTTGTCACCAGGCAGCCCTGTCCTGACAGCCTTCTTCAAGGCAGATAGGGAAGTAGGGTAAAACTTCAGTGCAGTTCCCTGCTTTTAGTTTAGTGATGAAATAATTCAATGTTTTCTTTTGATGTGAGTGTGTGGCATATTGTAGTCATTTGAAGAAAGGCTCTGGAAACCTAGCAGAAGTTCAGGTGGGCTCTCTGGGGCAGCAGTTCTGTTGGAGAGTTGAAAAGGTGGTGATTCTGAACTGGTCTCTGCTGCTGGGAGTTGGGCCTTCCTCAGCACTTCAGTGCCCCACAGAATCAGGGAGCACAAACAGCACACAAATGGAGAGATGTGACAGATCCCCCAGCTGGTGTGAGCCTAACAGCCCGGATGGGCTCAGTGCAGAAGGAAGCCCAAGAGCACCAAACCGAGCGCTTTGTAAAAGGTGCTTGTCATTATCTAGTAACTGTTACGGTTTTGGGGTAACAGGGAATCCATCTGTCATTTTTACAAAGCCGAGAATTTTAATATCCCTTTTTCTTAGGAATGCTATGTATTTGCAATTTGGTGTGTTTATGTGTGTGCCCATATAAATAAAACTGTTAGTGCCTTCTTACACAACTGAAGTACCCATATATAAAGATTCTGACATATTAAATGTCCGCTAATGGTGTTCAAATTATAGCTCTGCTATAAGCAAAATTATTTGTTTCTGGTTAGTGTTGTGTTGGATTTTTTTCCTACAAAAGAAGCTACCTTATTTAATTCAAGTAAAGTGTTATGCTATACCTTCATTGCCCACTTCAGTCAGGCAGAAAAAAGGTTAGGTATGTTTTTTGAAGAATACAGTGGGTTGCTTTTAACTTTCGTTCTTCATTGAAGTTTACATTTGCTTGAAATCCAGATTGCTGCCATCTTAGTTGGCAAGATCTCTTAGCAAAGAGCAGTGCTGGGCCAAGGGGTGATTTACAAAAGGGTATCTTGTTGTCCTAGTGGCTTAAACATAGTGTCTTAAAAATTACATAGAGCTTAAAAATGACATAGAGCTCCGGTCTTCACCTGTTTCAGAAGGCAGAGCTATATCTTCAGGAAACTTACACTGTAGTCAGCTTGGCATTCTCTTTCAATTGAAAGCCAGGTAGGCAGAAGGAGTAAATGAACGGCCAAATAAAGATAATAAGCAGTAATTTGCTGATTTTCAGTTATTTACAGCAAGCTTTTCTGATACGTATCTAGGTATCCAGCCTTGATGAACATTTTGGGGATTTCTACTGGGGATGGAGGGAAATTCTAGCATTTTGGAAACACAAACACACTTGCATGAGTCATAATTCTTAGTAAGTATAATAAAGGTCCTGGAGAAAAATAATATAAGACAGATAATGGTATAAAAAAATTGAGTTTAGCAGAGTCTGGCATGAAGGTAAAAGAAATTAAACAAGCTTTTAGGGAACAACTACTAAACTGAAAACAAGTGAATACATTTGATTTGTTTCACATGGGAACAATTGCAAAGCAGTGCAAGTGAGTTGGATCTGCTAAAACTAGAAATCTCTCCCATCTTTCTGGAAAACATTCCCATTTTAAAGTTATGTCAGTTCAGTTCCCTTCATGACAGTAATTTTGAACTTAACTATCCTTTTAGCAAAGGAGAGGGCAAGCCAGCATTGAAGGATTTGAAATTATATATTCTGGCCTCATGAAATTTTCATGGTTAAAATTAATAAATAAAAGCTTTCCAGAGTGAAATGCTCTGCTTATCTAAGAGGTCATATCTCTCCCTCACTCACTATCCTCATAATAAACAGCTATTGATTAAATTGAAGAGCCACTTGGTCTTTAGAACTACAGGTGGGAGGTGGTGTCTTACCAGGTTTTATGCTTGCCCTTTCTTTCCCCCCAACGCCACCTCTTTTTGTGGTTTTTTTTTTTTTGTTTGGAGGGTTTTTTTGGGGGTAGAGGGGAGTGTTTTATCCACACATCATTAGATCTGTTTGTGTTTAATGTAAGGCCTTTTTATACATTGTGGGGATTTTTCTGTGGGCAACTGTTGTTCACTGGAGATGGAGCATAAGAAATGGAGACATATATATACATAATATTTATAAAAATGTAAGAATTCACGTATAATTGAAACTTATTTTCTTAATGCCGATACTTAAATTCAATGAAGTTTGCTTTAAATATATGGAATATTTTGACACAGGATAATTTTAAAGCCAAGATACCAGACCTGGCAGATTAATACTTTGTTTCTGTGAGTTTTCTTCCTGTTCAATAGCACTTCACCCAGTTTAGAGCTCGTGCCATTGTAATGTATTCAAGAGACAAATAGCAAGCTATTGATCAAAGAACTCCTGCTAGAGATAAATCCAGCTTTAAACCTGCATAAACGGGCTTGTTGAGTTTAGCTTGGCTATTTATACTGTCCCATAATGCTATATTTAGAGCTAAGGATTTGGTGACAGGAGTTGAAAGTTTGTGATCTGCTTTAGCTTGGAGGATGAGATGTGCTAAATGAAACATTAAATAGTTCTTCTGTGCTTTGTTCTGTCCTAATGCAAGTTGTCAGGGGCTTTTTGTTGTCTGGGGGTTTTTGCTGGAAAAAGCATAAATTTATTTTATCATAAACTCAGTCATTTGTGAATACTTTAAACTAGAGCAATTTTTTTTCTGCAGTTAGGTTAAAAATAGCATGTCCTAGGGACAGAGGAAGCAGCTGTGTTAAAGTATCTGCCTATTGCTACGTTTTCAGGATTTCTATTAATGATGCAAAGTCAGTTGAAATGACATCCATTACATATTTGTCCAAACAAATGCAAAAGAAAAATAAACAATGTGGTGCTAGAGAATCCATTAGAATTGTGTATCTCTGCCTGTTTTCCCTAATCAGAGGAGCTGATATCTGTAGTGTACCCAAAGTTACTTCTCTAATACATACACATCACACTGAAAAGCAATAAGACAGTGAGGTTTGCCTGCCTAGTATATGTTCTTACTCATCTTTACTGTTTTGTGGTTCATATGCATGCAGATAAAATCTGCGTCTTCTTTGAAGCCTTTGCATACCCTGAAGAATGCATAATGGTTTTTAAAATTATGCTTTCTCCATGAAAAGAAGCAAAAGTAGACTTCTACTAAGGTAGCTTCATTTATTTAAGGGTCGTAAATATTCTTGCAATAATGTGCACAAGTTTTCCCAAAGGAGAAGATAACTGTAAATAAAGTGGATTATACAAAAGTCTTTATTAATGCTTACGCTATTAGATTTAGCAAATTTTATTCTACTACACCATAGGTTGCAATTTTTCCTCCATAGATTTTTGCTTATGATTACTATCACCATATTCCTTGAGCCAGGATTGTATATTAAGCTACTAGAAATGAAAATAGCATGTGGTAATACTGGCAGCACTCTAGTCCTCTTGTTGTCTTAACTGTTGTTTTCCAGGTATCTTACCAACTTTTTTCTGGACAGGTCCACAGATTATAAATGGCTATTACAAAATTCTGTATTTCACCATTAAATGTTGTTAATATTTTAATAATTACTAATATCCAGATTTTCTATTTAAAGCATCTGTAGTGAGTGGAAGGGTCTCCAATTTTAGTAATTTTTGTCAACTGTTTGTCTCTCCTAGTGTTGGATATGGCCCGACATGTTCCCCTTTACCGAGCTCTGCTAGAATTACTCCGTGCTATTGCTTCCTGCACATCGATGGTACCATTACTTCTTCCTCTGTCAGGAGAAAGTAGTGAAGAGGAGGAAGAACAGTGTGAGTCACAAGCTTCTGTTGGGACTTTGTTGGCTAAAATGAAGACCTGTGTAGATACCTATACCAACCGACTGAGGTAATCACTTTTATCAGCCCTAACCTTTGTTTAAACTGTATTGTGTTGTCATGGATGAGGAACAGTGTTCCCACTGAGACTGCCCAAACCACACTACCACTTGCTCGCTCCCCTCCTCCCCTTTCTTTTCCCTCTGTGGTGGGCTGGAGAGGAGAACTGGAGGCGCCAAAGGTAACGATCATGGATTGAGTTAAGAACAATGTATTGGAACCAGCAATGAGATAAGAAAACAAACAGATACAACAACAATACTAGTAAAAAAGGTGTACAAAAGAGGGAGTGATTCACGTGCAAAATGCTGACCACAATGGTGCCACCCAACCTATCCCTTCAGCTCAGAACTGGCACCACCCCATTGCTCCCTCCACCCAGACTTAACTGGAAGGAGCCCTTTCTCCCTGAGGAGACCCCCCTCCCCCTGCCAATGACATGAGATGGTATAGAGTAGTCTCCAGGTCCTGGCCATGCTGCCTCCTGGTTACAGCAAAACTAACCCTGTCCTGGCCAGAACCAGGACATGTGTTCTTACATGTTATGAATATGGAAGTAAAAAAGGATTCAGTTGATCTGAATGGATGCTGCAGATCGAGATTTGTATTTATATCTGTCTGTTTCAGTGTACTATTTACAAGGAATGTTTTTGGTATGACAGAAGTTGGTAGGTTTGCGTACTCTTGTCACTTCATCGGTAACTGCAAATGCTGAAGTTCAAAATTTCATTTCTTTATTTTACTAATTTCTGCTCTCAGCAATTAGTTGGTTTCTTGATTCTATATACTTGCTTCCAGTTTAAAGCCAGCTTCTTAAGAAATAATAATCTGTCCTTCTCTGCAAAATTTAGTCCTGTCCCTAAGCATATGCTGAAGCATCATAAAAAGAAGGTAAGTAAAATGTCAGGAAAAGGTGTGTGGAGAATGTTCTTTCTCCCACTATAAACTTGGAGTATTTACCAGTCATTACGTGAATTACTTTCTGAGAAGGAATGTAACTATTGGAAACTCTTTCTAGTAATTCCTAATGAATTGGACTTTACCCATAATTTTTTCTAATTCTTGACTGAGATTGCTAGACTTGCATATCAAGCATGTAATGTACCTGTGGTGGGATTTTTTTTTGCTGAATTAGTGTAAAAGAAACAGAACTAGGAAAGACAAAAACCAGTTCTTTGTGTTCAATACCTATCTAAAAAAGTCAGCTTGTGCTTGCTGGCAGTATTATGCATATCATAGTATATTTTAATCCTCTTAAAAAAGAAAATATATTTGGCTTCTATGTAACCCATTTCCAAGTAATTATCCACCAGAATCACTGACTGGGATTTTTTTGCTAATCTGGTCTTCCATTAGCCTCCTATTCAATGGCCAGGGAAACCTCTATCTTCTCATGTCACTTCCCCAGGTTGAAGTCTAAAAAGTTTCTTTGTGAGAATGGCACGTGACTACTACTCATAAGCTCTTTTTAATTTGGTAAAATAAATATGGTATGACTAGTTAGTTCTTCAATGCCAGCTTAGGATCTGAAAACGAGGAATTCTAGAATCACGGTCAGTATTGTTTTAACATCAGATGGATTTGATAAGAATTCCATGGTTGGTTCATTTACATTATGTGTACAATTTTCTTGTATTGACATAGCAGCACAAAAGGAAAGTTTGTCTTTCACTAGTTGGTTTAAACATTTTGCTGTTTGTCTTTAAAGCGGTTTATAGACAAGGATGAAAAGTCCAACAGCCTCAACAGCCTGGAATCATTGGGGTGGAAGGTTTGAATTCTCAGCATTTTAGTTGAAGGTGTGCCAGAAATATAAGCAAGTGTTGGCATGAATGTCTTAAATAGACAATCTGCTGTTCCTTTTGGGTCAAATAGCCAGAACAACAACATAATTATGGGTTCTAGTTTCAAAGGCAAAACTTCTCATCATCTGTAGCAGACTTGCACATCTACCAAATGTTATCTCCATGTTGGAGCAAGAGTGTCTGGAATTTAAGTGAAACACTTTTGGTTTTGGACTCCAGCTAGCACAGAGTTCTCTTTATTTTCAAAGGCCAGAATATTCTGTTAGAAAATTGGGAAGTTTCTGGACGATGGAGAAGACATTTAGGTATGAGATGATTTCTCTCATGGCTGGTTGCTAGGGAGTCAAAAGCCATCACTCATTGGAGAGCAATCAGGCTGGTGTAATGGGTTGCCACGAGGGCTGAGTTTGAGCTGCAACGGCAGAGCCCTCTGCTGCAGAGAGAAGCTGATGTGTAGCAAAGCAGGCTCATCAGCACCAATGTCTGCTGGGTGGGCTTCATGGCAAATGGTTAATCTTGGCAAAATACGCTGATTCCTTATCTGTGTGGTGTTTAGTCTAGCAAGCCGATGTCTGAAATTCCTAACTATGCTGCATGGGGATGCTCGAATACAACCAGGTAGGCCTGAGGTATTTTCCCTCTGGCTTTTCTTTGTCTTCACTGCTGATTTGCAGAACTTCTATGTGAAAGGGTGCGTTTGGCAAACAAAATATTTTCTTTGTCATTGGGCCCCAAGAATCAAGGCCTAATTTGTTTTATTTTTCTTTAAAAGACAAAACAACTGTTTGTTCCTTTTGCTGCACTTTCAAGCTCATGTTTGGAGCTCGTGGTTGTCTGAAGGGAGCCTCTGCTGGTTTGAAATGCTTCAGCTTAGTGTCTGTAAATAGTGCTTGCAGTCCCAAGGAGGAGTATATGGAGGGTTCTCTGAGGAGCTTACCAGTGGTCACCAGTGGTCATTTGCAAAGACATGGTGCTTTGCCTGTTTGGCCTGACTTCAGATTTGTTTCAGAATTCATGAATTACTGGAAGGAACAAATGTGGGAGACCGTGAGGGCAGAATGATACTGCGGTTGCAAACCTATGGTAGTTTTATCCCCAGACAGTGAGTGTCAATCTCAGAATGAGCAACACTATGCTGTAAGCACTGTCCCTGTGGTACACGGGGGCTGAAATGGTTCATTGGCTTTGCGCTGCAAATGCTTTGATAAGGGTATCATTCTGTATCATCACATTTACCTCTAAGTATCAGGCATGGATGAGGAAGTATTAGTATTGACTTTGAAAATTAAAGTTGCCTTGGGAGTGTATCATTCATTATTCATTTAGCACAGCATGAAGAGAAGGCTGTCATCTTCTAGCACAAGCTAAATTAATGGCTTAAATTATTAGCATGTACACTGCTGTCTCTTCTAGCAAATATATTAGTGACTGTCATCCCTATAAATATGAGCTGACATTTTCTCTGCTTTTTCTTCAGTGGTTTAAAAGCTGTATGAGGAAGTTTCTGTCTCTAAATTAAATATTTGGCTCCTCCTCTATCCTGAAAATCCTAACATTTAGATAAAGGTTTGTCCTGCATTAAAGCTCAGGAGTTGAAGAGAACTCTTAGGTATCTGCAGACATAAATTTGTATGTGGGCTGACAGAGTGCAGGGAAAAGGCTGAATGATATTACTGGCTTTATCACTTTAATTTTGGTGTTTCATCTCTTCATTTATATACTTTGGAGAGTTCTGTAACTCCCACTCAAGCTGGGGCTCTCCTTGTGCCTCTGAAGCACTTGTGTGTGGCACACAGGCTTCACACCTCCATGTTCAATTCTGCAGCTCTTTCATGCAGAATTTTAATCTTAGGGTGCACCTGTTCTTTATTTTCTTTTAAAATGCATTTATTTAATAATCGTTATAAACCATGTGTTAAGGACATGGTTTTAGAAAGAGCTGTTGTGTTCTTCTCGCATTAAAGAAATATAAAATTAAACATAATAGCTCACGTCTGCAATGAACTTCAGTTCTGTCTCATGGCAAAACTGTGTGAACTTAAAAAAAAATTATAATCAGTGTGAAAGTACATACTGCTGGGGATCCTTTGAGAGGTTTTCCCATCTAGAGTCTGGAGAATTATTTGGTTTGCCATAAGTTGATTGTAAATAAACTGAAAAACTGTAAAGTACTGCTTGATTTCTACAAATAACTCTATATAACACTAAAGTTGTAGAGAATAAGATAATGAAGCAGATGCCTACAGGAGAGCTGGAGAGGGACTTTTTACAAGGGCAGGTAGCGACAGGACAACGGGGAATGGCTTTTAACTGAGAGTAAGTTTAGATGAGATAGTAGAAAAAAATTCCTTGCTGTGAGGATAGTGAGGCAGTGGAACAGGTTGCCCAGAGAAGCTGTCGATGCCCCATCCCTGGAAGCAATTAAGGCCAGGCTGGATGGGAACCTGAGGAACCTGATGTAGTGGGAGGTGTCCCTGCCCGTGGCAGGGAGGTTGGAACTAGGTCTCTAGTTCCAACCTAAGGTCCCTAAGGTCCCTTCCAACCCAAACCCTTCTATGATTCTATGGACTGTACAGGATTGATCGCACTAAATTGGTATTCTTATAGCAAAATATTTGGATCAAATAAAGGTAGGAAAGCAAAATGAGGAAATAAAAAAATGGAAGTATCACTTAGTAAGAATCTTGCAAGTTATGGCAGTATCAGTTGAGTTTTTCCCCAAAAGTGGGGGAAAAAGTTATCTTTACCCTAACCAATGATTAGACTATACAAACAAGATCTATTGATGGGGTGGTGTGTCTGATTTGGGAATTTTGTGATACCAGCTACCTTACACTCCCTAAGAAACTGACTGAAATCCCTGATTAAGAAGGCTCAAGGTAAAAAATGAGACCAGGATGGGGCTGGGGTGGGGTGAGAGTGTGTCCAAGTTAGACTTATTCCTGCATTTTGCTTCCTAAACTGTTCTTCCACAGTTACGGCCTGACTCAGAAGTTAGGCAGCTTTGTAATGCAGATCATCACACAAATCCCAGAGAGCTTACGGGATGGAGCTGTTCTGCAAACACTTGACTGAAAAAGTATATTCTGAGGAGAAGGGGGAGGTTTGTCTGTTGTGCTCATGGTACCAGTGGACAGAATTGGCATATTGGTGGCAAAGGAGACATTAGGAGAATACAGTCTTTCGTGATAGTTCAAAAGTGCTGAAATGTGACTGTTCTGTATAGCAGAGAGAACGAGAGGAAATTATACTATTGGTATGGAAAGTTTGCATTTGATTCTATCTCTTTTTCTTACTTAAACTGGATGTATATTCCTTGTCTGCCAATAGTTGCAGTCCATAACTCACTGTATCTGTAGGAGTTGTTAAGCTTTTTGTTTAATGAGGCCAACACCTTAATGTTTTTGATTCTAAAACCAGGTGCAAGGAAAACCAACCAAACAAGTAGTCTAAATTGTAAAACCATTTGGAGGATGAAAGACCTACAAGTCTTGAAAATGAATTTGTAAGAATTAATTTCACTTTCAGTACCTTCACTAAGCACATTTTTATTGCTTTTCACACATCTTTCTCTTAGATAAAGCCCATTGACATTTTAATTTAGCCAAAATTTCTCCAAGGGTTTTGTAGCAAATAGCTGAAGGTTTCTACATCAGTAGCACGCAGATCTAAATCCACATAGCTTTCTTGGGACCGGTAGCTGCTAGTATGTCAGTTTAAACAGATGTTAAAACAGGTTATCACTGGGGTTTAAAGAGGCTTTAAATATGCATTTCTGAATGTACCTAGTAGGTTATTTAAAAATATTTGCCTAGCTTTCCACAAGGAAAAATGAAACAATGAGGATTTTGGACAGTATGAATGGGAGAGGCAGCTGCTGCTTCTTTGTCGTAAGCTGTTCCTCACATGCTGCCTGGTGCTGGTTCTGATGCTTCTTAACTTTGAGGATAAGAAAGCTCAGCATTGCTTGAAGTCAACAATGGGCTAACATCCTTTTGGATTAAATCTGGCACAAAGAAAACGTATCATGCTGCAGTAATGAATTTTGTTATTAATGCTCTAGGGATATTCTCATTTGATTAGGTAGAGTACAAAGACTGTATTCAGTATTACTGTAATCACCTGTACTGAATAGTTAAGAGGCTCGTTCATTATGCACAATTTCAGTCTAGATTAAACTACAGGAAGATTATAGCTGCTAAAATATGTTTGGTACATCGAGGCATTAAATTGCTACTTTTTTGTGTGTTGATAGTTTTCTGGTTTGCTTCTAGGTATGGCAGTGGGAAAAAGAAAACCAGTGCATCTTGGCTGTTGAACTTATCTGGGTCTTAAAATGAACAAATGCTACTGAAACACAAAATTTATAAATTTAAAAAAATATGGGGGCTGTTACCATTAAAATCTCTTAAGTTTTGCAAGATTACAGTGTAAATTTATGCTAGTTCTTAAAACACAGAAGCTTCTAAATATTCACATTTAGGCTACATTTGTATCAAATACCATTGTCTTAACATTGGAATATACATGCTTATAAAGATTGGATTGTCACAATCTAAATATTTAAATATATCTTTAATTACTAGGCAACTAGCTTCTATCAAACAATGGTGTTATATATATATATACGCACACACTGTGGTTATATGTATATCCTGTTCTTTTAAATAAGGTCGTTATAAAAATTTGAGGTGTTAAATTGACATTTTAATTTGCAATACTTTGATTATAAACATCCAACATAAACTAGACTCCTTCTATATATTAAGACTTAAAATTGTGTTACATTAAACTGTTTGTTGAAATAAAAGGTCTAAATTTCTACAGCCCAGGATAGAACTTCAGAGAGATACAAACTTCATGTTTGATGTACTGTCCCATGATACCTGAGTTGTTGTTCCTATAATTGTTGTGAATATTCATTAGAGGTTTTACCATTAGTGTATTTTCAGTAGTTGTTACTGTATTGTGTAGCAGTAAGAGAGTACTTCATTACCTGTTTAGGACTTAGTTTTGCATGAGGATCTGCATATATGAAATGCACATTCACGACACAATCTTGGTTACATTGATTTTGGACGCTTTTCTGATACTTTGTGAAAGTGTGCAAACAGAAGGTCAGCATGCAGTGTAACAATCCGGTACTGGAAGATTGGAGCAGAAACCGCTATACTGACTTTGTGTTCATATCCTTACTCAACATATCAGATGTACTTGTTTGTCAAAGCAAGACGGCACTTTCAGTGCTGTCACATCTGATGGCTCCATTCAGTCAATAACCTGGAGACAGAGAGAGACATTCCATTTTAGAACGCTTATATTAATCTCAATTCCTTTGTCTTTGGTATTTTTCGTTGCTGACAGATATGCTGAGTGCTCTATGACTGGTTGAAAAATATTCCCTCATGCTATATCCTCTTTCATTGCCCCATCCAGGTCTAAAAAAGACAAAGCTAAAGCTGGAGTAAAACCAGATACTTCCGATCAAGAACCAGAGGGACTGACCCTTTTGGTACCAGACATCCAAAAGACGGCGGAGATAGTTTATGCAGCCACCACCAGTTTGCGCCAAGCAAACCAAGGTAACGTAGAAATGCTTTTATAAGTACTATATAGTGTTTATTTGTACTGCAGTCATTAACAGATGACTTACAGATAGCTTAAAAGCAAGACAGAATACTTCCCCCCTGTCCCCAACGAGTGACTTTGTTTTCAGAGGTGGTTGGAACCCTGTGGTAGTCTTAAATGTTGTGATCAGGAAACAGAATAGTGCAAGTGAGTTAGAGTACACCTCACAGCTTCCAGGGCAGTTATGTAGCACCTTTTTTATTATTATTTTTCTTGGCAGAAAACAACATATATGACCTTTAATAGTAAAGCCTTTGCTGTTAAAACTAAATCTTATGCCTTAGATTAATTCTTAACTAGATGAACGTAAAACAAAAATCTAAAACGTGAGTTGAACCTGCAGATGTTCAAAGCACCATCTGGTTGTCTAGTAAAGAAAACTAAAGATTAAGGAGCTGAATCAGGGGAGTGGATTTTATAGAGACATGTATAATCAGCTCCTGATTTTGGAGAGTCCAAGAATACATGTGGGAATAGCCATCCACATAAGCATATATCATACTTCCTGTTTTAAATTAAAGAATATTCATAACAGCAAAAGTCATGAGTTATTTCTGAGCTGAGATTATGATCTTTACTTACCTCAAGCTGTTCACAGTAGTAAGAAAAAAAGATTTGTATTATCCCGAGTGATGCCCAGTTTTGAGACATCTCTGCAAAAGAATGTAACCATAAAATGTCATTTCAAGTTAAATTATCCCCAAATGCTTGCTGTACTTGTCTCAGAATTACATAGTTAACTCCAAATAATCATCACATTTTATGTAACAGAAAAGAAGATGGCTGAATACTCCAAAAAGGCTGCTGTGAAGCCCAAGCCTTTGTCTGTTTTACGGTCTCTTGAAGAAAAGTATGTGGCTGTCATGAAAAAACTCCAGTTTGGTAGGTTGAGAAGTGTGAATGTTTGTGTTTAGAAAGCAGACACTGAAGAAACGTGTTCTATTCCATGGAATCCCTTCTTATTTTAAACGTTAATGACATATGTGACCGCTAATAATTTTCACAAGTGTATATTTAAGTCTGTATTTTCAGGTTACCAACACATGCAGTCTTTGAACTAATAAGAAGTGTGTTAAGCATACACTGGAATCATTCAAGGGACTAGATGAATTTAACAATGGTGTTGATGTTTTTATTGCAGTAATAATTTGTGAGTCCCCAGATTACATTGAAATGTTGTTTTGATTTTTTTTAAAGCTCATATATGATTCTTTATATATGTTAATGCAGCTTTTATTTTTTTAATAGAGTAGAACCCAAATCAAAATATGGTTTTTAAATGAAACTGTAGTAAATTTCATTGTGTCCTTTCATGAAGTGCAATACGTTGCATTTGGAAAATGTCATGGGAATCACTCGTTACTTTGGTCACAAGAGGAATGGGTTACCAAAAAAATATCAAGAAGAACCAATAGTATCTTATCCAAAAAGAGCTATAAAATTATTGCAGAAACATATTCTCTGAGTGTTTTTGGAGTTGCAATGCCAGCATTTGCAGTCACATTTCTTTGCTGTTTTATTTGTAAGCGATTTTCCTCACAAACGTTTGTGTGAGTGTATGCCGAGAGTAGGAGATAGGGAGGTTTGTAGTGGGAGCTTTTCCTACTGATGGCCAACCCGCAGATTTTGCATAGCAAATAATTTAAAAAAAACAGCTCCACTGTAATTTTTTATGATTCTTTAATAACATTGCGACCAGCATACTTGCACTTGGCATCACACAAATTCCATTATTAGCACTATTATGTATTTGTAAGTATTATATTCCTGGTAGCTTTCCAAATTGGGAACGGTCTATATTTGACAAGTTACATATGAAAGCTTGTAAATTTGCTGCAGAAATTTTTTCAACCTAGTACTGTTAATACTTTGTTTTATGTGATCACTGTTAACTTACAAAATACAGTTTTCTGGATCAGTGTAATGCAAATTAAACTTTCCTGATTTTAATACTCAGAATCTTTATCCAAGACTAATCCATTATTAACTTTGCTCCTTTCCTGTCATGGTAAAATTTTCTTCTCTTCTAGATACATTTGAAATGGTTTCTGAGGATGATGATGGAAAATTGGTTTTTAAGGTGAATTACCACTACATGTCTCAGGTAAAAAATGCGAGTGATGCCAACAGTGCTGCCAGAGCCCGACGTCTTGCTCAAGAAGCTGTGACTCTTTCAACCTCACTGCCTCTCTCATCTTCATCCAGCGTTTTTGTACGTTGTGATGAGGAGCGGCTTGACATAATGAAGGTAAAGGAGCAAAGTTACTTTTATTCTCCTCTTCAGCTTGGCATATAAATGCTTAAGAAGGCACTTTAAATATTGGGTAAAACCAGAAGTATTTCGTGTGTGCTTTAATTACTGTCCAAACATGATGGTAAGTGGTAGTATTTGAGTCTGAGTCTGATTTCTCAAAAACTTGGCAGGGTGAGTCGATCTGCCCCACCAGTGTTCTGTCAGCCAAGGGGACTTCTCAGGAACAGGTTCATTCTTCTTCAGCCACTCCGAAGGGAAAAGTTATATTTGTTACTCCACTATGGTCTAAGTGTATCTTTGCATGTGACCATTTAAGTAGTAGGCAGTAGGTATGGATAAGTACACTGAGTGTCTCTGGACCTGAAGTTTGAAGAAAAATTCAATTAATAGCATCCAATAGGGAGAAGAGTTTTAGCTCCTGTCTTACTTTCCAGTTGTAATCTGGAGAAAGGAATATTTGCAGAGGGCTTGACTTACCCACAGTATCAAAATGAACAAACAGCCTGTGTATGATTATCATGTCTAATAATATTTTCTGCTAAGTAGCATGTGGAAACAAAATGGTTTGCAAAATGTACCAATCTCAACTGTGTGACAGATATAAGGATGGGGAGTTTAAATGTGTTTTTTCTGTTGTTTTGTTTTTTGTTTTTGCAATGGTAGGTTCTCATTACTGGTCCTGCAGACACCCCTTATGCAAATGGTTGCTTTGAATTTGATGTATATTTCCCACAAGACTATCCTAATTCCCCCCCACTTGTGAATCTGGAGACAACTGGAGGCCACAGCGTGAGATTTAATCCAAACCTCTACAATGATGGCAAGGTAGGTCAGCTTGGTTCCTGTGTTAGATATAACAAGTCTTAAGGTGCTCCAGAGAAGGTTTAGGATGAATTTCTCCACATTAGTAGGAGTTTCTCCACACAACGAGTGATTAGACATCAGAAGGGGCTGCCCAGGGAGGTAGTGAAGTTACTGTCCCTGAAGGTGTTTAAGGAAAGACTGGATGTAGCACGTGGTGCTGTGGTCTAGTTGACGTGGTGTTTGGGTGTTTGGCCATAGGTTGGACTCGATGGTCTCAAGGGATCTTTTCCAACCTAATTGATTCTGTGATAGGAAACAAATACATCTTTTAGAATGATGCCATACAAAAGTTTGTCCAAAACAAATTAATATAATATTAACATTCTGTTCTGTCCAAGGAGAACCATTGTGTCTTAGTATTTGTGCTATTAATAATGTCACTTTTTCAGGTGTGTTTAAGCATACTTAACACATGGCACGGGAGACCAGAAGAGAAATGGAACCCCCAAACATCAAGTTTTTTGCAGGTGAGCAATTTCTTCTTTCTCTTCAGATGTTTTTTAGGACGATAAGTGGTCTGTTCGTACTAAGGATTCTTTCTCTAGAATTTTTAAACCAGTTTTCTTCTTCAAATAAGCATAAATCAGACAAAAGTCCAGAAAATGTCTTTGGAGCACTAGAAAAGGAACACTATAAGGGTAGATGAGTTCTTCAAAGTGCTCTTTCCAACCAGTATTTCATATTGGTCTTGTCTTGAAGAGCAACTATTAATGTGTGCATGTTGTTCTTGCATCGGTTCTGCTCAAATGGTTGAAGTATTTTATTTTTTTTAAATTAAAAAAAAAAAAAAAATAAAAAAATACAAGCTGGAAGATGACACCCCCTGGAATTATGACAGGCTTTTTATGGGAAAGATGAAAGAGGCTCCCACTGTGAGGGATGAGAAAATGTAATACACTAATGCAAACCGTAACCATGCTCCTTCAGAGTCTACAGGAGGAATAAAGCTGCAGAAGTTTCCAGTGTAGCTATACTGTGTTCAATAACAATTAGTGTTACATTAGAGTGGAATTTATTGGGACATACAGTCCTTACAAATACAATTATAAGGACATAGAATTCTTATAATTTTCAGCTTTATTTCATAGAAATGCACAAGCACAGACATTAAATAAAAGTAAAGCCAGCAATGCAATGGCTTCTTTCCTATGGCAATTTCTGAATTTATTCCTTCTTTGGAGTAATTGCATAGCACAAGGTACATTTTCTGTTCCAAATCCTAGAAGACTGTATGGTTTCTGTTTCGGCATAGTAGAATTACTGCCTTCGGCAGAACAGATTTCAGCTTGTTCACGATTTGGCCTTGAAGAGCTGATTCATCAGTCTGCTGAAAGTTCAAGAATGGTCTGTTCCAGTGTGTAGAAGTCAGGCAAGAAAGGGGACAGGCCAGCATGGGTAAACAAGAACTCCTGCCTAATCTCAACCTCAAAATGAAAGTACACAGAAGGTGGAAACAGGACATGAGCTACTTGTGAGAAATAAAAAGACATTTCCCAAACATTCAGGAGTGAGATTAGGAAAACCAAAGCTCAGCTGGGGCCTAAAATGGTGAGGGATATAACGAGGAACAAGAAGAGCTTTTTATAAGCATGCTGGCAACAAAAGAACAAATTTTCCTTGGGCTTTCCTGCCGCTCAGTGAGGCATGGAACCTACTGACGAGAGCATAGAAGAGGCAGGGGTCATCTCTCCTTCACTCTTAGGGGTAAGGTTTGCTTTGCCATGTCCTTGAGCCCTGACTAGGAAAGTCTGTGACAATGAGGAATTACTCACAGTAAACAATATTCAAGCTGCTTGGACCCATGTGTTCTTGGAACCAAACCTAATGCATCCAGGGGAGCTGAGGGAGCTGATACCACCACAGAGTCATCAGCTCTCATCTTGAAAAAGTCAGAACAATCAAGGGAGCTTCCTGGCAAATCTCACACTCAGCTTCCAAGATGAGCAAGAGAGAGAATCTGGAGAGCTGCAAGCTGGTCAGCAACACTTTGTGGTCCTTGGGAAGATTATGGAACAAATAATCCTGGAAGTTATTTTCAAGTACATGAAAGACAATAAAATGGCTGAGAACAGTCAGTGGGCGTTTAAACTGGGCAGGAACAGAGCTTATCCTTGCTTTCTACAGTGAGGTGCCAGGCTTTGCACAGAGGGAGAGCAGTGGAGGCAGTTCACTTTGACTTCAGCAAGATGCAACCTCCCTTACCATCTTGTAGCCAAATTAATGAGATGTGTATTATAAGGGGGTGGAAAAGTGGCTGGACCAAGGGCAGAGATCTTGCTGCTGTCTTCAGTACCAAAATGGGGAAGGGATAGAGAAGATGGAGCCAGGCACCTCTTACAGATGCAAAACACCATGACAAGTACTGGTTGACACAAGATGGGACAGAGGAAATTTTGGTGAAATATTGGAAAACCTTTTTCACCACGAGGGTGATCAAACATTGGGATAGGTATCTAAGACTTCTTGACATACTGCAAGTCTCCTAAGATAAAACTTCTTAATCAAGAGATGAACTGCAATTTTGGACTTTCACTGTGAAAGGTGCAAGTACTAGGAAGTCTTATTTTCACTAGAGTTCTTTTTCTTAAACTGTTTGATTTGGTTGTTAGAAATCACATGCAGCATTTAAGTTTAAAATTTAAAAGTGGGGGTTTTTTTGAGATTCATTTTGAAAATAGTATGAAAACTGTTGGAAAAAGTCCCGTCCCCACTATAGTGGGAGAAAAACACTTTATAGCTATTAACTGAAAAACAGCTGCAGGATTAAATAAATTGCTTGGAAAAAAATTAAGCACTACAGGTTTTTTCTGGCTCACAGATTGAACTATTGTTAGATCACCCAAAATACTTAGGAAATTAACTTTTGTAACCCAATGAAACTAGAAGATCAGTTTAGAGTTTCTCATTCATTACAATTATGATTCAAAATATCAACTGCTTATTCAGGCCCAGAAAGTACAATGCTGCATAAATTCAAATTTCTCTACCATAGCTACTTAAAAGAATATATAGATCTAAAATACAAAATTTTTATAAAGCAAAACCCATCTACTTCCAGACACTCTGTAAAGGCCACAGATCACCACTATACCTTCGGTACCCAGAGCCTTGGTGCTGGAGTACTCTACCTTGGCTTAGCACATTTGTATTAATATTCTGCCATTTTTGGTGTCACAAGTGGCCATTTGCTTGCTGGAACCTGATTTGTAAGGCACATTTTACAAGGTTGAACACTAAATAGCCATGGCTGCTTTTAGCTGAATGCTGGGCAGCTACAGGAGACTGTGATGGTGCACACAGCAGCTAGCTGGAGCACCTGCCTGAGGAACAGAAAAGCTTCTTTAATTTTCCTTCTCAGCCCAGCAAGGAATGCTACTTCACATTTCGAACCACACAGCTACATGCCCAATCCATCAGGATAAAGACTTGGCTGCCCTAGATTGCCCTTGTGTGCTGTAATTAAAGAACAGCCACTGCACAACTACAAACAAAAAACATGCCCTGGCACCTAAAGGAGTGAGGGTGTGTTCTTGTGAGGTGGTGACTGAGGTTAACCTGGGTCATTCAGCTGACTCTTGGACTGTTGCTTTGATACAAGTTACTGATTTGGCATTGTGTCTGTGGAGTGAGTACACATCACAGGGAGTATGGAAAGCTGGAACATTTCTGTGCTGGCTTTGCTACCAAAGAAACTCCAGTGGAATGCCTCATGTAAGCACAGAGCACAAGTGCCTAGTTGTCAGGGCACTGCCCTGTGAAGAATCCCAGTTTTGAATTACCACTGGCACAGTTTCTGTCTAATGTAAGTTGTACATTCTGCACCTACCAAGAGAAAAGAGGACTTTTGTCTTCCATATCCAAATTCACAAATGGGGCTGCTAAATTAGACAGTGTCTTCAAGCCTTAAATTGTATCTAAGCTGGAAGGAGAGTCAGTTCCAGAAACAACTGCCCTGACTTGTGGATATCTTGCACCTAAGTGTGCTCAGTGCTGGAAATGCCATTCCTAGGTCTGTAACATATCATCAGCTTTTCAATTATTGAGGAAATGTAAGTGTTCAAATCACCTTTTTTGAATTCTTTACAGTTTTGGGACTAAGTTTGCGTCACAGAATTGTAATCCCTAAAATTGTTGCTGAACTTGGGACTAAGTCCATAAGAAAAGTCTGTCCTTCATTTAACAGAAAAGCTAGTTGACAGGGTTGAATGTTTTAATACTGCAAAATTAGCAAGCCATTAAATCATGAATATGCAATATATATACATTTTGATTCCTAAGCGTGCTATATATCTGTTTAATCCTTTGTTTTATGTTAGGAATATCTGAGTATATAGCGAGACACCTTGTATTTATGTAAGCATCTCTTCCCACATGTGTTGGGTAGTAAAATTGAAAGGGGGAAATCTGTCATTTCTTAATCATTGAATAGTTGGTGCTTTGTTGATAGGGTACTGAAAACATTTTATTTTTTTCCTAAGAGAAATACTAAGATTTTGGCATATGACAGTATTGTTTGTAAAATATGAAATGAAAGAGCTAAAAACATTCCTGTGAAAGAAAAAATGTTAGAGTGTGGAGATCAAGATTAATTTCAGTGGTTCACCTGACATTTCACCTCCCTTGTTCCTTTTTCATCTGGTTCAGATCTGGATGAATTAGCAAGCTCAGCCACAGGAAAAAATCAAAATCATTGGCTGAGAACTTGCCAAATACACTTTTCTTTCACTAAAGGGTACAATCAGAAATTTCCTTTAAATACTTTCTAGTACTTATATTTGTATCTTTGTGTTGGTTTTAGGGTTTTTTTTAACTTACCTTTGTCACTTTCTCAGTGTTGGAGCCAAATACACAGTCGCAGGACTTGGTGGTTTTTATGTGTAGTGATGGTTTTGGTGTGAAAGCCTGGGTGTTCCCTGCTTGCACGTAGCCTGTATTACAAATGAAAGTACTTTGCAACAGAAGTGGTTGTGCACTCACATGAGGTGAACTATGTGTATTTGAAAAATATTTGGGTAGCACAATTTTAATATGTAGTTTCTTCTCTTAACAGGTGTTAGTGTCTGTCCAATCCCTAATACTGGTAGCAGAACCATATTTTAATGAACCAGGTTATGAACGATCAAGAGGTACTCCGAGTGGGACCCAGAGCTCCAGAGAATATGATGGAAATATAAGGCAGGCAACAGTCAAGTGGGCAATGCTTGAACAAATGAGAAATCCTTCACCATGTTTTAAGGAGGTAGGTTTTGTGAAATGCAGTAAGTATTTCTCTGTTTGAGCATTAAGAATAAGGTAAATATGTGGAAACACCATGCATGAAGTGTCCATTTTTACCCTGGAGCAACTGACTCAAGGGACTGAAATGAGTAAGGATGCACCTGATTTCACAGATTGTTTTCTGGGAAACAGGATTGCAAATAAGTTGGGACTGACCTGAACAGGGGCTGGGTGCAAAGTTTGCTAAAACAGGGTTCATTCATCTCAGCTCATCCTTAATGCTGAGTGGTACCTTCTACGCTGCCTGTAAAAACTGTTGATCAGCCCCACAAAAGGGCACTCAGTGCTTGTTATTCTGCATAACTAGCAGGAAGTATTTTTCCAAGAAACATGAACCTGAAGAAAGTACTAGGAAACACTTCAGATACACCAAGACACTCAATAAGTAGAAGACCATGATAAAGATAATATTGTGATACATATTTAAATAACCTCTGCTAATAGGTCCTTTTCTTCTAACTAATTTAATGATATCACCTTGGCAGAGGGAGTTCTCCAATTACAGTAAGATTAAATTAATCAAAGATGTAAAAAAACAGTGGGCTCCCTGACAGTCATGTTTCCTCTCACATACACAGAAATGAAGGATATGCAATATTACAGCATTTGGTAATTGAATCCCAGGTTACTGTTACTGCAGCTTCCTTCAAAAATGTCTCAGCAATATTGTGCTTACTCTGCAGCTCAGCTTTTTCACTTGCTGGTATGAAAAGGGCAGCTTTTGGGAGAATGCTGGATTCCATCTGCAGCCCCATCCAAATGAACATGCATCTCAGATTATCTGAGCACTTCCCTAGGAGACTTGCTTGTCGTTAAGACCTCTAGAGTTTTTGTAGGGTTATCTTAGGAACTTTAACAGTGATGATCAATTCAGTAACAGAAACGCAAAGACATCCTGAAAACTGAAGTCTGAGTACATACCTGCTCTTCAAAAATCTGAGCTGTCTTCTCTTCAGTGTCTTAAATGACAGGTAGGCTCAGGAAATCTACACTGCCAGTCTTTGGGAGTTCTTCCAAGCTCCATTCTGGATTTAAAGAATGCATCCAGAATTGAAGTCAATTAACTTTCAATATGTAGTTTCTCTTTAGACAAATAGCTATATTCTCTAACCTCCAGAGGGAAAGATGAGTTTCCCAATCATGTTGCAACATCGCCAAGAACTCTCTGTGCTCAATAAAATTTGATTTTATTGGGTTTTTTCACTATTCAGAGTTTTAGAAAACTGTCTAAGACAAAACCAAGTAAAGTTTCACAACTTTGTATGAGTGTTGATTGGTTGGGGTTTTTAAACTCCAATATGTACTTAAATACCAAAATTACTCTGCAATCAAATACTGGCTCCTCCCCAAACCAGCCAGTGGTTAGTGAGAGGGGGAGACCTGAGCTACTCTAGCAAAATGGGATGGTGAAGGAAACAATAAAAGCCTTAACACTGTATCTGTGTAACTTCACCCTATGCAAACTTAAATGTCCATACATCATGCCTGTGTATAAGTTCATCTTTGGACTGAAGAATGTGTGTAGCAACCGGCTATCACTTTTTCTTGTGCTTGTTGTATTCCTGGCACTCGTTCACCCTGCACCCAGATAACACAAGTGACTGCGAAAATGGCAGGCTGCACACAAATCACAGATTCATACAGACTGGAAGAGACATCCGGACCAACAAACTCATCCAAACAGCATCAGCTGAATTCAGACCAGGTTCCTCAGGGCATTTTCCAGTTGGGTCTTGGAAAACTCCAAGGGCAGAAATTCCACAATTTGTCTCCAGCCTGGTTCAATGCTGAATTATCCTCATACTGCTTTTCTTTTTTTATATTTGATTGGACCCATAGACATTTTGCAAATATGGTATTGTTAAAGTGTAATGTTCTTCCATTCATTTTACATTGGGAATGTTGTCTTCCAGGTCATCCACAAACACTTTTACTTGAAAAGAGTGGAGATCATGGCTCAGTGTGAGGAATGGATAGCAGACATACAGCAGTACAGCAGTGACAAACGGGTAGGCAGGACTATGTCCCATCATGCAGCAGCTCTAAAGGTGAGACCTGTATAACTTTTACGTTCTTTAATCCAAAGATGACAAATGGCAGTGAAATTGCTCAGAAACTGAGTTTTATAATGGTGGTAATAGAAAACCCTGGCAACCTTAAAACATATAAACAACCCTATTTCCTAGCTGTCAGGAGACAAAATGTATGTGCACTCCACTTTCTCAGTGTTTTTTTTTCTTACAAGTTGGATTTTCCTTTAACACCTCTCCTGCCTAATTTTCTATGAATACTTATGTAAGATACAGAGAGGGTTTTTTGTTTGTGCTAAGGGTGGGTAGAGGTGAATAATAGAGTTGTATTAGAACCAATTCCTTGCCAGAAAACAGCTTTTAGAGTAGACAAGCCATTCCTGAGCTGTTATCCACTACAGTCATTTTTACCTGTGATAACTTGAATCAAGTTGAATGTTTTCTGCCTTTCTAGCCAAGTACTATCATTTATATATTTTGTGACTACCCAGACAGCAGACCTATATTTGGGGTTTTTCTTCCCCTCAGATGCAAACCCCAAACTTTCAAAGGCTTCTTTTTTATGTTGCTAGACTTGCATTCTTTCAAGGTGTCTGGCCTTCAAAGTGAAGTTACTGTGATCAGTATACAAACCTCTGCATATCTGTCTCTGTAACAGATCTTACCATGAACTCTTTATAATTTGTTTTGAGTGTATGACCTACCTAGTCCAAGCCAGTTTATGCTGTGATCACCGAACACAAATGTGAATCAACCACAAGACAAACAGTGTAGCTTTTATATTGATGCACTTGTTGGCTGCAGCTCTGTTGACTGCCTTTTATTTGTCCCCAGCAGCACTTGCCAATTATCCTGTCACTAAAAGGAAAGTACCGATCCTTAAGTACAGGAGTGAAGTTGATCCAGTCACTGAAATAGTACATTTAAACCTTTTTTTTTTCTGCATTATGTTGTCTCGCGTTGTGAAAAGTAATGTTTTAACTCTGGCCTTCCATGCTGACTTCTTTTTGTACATTCAGCGTCATACAGCTCAGCTGCGGGAAGAACTTCTCAAACTTCCCTGTCCTGAAGGGTTGGATCCAGACACTGACGACTCCACAGAAAAATGCAGTGCCACAGCAAGCTCAGAAGAGACCATGTTGCACGAACAGGTTAAACCCAGCAGCAGTAAAGATGTCCCCACTGATTTCAAGTTATGAGTTGCATTGACATGGACTTTGTAGACACAACGGCTTTGAAGCACAAGCCAAATATGTCAATATTTGTATGTAAGAAGTTAATTATGTAATAGGTAATTAAATTGAAACTATACTATGCCCTTAAGGATATACAGTTTAATTAAAAATGATCTTTTATTTACCTGTACAAGAGTGTAAACTTTTTTGTGCTTTTATTTTTCAATTGTGAGAACCACTGATTGGTATGTTTAAAAAGTTATGTATACAAGAAATGGATAAATCACTGATATATAAGGGAAACTACCTTAGGAAAGAATGTTTACTGAATGTTTATTATTTTTTTTTACTTGTAGAGTGAGGGCAGTTGTAACAAAGAATATATATTGGTCATTCTTACAGCTACTATTTAAAGTCAGAAAATTTTCACTGAATTTGATAGATTTTACGTTTGGCCATATATTCATGCTCATATTTGATTCTAAAGAAAACCTCCTGTATACTTCAATAAACGTTAAATGGACATGATCCCTCTTTTATGATTTACTGGTACATTTTTTAAATAAACTGCCATAAAATACGTTCTAGCTGAAGACTTGCACTTGTATGACTGAATTCATTACAGTCAACATAGTTAATTTTATGCTTACTAAATCTAAAATGCAGGTAAAATAAATGCACATGGTTTTACCTCATGCCAAAATTTGGACTTCTGAACTCATCTTTTTTTTTTTTTTTTTTTTTTTTTTTTTTTTTTTTTTTTTTTTTTTTTTTTTT
>JAWWMP010000116.1:33624831-33646506 GCA_035047865.1 Dendrocincla tyrannina | reverse complement strand
CGCTCTTCCGATCTGGGGGGGGGGGAGGGAAATTTGTATCTGTAAACAATTTCCAAGTTTCACTCCAGTAAATTACATGTTAAATGTTTAGGTACTAGCAGAATAAAGTGTGTGTGACTATAGATCAACTAGATCTACAGCAGCCTGTTTGACCTTGTTAGTTGGGCTTAGTTACTGTTTTTCTTCTGTCAATGTTTTACATGAGTTCAAGGTAGATACTGTGCCTGCCTGCTGGCCAGGTGAGGAGACTCTTTCTGCAGCAGGTAAAACCGTGCTGACCCAGGTAAGGCATTGGACTGTGCATAACTTCTAGGGAGCTTCAGTGTGGGTCTGCCAGTGCTGCAGTTGGATGATGGTCCCATAAGAAGCAGTAGAACTTCAATTCTTTGCTTTAAAAAATAAAGAAAAAGCTCCCATACAATACAGGAAATGTACTATTAAGTGTTAAGGAAACATTACTACACGCAGGGTTTTTTTCCACGTAACTATGTCATCCATTACCTTACTTCCCCAAAATTTTTCTGGTGGCACATAAAGAAATGTTCTGTTATACACCCTGAGGCAAACAATTTGATAAGCAAGCAGCCGTATTATTAATTTACCTTGTATACTCCTAAATACCTGAATGCAAACCCAGCTGACCTGCATTTAAGCCAGGACTATGCTATGTTATTCTAATCCTTGTGAAAGAAAATTATTTAGGCTTGGGGTTTTAGTTGGAGTTTCTCAGAAATGTCTTCATTTTTCACCGCCATGCTGCCTTTGTATTAATGTGGTTTACAAACGTTCTTTCCTTGTTCCCTGACTTGTTTCTTCAAAAGCCATTCACCACATCTCTGGAATGTCAACTCTCCATATACAATACAGAAATTAAAAACACTTTTCAATGGAAAGGAGACACAGATTTGCATTTGTCTTCCAGTAAGGAACAGTATAAGATATAGAAGCTATTTCAGATATATCCTCTCCTTTTTTTTTTTTTACTATGTATATACAAACACACACATTTATATATGTATAAATGCATCCAGTCTGGCAAATATTTGTCTTGATAAAGCTTTCTGAGCTTTATTTTTCCTCTTCCATAGATAGTGACAGCATTAGTTGAAATGTACAGGCATTTATGTCACAACATGAGCTGTGTGAAATGCACTGAACTGAGTGGGGGCAAAAGTAAACTCTTCAATTACCTAATCACAGGTAAAAATATTTCATTCTCCAGAGATTTTGTTGTTGCTATTGTTTCAGTCTCCTAGACCATGAATACAGAAAACGGAGTATCTACCCACTGAGTAACAATAGCAGAGCTCTCAAATAATCTCAGCACTGCCTCTATTTTTAATAAAGGCTCAGAGAAAACACATTCCAAACTGCAATGCTCCATCTTGATTGAGCGAATTCTGCATATTGTGACCTGTCATCTCTGCCAGCTGCAATCTCTTCTTGTCTGCGCTTCTTGCCTCAGAGCCAAGGTTTTAGTTCTCAAAAAGTAATAATCTGGTCCACTTAGTTCTCCAGGTGTATTAATGTGACAGCCTTTGCATTAAGAGTGCCTGTAATATCTGTATTATTTAATAATTCAACATCACCCTCAAATGCTGGAGTTGGTAATGTTTCTGTAGATTCATGTAGCACAATTTTGTATTTAAAGTTGTTTATTTAGAAGTCCAGAAAGGGAAGAAGCAGGTTCCTTTTCAGTCACAGATCATGCAGGACATGTAACAGCCCTCTTTCTGATGGCAGATTAGCTGAATTAACCTTGGGAACCAATGCAGGCAGAGCCCTAGGAAAATGGGGGAATAAGAAAAGGCATGTTACTGCTGTCCTCAAAGACATTTAGGAATGAGGCAACTGGTGAGGCTTGCACATAACAGAAGCTGTTAAACCTTGGGAGTAATGCCCAAAATTAAACCAAATATGAATGTATATTTGCAGAAATAACAAGCAGGCTGATCTACTGAGGTTATTAGAGCAATAGGTCAGCCATGGTTTTACACAAGGAAAACATGCTGCTCAAACCATACCATGTCTCACTGCATTTAAAAACGTGTAGACGCATTCCTGTTGCCATTGTTGGGCTCCACACTTCCAGCTTAACCCTTACTGATTTTTTTTGTAAATTTATTTGTCCCGCACCTTCATTCATTGTCTTCTTTCTCACCTACCAGGCCACAGACACACACAAAGCCTTCAGTAGCTCATCAACCCTGCATAAAACCCTGTGAGTAGCAAACAACTGCATCCCAGTCCCTGATACCAAACATGAACACACACTAAAAAAAAATAATAACCCCCCATAACCAGAAAATTAAAGCAAACTAAAAATCTCATAATAAAAAAAAGAAAATTCAATTTGCCATTATTAAAGACTGCCTCTGTTGCTTCATTAAGGGCTTTCTTATTTACCAGGAGAGCAAATAAGAGAAACAAAACATCCAGAGCTTTTCCCATCTCTTCTGGTTTTGTTCAGCTATTTAAACAAGCATGTGATTCAGAAATAGAATACCTACAGAAAATGTCTTGCAGTCTGCTCCTAGGCAATGGCTCGGATGTCTCCACAAGGCCTGTTCTCTCACTCTGTAAGTTTTCAGCCACAGAAAACCTCTGCTTGTACCTAAATCAGGAATAAGCTTATCAATTCAAACTTCCAGGACTTTTTCAGTCAACATTTCTTCATTTTTTCCAGAGTTTTCAATAATAAGCTTATTTCTACAACTATTTTAAGCAGTTTGTAAGAAGGTGGGTTGGATGCTGTACAGAAGTCTTAGCTGGATTCCAGTGCAGCACAGTTCTAAGCCTAGAATATGACAGCAACTCTAACACTGCACAGGGGGTACCAGTGGGGTTAATTCAGGCTGTAACAAGGCCACCATCATTACATCTGTACAATCAGCTTAGCCAAGCACCAGCATTCCCACATTAGGGAATCCAGGGTGCCAGATCCCTGCACCCAATGGCTGGGAACAGTCCTGCAGGGTGCAAGTCCCTGCCTCCATCCTGGCTGTAGCTCCAGTTCGGGCTCTCCTGAAAACCTTGCAAATGTTTGCTGGCAGTGTACTGTGGCAATGATTCAAGAGGAAATGGAGGCACCGTAGCAGACCGAAACCTAATAGCCAGCAGCAAGATTGCTGGAAAGGAAATGCTCTGCCTGCCAACAGGACCCATCCTCTCAACTACCAAGTTGTCATGTGCAAATCTCAACTGGATTTTGAGGCGGTTTCGACCAGAGAAGCTTGGTGTGATAGATGACATTCACAGGGGCTGGCCTCCAGCTCAGCAGCAGTCACAAGAGAAATCATGCGACCATCTGGCTGGCTGAATGTTGCCACAGCGTATGGGATTCTGGATAAGTCCCAGAGCATTCCAGAAGCCACAAACTAGGGGAAAAAAACAACAGATTGAATTCAACAAATCCTCCAGTTGCCTCACTAAAGACAACAGAGTGTGCAGGCAAGTCACACAGACACTGAAACACCTGCTCTAATACACATCCCTGGGAGGCTTCAACCTCAGCAACATGAAGGGTGTAATACAGATTGCCTGATGGATGTGACAGAACAGGGAAGACAAGATGGAAATTGCATCCAAGTTATGGTTTACCTCCATACAAATTTCACCCTAGTTAAAAAAAAAAAAAAAAAAAAAAAAAAAACCACCACCACCAAAAACACTACAAATGTACACTCAGACTTAAACAATTGCTGTTGATGGCAGTGAATGGTGACCGAAGCGAAGGCACACCAAAAAACAATATCCTTTTGTATCTGCACTGCCTACTATGTGCCAAACCTCCTTCCGCTCTTTTGTAGCTGTTCCTCTGAGGAAATGAGTCTTGTTAGAAAACAAATAGCCAGACGAACAAACGACACACGGCAGGGAACTGAACATCAATAACCCATATCAGAGGAGAAGCCAGGCCATTTAAACAAAGAACAGGAGAACAACAGTACGTGGCTCCTGATAAACAACTGTAATTCAGAAAAGATGGTTGTATCTTGAAGAGCTCTGGAGAATCTGTACTGCTAGCAGAAATCAATGAAGGACATGCTGAAACTTCTAGATTGCATATAGAGAACTGCAGTAGAATGCTAAATTCAATGTATGCTTAAGGAAAGACATGGATTAATCATCTGAATAAAAATAACATAGCTGAAGTGCTTGTTGTGATACTGCTGTCTTCCTGAAAATGTTAGTATGACTTGTGTAAGTGTATTTTTAATCACTACCTTAAATACACTTTTGCATTGACTTGCAAATGTGATTTCAGGCACAGAATCCAACAGCAAGTGATTTTCCATTGCCAAGTGTGCCCTCAAAGACAGTTGTCCAGTCAATGTCACTAAGGACAAGCCATGGCTGTAAATTCATCCAGTTTTCATTTTTCCCTGATAGTTCATTCTCCACGTTTCAACACACTGCCCTTCTAGGATCAGAGCTCCACTGAGGCAGCAAAACAGTGTCCAGCATTCGTCACAGCCTGTGATTAAGCGTCCCACTGGTCAGAGTCAGGTCCCCTCAAAGCGTGGCTGAGATGTCATACAGAAATTATTTTCTATTCGTTCCCAAACATTACATCTTGTGAATGATGCAGAGTCTCCACACAGATTAAATTGCCAGCAGAGCTCATCTAAACCTTGGCCGCCTTTTTATCAGAGTGAATTTGTTTCAGAAGACCCTTGGGAAAAAAATGCCATTATTTACAGTTTTTCTAAATTACAGTATTTCCATAGTTGAATAACTTTTGCCTTAATGGCCTTTGGGGTTTAGTTCAGCTAGCATATGTAAAGAGAATATTTCAGAGTTCTTATTCAGGATCATCTTCTCATCTTAGTTCAGGCTTTCGTGTATTGCTTGTTATTTATATGACATCTCAGGAAAGATACAGCTCTGTATGAAGCTAGAGGAAATGTTTCCAGTGTCATTTTAAGGCACGTATCAGAAAGGATGAGTTTCTCTGTGCTTCCCTGTTAAAATACTATTTCACCATTCGTATGACCATTGTGTATTCCACATTCTCTGCCCAAAGCCAATTGTGTGCCAGAATCCTAGGAATGCTGACCAGGAGGGACAGCTGGAGGCAGTTATCCTGCTCCTCCCTAGACTACACAGGTACCTTCCTCAGTGACTTTGACTACTCATGGACTTTGTGATCTAGGTCCTCTGCCATCACAACAGTTTCCACTCTGTGCTCCGAGCTAATTGCTTTCTCCCTTTTGTCTCCAGTTCCAGTTATGCAGTGATGTTACCATGGATACCCGGCGTTCATCACTTACTTCACTTACGAGACGTAATTTGTACGTTTTAATTTACTCAAAACCAAAACCATTTTATAATAGCTGAAGAAAATAAGGAGGAAAATCGAGCATAGGTCGTGTTTCACTTTTGAAAGGCTGGCCATTTCCACGTTCTCTCATATACTTGCAGTAAAACCATTAATCATCATAAACTCATTTTGTCTAAAAGCAGAGGTAATACATTTTTCCATGTAAATCACTTCATTGCCATGACAGAATGATGTCAGAGAACCTAAATAGGTGATCTAATAAATTTTCCTTTTGGAACACTGTATAGCAGTAAAGGTTGGGGAGCAGGGTGCAGTGGGGAAGGGAAGGGAGGGGGAACGTGATTGATATCAGCTGCTAGTGAGTAAAATTTGATTTTCATTTTTATAAAATACTGTATTGACACAGATACATTTTTACAGACTAAGGAAATATACACACATCTTAATAATGGTGCAGTAAGAACACAAGACCTTTCTAGAACAAAAATCATCCTCCAGCTAATAATTTGTAAAGGATGATTAACATAATAATTAACTTTCCAAGTTATAATTTCATTACTTTTGTTAAGCACAATTTTTTAAATTCAGGGCTTCATGTTCACCATTTACACATGTAAATATAGTTGAACATGTAAATTCTGGGACCAAACCTAGACATCAAAGCTCCTCATTCCTTTATATAAGGTTTCTCTGAGTCAAGCTTAGGAAGAAATGACTGAGTTGGATTTGATTCAAACTTCCTTTTTTTTTTTTCCCCCCCTATTTGCTCTTTTTTTCTTTTGGGGAAAATAGATGAAAAATCTATGTTTCACATAGCTTTAATCCCTCTTCCCTGCTGTAGCCATGGGTATTGTCAGTAACCACAGCTCTGCTGAATAAGGCAGAGTTCCCTTTCCACGCAGCTGATCTAATGAGAGGTGTGTGACAGCCCACACACAACAGCTGCAATGAAAGAAGCAGGTCTCTCTTAAAGCCTCTATTTCCTATACAGATAAAATGGAAAGCTGGATATCCCCTCAGTGTTTATCCAGCTCTTAACGTGGGTCCCACAGGGCTGTAGCTCTGTCAGCTCCTTTAAAGTCAGGTTTTGGCATGCAAGACTTTTATATCTTCACTTAGCAATTGGACACCCCAAAGAGACAAATACCATGACACAGAACACCTAGTCTGGGCAGAGGAGAACTAACACTTAAAAGTAGGGATTGGTTCATTATTTGTTTCTTTTCACGTGCAAATTATACTTCAACACCTGACTCCAAAGGAGAAGCAATTGTGTTTGGCCAGTTTATTTCTGCAAAATGGTTAAGCACAGTGGTTAACACAAATGTTTCAATTGTCCTTTTCATCCTAAAGCACAGCACACAGCCAAGCGAGATGGCATGACTTGAACTAGCATTTGAGAGCTGCATTCCTCCAGCTGAGCTGCCAGCTGAGCTCCGGTCTCATCTGACAACAGCCATCACTGCGGCACTGTCGTCCTCAGCTTGACAGAAACCTGCCTGTACAAGAGGAACCTGTCGGCAAGTGCGGCCCCCAAGGAATGGACAGGGCAGTGTGGAAGGAAGCAAGGCAGGAGGGCAGGGGGGTGGCACCTCTCAGTTTCAGAGGCAGTGAGCTGTTCGGCCAGCTCAGCTGCTCACGCAAGTAAAGCATCAGCTCTTCTGCCCTACCAGTTCTTCTAGATGTGCTCCAAAATCCATTTTTAAAGCTCTTCACCTTTCTGCCCCTTTTAAGAAAAAAATACAAAACTGAATGCAGTAATTGAAACAAAATTCATCTGAGCAATATGTTGATGTCATGTTTAAAAGACAATGACAATAGTAACATAAAGGAAAAGGGAAATGTGTGCACACATTCTCCGTATTGCATTCAATGTTGGAACAGACTGCAGTGGTCAACCTTGTATTTACTTTAAGAAAACTGAGTATTCAAACTTTTGTATTCCTTGATGTTGATAGAGATAGTATGTTTTTTAAATCCATACTGAGGCCCATCATTCTCTAAAGCCATGCTAAAAGCTGGCAAATTAAACCTGCCAGCTATGGATATATTAAATTCCCTCTAATTCCCTCAACCTACTGCATGTAGAAACCAATTCCTTTTTTTTTTTTAACTTGTGTGCGTATGCGTCTCACTGTAACAATTTTCTGCCAGGTGCACTGCAGTAAGTGAAAGAATAACATTAAGCAATTTGTAAAACTGTCTTACGCAGCATTTGCTGAAACAAAATTTCTCTCTCCTCTGTTTTTGACGTCCCACTGACTGTACTGCAGAACTGCTCTAACCACTGCACTTACAGGTGACACCATGCTGGTATCTTATTTAAATTCTACAAGGGCACCATCTGCCCTGTATTTGAGCTGCAAGACTGAAAGGCTCTTTATTCCAAGAAAAACAAGAGATGTTTTAGAGAAAGGGATGTAAATTTAGTGGGGGAGGTAAAAACATGGACTAGGTTTCATTTGCTTGGAAAATTCTTTTACATCCAAAGAAACAAAGCAGACTTTGAAGGAGTTCTAATAAATTGAACCTCTTGTTCTGAAGCTTAACCTCTACTAGCAATGCTGCCAAAACTTAACAGGAGGTTTTGCCCAAACACGACTCTCAGCACAAAATGCTACCATTAATAATTATTTCCCTTGTCAGTAACAATAATGTATCAGACCTTTTTTTGTCCACTCTCTCCCCTTATTCATCACCTCCTGAACAAGACCCCAAAGTTCTTAATGTACGTGTGTGTAAACTGGTACAGCCTGATCCCTCACTCAGTCTCCAACATGTGTTTCCAGTGCCTGTTTACCCTTTCCTCCACAAACACATTCATGCCATCTTTCACACTGCATTATGGACAAACTACAACAAAACCCTCCCAGGCTTGTCTGCAATGCCACTTCTCCACACTCTTTTTCTCATCCTTTTCCGGCATCTACCATGACAGCTCCTGCAACCTACTGATTGTATATACATGGAGGGTTTGCAGCAATTTCTGTTATTTATGTAGCTCTCAGATCTTTTCATTAAAAAGATAAAATCCGACAAGATGCAGCTGTTCACGCAGCTGACTTATGAAAAGATTGTTTTCTCTCATTTTTACTACATTATCTCTCCACAGCCTCTCCACATGTGTCTTGTAACAACTCTTATCTTCCTATCTTAAAGACTGAAGGAGCTCTTGACAGGTCCTCCAGGTCTCTAATAGGCCTTGAAAAGCCTGACCAGCACCACCTGGGGCCTCTACGCACCCCCTTCCCATGGGCCCAGGAGCTCTGTTTAAGCCCAGCCCAGGGACAGCAGTTGGTGCTTGTGTTGGGTTGCCACAGTGTTGGTCTCCAGCTCTGCCACCGCCATGGAGCCTGTTGAGCTGAGCCCCTGGGCTGGCTTGACTTTGGACCTGCCTTGTCCCTGTGGGTTGGTGTGATTCTCTAGATTGGGTAGAGCCTGAGTGCGGTCTCTAGGTGTGCCTTGCTCAGGCACTGTGGGTGGTGGGCACCCTGTCCTGCCACCTTTGTGCTCCCACCCCAGCTCCCTGGCCTTATGGCACCACCAGCACTCGCTGTGCCCTGCCAGTGCTGCAGCAGGGACTGCTATGCAATTCTGCTGTGATTAAGACTTCTGGGCCCTCTTTTAATATGGGGCATTAAAAATGAAAATTAAAAAAAGTAATTTTCCAGGCAACGAATAAGCAAAGCAGTTTGATTGCAGTGCTGAATTCAGAGTACTGTTTATCTGGAAACTGGCAAACCTCTTATACTGAGTGTGTGCAGTGACTGCCACAGCAGGGTCTCTGAGAGGCACCACCCTGATGTGATCAAACAACAACACAGCTTTGGAAAGGCAAGCAAGGACCTCACTCTTCATTTCTATGGGTTTAAAAAAACACTGTTGAAATATTTTCTATTCAGAAAAATATATCTACAAACAGGAAGAATTGCAAGTACTCTGTTATGTGAGCACTCCATTTGTGAGCAAAGCTCTCACTGGTGGCACTGAACTGCACTCTTAACATCAGAGAAAAAGCTGTCACAGTCTTCTTACATGGGGTGAATGCAGATGAATCACTTTTAAGATAAATCATTCTTGGTTTTATTTAATTCTGTGGCTTCATCCAATACTCACAGCTTGAGGATTTTCCTGTGCTAAACTTGCCAACTTTCTCACATTTGAATCTATCAGCTGCCAGAATCATACATAAAACCAATGTCTCACACCACAAGGCAATATTTGGCAAAGACATGTCTTTCACATCTTAACTAGTCATTTGAATAATAAGTAGGAGGTTCACTCACAAAAACCTAAAATTAAAAGGTAGGTATTTTACTTGGGAAATCTGTAAAATCTTCCAAGGACAGGTATCTGACTACAGTAACACTGGAGCATGTGTTGAGAAAAACCCCTGCAGACTGCTGTGGCATTAGCATCAACTTTGTCTAAATTTCAATTATATTTTACTTCACCTCCTTGAAAAAAGTTGCAGACCAGAGAAGCTGTGGATTCTGTCATGCCTAGGGAAATCATGAAGACTGTGGAAATATTGGGAGATCACTGTTTCTGAGAGCTGATCCTTTTTCTGTGTCTTAGACTACTCCTCCATCTTGAATTGCATCCAAACACACATGTAGCTTTTAGTTCTGGCAAATAAACTTCTTAGAATGACAAAGAGATCAAAATAAGGATAGCTGGGTTAGGAGGGGTTTGTTTGAAAAAGAAAAAGCAAAACAGCTAATTCACATTTTGGTCATATTCTGCAAACAGTTTTTCTATGAGTCTTCAAGAGCTTGGAGATTTCCACAGTAAATCCTTTTCAGCAGTTATTTTTGGCTGTGGTTCCTGCTTTTTGCTGTATGAAGGACAAGGGGGAGAAAAGCTTGGCTGGCCCCAAGCTCTTGGTGGGCTCTTTCAGAAGAGAAGTTCTGAATGTCGCCTACAATCATTCTTGCTATGAAAGCTGAATTTCATGTTCTTTTGGGAACAGCACTGACTTTGGATTTCATTGAAATATACAGAACTTAGGGAAAACATCTCCTTTGTAAAGGCAGGCGCAGTGAGGGTATTTTATGGGACTATTTAATTTTTTTTTAATTTAAATGATAAACTGCAAGATCATGGATGATACTATGTATTTTACTCATACATCCCTACTAAGCCCTGCTGCCAATCAAAGGTAATTCAGTAAGAATATATATTGCATCCCAATTGAAATTAAAAAGGTGTCAAAAGAAAATAATTGTCCACTTTGCCATCCAAGGATTTTGGCAGATCTGACTCGCCAGAGAAAATGTAAAGCCTTTCTTTTTCATCTCTCCCTCTCACACTTCCTCTTTACCTGGTATTTTTGTAGAATCTTTTTTTTTTTAAGTCTGTGCCAGTAATCTGAAGCAAAGCATCCTCTGTATTAGAAAGTCTGGAGCATGTCGGTAACAATGGCACTACGATGACAAACACGGGAAAAGTGTACAGAGAAAATCACTGTCCACAAGAATCCAATCTTCTGCATAACTTATAGTAACAAATTCTGGTTTAGAAATGAAATCTGGAGACTTGAATATATATGTTTTTTATGGAGGAAAAGACTTAAATGGAAGCTTGCTATGAAATGAAGTTCTATAGCTAATTGCAACCCAGTACAGAAGTGAACTCTGACAGTGGCTTGCATTGCTGCTATGGGAAAAGAGTTTCCAAATGTGTGTGCTGTGAACAGTAACTGTAAGGACCATGGTGATGGAACTAAATCAGGAGTTTTGCATACACGAGGGCCAGTGCCATCCAACTGATTTGTGTCTCAGCTGACTGCAGACTTCAAATGAAGTTTTTTCTGCTCTCAGAGCATTTAATGGTTCCCCTTTCCTATACCCTTCACCCACCCCAAGCTTAAGTTCTCTGTTACATAATAATACAAAAGTTTTCATGCAGGAGACCAACAAAATTCTCATCTCCTTATCTATCCAGCTTTTTCACAAACCTAGAGAAAAACTTAATAATCTTAGAGACAAGTTATGCCTCTGTTAAAGGCTGAATGATGTCAGTGTGCTCTGAATGTATTAAATGAGGACACTCAGCAAGACGAGACTGCACAGATCTGTTTTCCCTAGCAAATCAGGTTCGTAAGGACAGTACTAAAGGGGCTGGATAGTTTCTTTCTACCCCCTTACGTAAAGTGTTCTGTTTATTTTCAATCCTACATAGGACTAAGATGTTGGCATTATCCCATTATTAGGATTTGTTAATATGTATTTATGTATCATCATCATCCAATAGACTCAGAAGTCTATTTATTTAGGCAGTGAGTCTGAACACTCTTAGTCCGAGCTTCTGGCAGGACTTTTTCCTGGAGGTTAAATGGCTTCTATCCAAATTGCATGTTGGCAGAGATTTTGGCTGTGTTTAGACCTGTGGGATTTACCTCTTTTTGTATTTCTAAGTCATTAAGCAACAATAACATCTTTATGATATCTAATGTATGGAATTTTACAACCATTTCTCTAGTAGAATGATGGTAACATAGTTTATAATATCTTTTAAATTTTGCTTCCACATGCTGTATTATATTCCAACTTATGTGTCAACAATCTCTAGGCTTTATATAGTGACAACAGGTACCTTGCACATTCTGAGTGTGGGACCTTCCTATACCAGGACAGAGCAGGTATTTTGATACCAGCTAACACCATAAATACTACCAGAGAATATAGTAACTGCTATTGATTTTTTAAGCTTCTTTTCAAAGGTTGGAATAATGCCGTAATATCTAAGACCAATTGAAATATCTGTATATGCCCCAAGGTGAGACAGTTTTGATTTAAACCAAACTTATAGCAAATTCAGCAAATAATGCTAAGGAACACAGATGACAAAAAAAAGTGTATTTTCAATTCCAGAGTTCAAAAGCCAAGTACTGAAATAAGCTTCTCCTCTTCCTCTTCAAAGTGCCTCCTGTGCAAGTCTGAAGCAGCTAAAAGATTCTGGTGTTAGAATGTAAGTCTGAGGTTACTTACAAATGTTTTAAAATTAACTATTTGAGGGCACTAAATCAGGCATGTACTATATAATAAACAGGAAGTTTCCCTGCCTATGCACTTCAGTGCAGAGACAGAACACAGTTTGGAATAACTGAATGCTCAGCCATTAAAGCAATCAGGGGACACATTCAAAACTCAGTTCATTTGTCAAGCTGACAGCAGCTGGAAGATTTCTGCATGCAAAATATAGGAGCATCTGGCCATCAAGAATATTTAAGACCTTACCTATTGATCTCTTTCATCTGCTTAAATTAATTCAAGATGTTAAGATGCCAAAAAATGGTGATTAAAGATCCCAGGCATAAAAAGCTGAAATCCCACAAAGCAGTAAAGAGACGATAATACAAATACTACCAAACAAAACCAGCAGCATAGTTCCCAAGTAACTGATTGTAAACCTGCAAAGACCAGAAACCTGACTGCCAAAAATGGAGGAAAGTATGGCCTATTAAATGAGAAAGACACACACATACAGGGAATACATTTTGTTATTTTGTCAAGAAGGACTTTAAGGAGAAAATGGTTGCGAGGAAAGGTAAGAAGATAGAAAAGGGGAAAAACATGTTTGAAAACAACAAAAAAGACACAATATTACTACAAGTATAACCTAGGTGTAACTTCTCTAACAAGGCCCTATAGTCTGTGCAAAACTCAGGTTTCACATACTAAATCCCTTCAACAGATGCAGTGAAGCTGGAAACTGGAAAGCTTCACTACATAAATGAACACGTATTGCTATACTGATTGGGTGATTTAAAGATACAAGCCTTATCTTACCTTTACCTTTTTAATTTTTCAGAGAGTGGAAAGAAAATCAAGTCGCCAACATGTACCTGCGTTCTCCCAGAAACAATTCAACTATAGCAAGGGCGCTATCTTTATCCTGTACTTTTCTTGCCTTTTTGGTATTAGAATAGAAATTTTATGGCTTGAAAATGAGATGTAAATAGAACTAGCTATTATTCTATGTCAGGAACAAAGAGATGACATTAGAGGAGAATCCGTCCACACTAAAAGCCAGACTAAATAAAGTCTTGACCTGTAGCACACTGTGATACTATCAGAATCTGGCTCCATGCCAGTAAGTCTCAATGTCGACTCTGCAAACTAAATTTGACTATTAGAAAGTATGTTTATCTGTAGAAAAGAAGGAAAGCAACACAATTGTTGCTAACATTTCTAAGTTTAAAAAAAAGCAATAAAGTGTTATTTTGGTAGATGAAACACCTAGTGCCATAAAGACTGAATAATATATAACTTTAAAAAACATCTAAAAAGAGCAGCAATTATTCCAATCAAAGCTGTAATTCTACCTAGTCTTTCTAAGGTCATGCAGGTGTCATTCCCACAATGAGACTTATTACTTATTTTAGGGCTTTGCCTGGGTGCAGAGTGGGGAGTGAGATATCAAGCTAAAAGAGCAGAGGAAGAAGAGGAGGGAAAGTTCATTTTCGTTTTTTTTGGGAGAAGCGTTTAACTAAGTGCTTTGAATCATTTATCCAAAATCATTGAACTAAAAAGCATTACAGAATGGTTGAGCAGCACTGAAAGTGTAATACATAGTTTTAAACATGCTTATGTATCAGATCACAACCATCCATGACAGATCTCATCTCCCTTTTCCTGCATATGATTTCAGTGGAGCAGACTGCGCACCCAGGTAGCAGCAGAGACCCAAAGCTATTCCTTGGCAGTTCTAAGAGAGGGTGTTTTGTTAAGAAGGGCACTTCACTATGCCTCTTTGGCTTGATATCTCCTCAACCTGTGTGGGCTTATCAATTTTTAGAAGCAAATCCTGTAGGACTTCTGCCAGACATTAAGTCATGTGCTCTCAGCACAAGTATGCTGACAAGGATTTGGCGGTAATACTAACATCCACCTGAAAAGTCCTTGTGAAAAATGCAGTGAGCAACAATTCTGATGACTTTGTGGAAGGACAGATCACCCACTATGCCACCAAGGTTATAGAAAATGATAACCATAAGAGGGAAGGGGAAAAAAATCATCATCATAATTTCTGAAAAAAGGATATATTGCGTTCCCTTCCCCCTGCCCCCAGCAGAAATTTGGAGATCTGCCCTGAAAACACAATGCCTCATCTACATCCAGAGAGATTAGAAGAACATATGGTTAGCGAGGCATCTCCTTTGTGTGCTCCTCTTGGTTCACTTGTTCCCTGATGTATGGTGGCAAAACCCAGAGTGTGTGTACTGTTTCATCCCAGGCAGGATAGTTTCTGAGCTAAGTGGAACTGAATACAAAGAATTCATAGCACCAGTCGGTCATTTTATTTTTGAAAGGCTTTTCTTTTGGTGGCTGTGCAGAAGCTTGTTTTATAAGGATTAGCATCTTTGTTCTAAAGGGTTTAGAGATATATATACATATATATTTACATATATAAAGAAAAGGCATATACAAACAGTACAAATCTGCATCTGGTTCTTGTGTGTTTGCACTGGAAGGAATTCAGTTATAGCAAAGTCCCTAGAGACACTAGGTAGGATTTTATACTCCTTTTCAACTTGGAGGACTGAATACTTGCTTCTAATAGAGAAATAAATGACCTGCTGCACCTGCAAAATGGTGCCAGTCTTCTTGAAGAAGGCAAGCTCGACTGTAGTTGTCTGTTAGAAAAAAAACCTCATTGGGAGAAAAAACCAAAAATGTGCTACAAATACAAATGAAATTGCTACAAGGGAGAGAGAGCAGTTCTTTCCCAGCAGGGATGTCAGTATGCAATGAGTCATTATGATGCAGCTTTGTGATTCAGACAATTCAAAGCCACTCTGGGATGTCAGACCACCAACATATTTTTACTGTGCATGAATCTATAAAAGATAAAAAGTATTCTTCAGCTCTTAATAGAGTCCCACATCTCTAACAATCGTCTCATAAGATTTTTTTTTTTTTTTATTTTCCAAATTTGTTACTGCAAATCTGGTTTTAGACAACTTTGGTTCCTTAGTAAAGTGACTGTGTTTGTTTCAGGCTGCTCTTTATCAGTAAACCTAAAAGTACCATATAGCCATATAGAGCCTTAGGCAATTCAGACAAATATTCTAAACCCAAGACTAGATAAGGACCAAAACCCAGAACTGTTTCGTGGTTAATAATTTTTTTTTAATAAAGCTGAACAAGAAAAGCTCTTCCTCTGAGATGCAACTTAAATCTGAAGCAACTGCCTTTCTTTCAGATGAACAGTTTGAGGACAGTGTGAATGTTTTCCGTACCCTCATGTTCAAAGAATGGTCACAATGCCCTGTAGCTTATTTTGTGGCAGAACTTAAATGAACATGTAGACATAGACTTGCTATTTCCTAATCTATTTTTATGAAAAATTGCTATGGTCAGCCTTTGAACAGAATGGATGTATAAAGAGATCAGCAGAGTACAGGAACACAGTAGGTAAAAAAAGTGCTTTCTCATCACATACATTTCTAGTCTGCTCTCTAGTCATAACCCTACTAGAATGTTTCTAAACCTACAACATAAGAAAGAAGAATTTCCCACAGCAACAAAAGTAAGGCATGATTTTGCAACTGAGCAGAACAGTTGGAAAACCTATGGAAATGTATTTTCATCCTACGAGCCACAGGAAACCTGGAAGAGGACTGGAATATAATAGATACCATTCGCTTTACCATAGGATCTGAAAGATTGTACATGAGTTATCAATGAAAGTCAAAACACGATTTTATTGATACCAAGAGTTTTGCCTGTGAAAAGTAAGGGACTGTGAAAGACAGACAGATTTCCTGATATTTGTGGAGGCTAATGATTAGCAACTGTGCAAGATGAATGAAAAATCTTGAGTGCGTCACGGGTGCTGGCAGTACACAGAAAACTTGTGAGATCTGATGAATCCTTTGGACATCCTCAGGGACTGTAAAAGAATGGATTGATTTCCTTCAGCTCTCTGGAAGCCTGCTCAGATCAGGTCAGAGTTTCTCCTTTGGGCCGGCAGGCGAAGTAAAGAGCTCAGCAGAAGCAGTCATGAAGGACAGGGAAATGAGTCATCCTGATCCACTGTAATGATCTCATCAATCCGTCACTGTGTCGAGTTATAAATATATAGTAAATATTGACAGGCACTTTGAGGTAGGTTTTTAAAGAGAACATTTATCTTGATTTTGTTCTTGCCAGGGAAGATAATCCTCAAAGAATTAGGTTCAAGATTTAGGGAGAAACTCATTATGGAGAAAATACATAAATCCTATTAGTACAGATGTTAGGTTGATAAAGGCCAGTAAAACCTACTGCTGTTTTAAGTCTCCTCACCTATTTCCCTCCAATATAATTTAGTTACGTATTTTACTAGAACATTTTCTTTGCAACTAAAATTTGCAGTCAGTTTCGCCTACACTAAACTTTGGAGGATCAGCAGCATCCTCGGCGATGTTCTGTGCTGTCCAAAATGACATTTGAAACTACCACAAAACATTAACTTCTCATAAATATTGCACAAGTGATTATCTAGATTAAATTTACTAGAAAAATTGGATTTCTATAAATTCCAGACACTTCCAGAATTTGAGGCCTCCTGCCTTAACATTTGGTTCTTGTAGACTCTATTCCTCTTATAATTCTATCACACTACAAAACTGTGCTGAATTTTTATTTAAACAAATTCAACTGAAATAGATAAAACAGAGATGGCAAAAAATACTTCTCTGACATATAGGGCACCATTCCCCCAACACTAAATACTTCCTCATCCAAAACATTGCTCCTATTTTGCTTAGAAATCCAAGTTAAGAGACATTCTCCAAACAGAAAACATCAAACCACATCTTCTTTGTGCTATTTGGCAAAGCTGTTAGCCAACTGGAAGTTTTTAGGATAATACACTTCTCATCGGGCAGAATGCTCCTGTCCCTCGTTATGAATTACCACACAGCATTTAAGCAAATACCACTATCAAAGTTAAGTCCTTCATGTTATTTAATTGGAAGAATCATATTGGAAAGTATTCTGCAACATCTAAGAGTTTGGTGGCTATTTTGTAATAAATTGAATTATTTTCACATAAGCTTTGATTTCTTCATCTAAAAATTCACAGATGTTACGTAGTTGAGGTAGAGCAATTTCTGCTCACTAACCAGGTGAGAATGAGTTTATAAAAGTTCAGATGAGGTATGTTCTGATGTGACAAAAAGGAGAAAAAAGAAGGAACAGAGAAACATTGGCAAAATGATCAGCAAATACATATTCATGGATATCAGGAAAGACAGTAGTAAATGCATGGGTAAATTTTAGAAAAATTAACTTATTAAGAGTGGGAAGACTGCACCTCAGATCTTACCATTTTGTTTTACTGACAGATTATATATTTACTGGAGACCTTTTTCATCTTTATCTAATTATTTACTGATCTTGGATACCATACAAAAAGAGATCCAGTAATATTAGTATACAGTATTTTCTAAATCACTAATGAAGATTAATATCAGCACTTTTAGAAGAGTCACAACAATACCAGAGAAGAGTTGTCCGGGGCTATTTGCAACTGGCCATGTTCTTTGTTGTAAATTCCCAAAGAGCAGTTTGAATCACTTTTTCTTTTCATGTTGTGCAGCGGCCTACACTTACTCTCCCTGTTATTGCTTTATAAAGCTGTAAGAGAAGATTCTCCTAACCACTATTGTTTTAGCACATTAGCAGTGTAGCTTCTCTATCTCCACCTCACTGACTGAGCAGTGATGGTGTCATTCAGGGTTTGGGGAAGCAAGAGCACAAGTTGGTGAACTGGTCAGAGAGACTCAGTGGATGCAATGCTAGTTGATGAGTGTAATGAAGCAACTATAATGCATGTCAAGCATCACATCCACCCCTGTGACTGAGATATACTGCTAGCAGGTCATAACAGCTGCATGAAAATTGCCATTCTTTTGTCTTTGTCACCTCGAGACTGTAAGCCTATGTTTATTTTTAAATTTCAAATGTAACTGGACAAGCTGTAGATATGCTGGAAGGTTTCTGAGGGGTCACCACTCTCCTTTTGGTGAGGGCCTGTGCATTGACTTGGCAAAACTGAACAATATAGTTTGAACATACAGCTGATGACTTCTGGGGGCCATTAAGCTTCCAACAAGCTTGAAATATGTTTCTGATACTGTAACTCCAGGTGATGTTGTAACCTTAAATATGATGATTCACAAAGACTAATTGGTTACTGGGATAGAGGTTGACTGAACTAACAGGGCCAAAGCAGGAAAAACAAATAGAATTCCCCAATACAAGCCTTGTATCTCCCCTCCTCTCACCGGGTACATCAAATATGCTTTTTAGAACTGCAGAAGTTCGGTTGCACAATCTTGCAAGTTTTCATCCTGCTGTACCAATGAGTTGGCTTTCTACTCAGCAATTCCTCCCCTTTCCCAGCTCCTCAAATAGCCAGTCGACTACTGTTCAAAAATGGCATACAACACAGTTGCTTCTCTCCTCAGCAGTCCCAGACACCTGACACACAGAATTGAGAATGAATTTTAAAATCATGTAACAGCAGCTTTTGCTGTTAAAAATGTAATAATAAATGTGAATGCTAATATCAATTAATTGAAGCATACAAAATCTGGGGTTTACACTCAGCATTTTTCTTGATAGTCCACAAGGAGATCATCTGTTTCAAAAAGCTTTAGGAAAAAAAACGCAAGAGAAGATAAATACTGCATCAACACAGCAGCACAGATATCTTGCAAGGTGACATTAAATGTGCTAGTTTAGATATCACAGCAGTGCAACACTTCATATGGATAATTTTCTTACACTCTTGGAAAAAAGTTAAAGATGAAGGTTATTCTTTGAAAACTTCCGTATCAGAAGGTTTGATAATCTACTGCCTGCTTAGAAGTAAGAAGAAGCACTCTGCTAAAATCTTGAATCTGTACTACACAATACTGCAAAAGGCTTCCCTCCCTTTGAGCCAACTGGCACAAGCAATCCTTAAATGCAAACAAAACTATTGACTGATCTCTGAGAAATATATGTATATTCTTCAAATAATTTAGGGAAGCAAGCTTAAGTATTCCGTTGCAGTATGTCTGTGGGAAATGGCAACTGACAAGCAAGCCAAACCATCTTTTACATCAGCAGAACAATCAGTGCAGTGTCAGTCAGGGCACTAATTCCTGCCGGGGTACTCCTGCCCTCAGACCTGTACAGCTTCCAGATGCTTCCAGAACAGAACTGTTAAGGGTAAAACCCCACACATCGGGAGAAGTGATAGAGGTGAGAAAGATAGCAAAATATTCCTTGGTTTTTTAAGGAATTATATTTAGCAACTATTTTTTCACAGAAAATTTTACTTTACGAGTTTTTATTGAAAATAAAAAGCACAAATTCTCACAAGAGGAATTGTTACTATTTTCAACAGGCCATGGAAATGTATTTTTCAATTGTTTTCTAAATTCTTAGTTGTGTTTTGACAAATATTCTGAATACACTGCCGAAAAAGAGTGCTATTTTACATTTTGGTTAGACTTCACTTAAAAATGCATCAATTGAATTTTAGAACATCTATGCACGTTTGATGCAGACCTATTAATTGTAAGGGAAAGAAATTTGTTAGTAAGTTATATTTAAACACAAAGAATTTGACTAATTCCTGACTTACATTTTTCATACTGAAAGTCCAGTTGCTACGCACAGAGTAAGCAAGTAAAATAATTTTTATTTCAGACAGTCTTAACACTGAATTTAAAAATAAACATAATTAATTTAATGATTTCCCTAACACAGTACATGGAAACTGAATTATTTGCTATGATTTAAGAATGTCTGTAACCCATTACTTCCAGGATGAATTTTATTTTGGTTTGCAGTTCCTGGAACCAACAGAGAGTTGATGGCTATCTATTAAAGATATAAATTTCTTTGAATTTGCTTGTCCAAACTCATACAAATAGAATGGATTGTTTCAGGTCAGAAATTAAGTTGAAAAGCAGCGTTTTTATTCAAATGCATGTTTGTATTATAAATCTGATTAAAATTAAATTTGAAATTACAGCTTGTATAGGCAGTAGCCTAGGCACTGGAACAGGTTGTCCGAAGACGCTGTGGATGGCCCATCCATGGAAGTGCTTAAGGTTGGATGGGGCTTTGAGCAACCTGGTCTAGTGGGAGGTGTCCCTGCTCATGGCAGGGGGTTGGAACTGGATGGTCTTTAAGGTCCCTTCCAACCCGGGCTGTTCTATGGTTTTATAATTCTTTTAAGCCCATATAGGGAATAACCTCTTACAGTCATCTAAATAAAAAGCTGCATTAAGTCTTTCTCAGATTTTAATAATTATAGAATCATAGGATTGTTTTGGTTGGAAACAACCTTCAAGAACATCAAATCCAGCCATTCACCCAGCACTGCCAAGCCCACCTCTAAGCCATGACCCTCAGTGCCACATCTACACATCTTTTAAACACCTCCAGGGATGGTGCTTCAACCACTTCCCCAGGCAGCCTGTTTCAGCGCTTGACAGCCCTAAGAAATTATCTTAGATGTGGAAGCATGATGAAAAGACTTCTAATTTTTCAAGAATAACAAACTAAGATTGATAAATCGTTTCATACTACACACTGCACCTAATAGTAGAATGAATTACACCTTTACAGTAATTTTCAGAATATTCACCCTCTCGTATCAGCAATTTGCCCCCTAATGTGATGGCCTTCTGTGTTCTGACTTGATTTGCCTTCAGGTCTCATCAGCAGTTCTGAGAGAACATTTGCACTGTTCCAGCTGCTCCATTCCATTTGGAAGGAGCGGGACAGCGCTGGCCTTCGCCCTCCGCCTCTGAGGTACACACAGGACAGACGGGGCAGGACTGTATTGCTGTCGGTGTTCGGAGAGGTGCTGAAATAACCAGAGGGACAGACCAAAGCACGATCTGAGCCTCCTGCCCTGAGGGCTGGGACCCTCAGCCCGCACCTCCCCGGGGCCCGGGGCGGGCTCACACGGAGGGTGTGGGAACACCTGAAGGTGGGCTGTGAAGAGGACGGATCCAGGCCGCCCTCGGGGTTAGGGACACGGGGCAGGAGCGGATGCACAGAAGTTCCACCTGCACATGAGGAGACGCTTTGCTGTGCGGGTGACCGAGCTCGGGAACCCAGTGCCCACGGCGGCCGCGGAGCCCCCTCACGGGGGAACCACCTGTTCGCATCCCCGTGCCGTGTGCCCCGGGATGGCCCTCCCTTCCCCGGCTCCCTCCCCAGCAGTTTATTTCCCGACGCATTCCCCGAGGGTCACAGCTCTCACAGCCCTTGTCCCCCCTGTCACTCCCCCCCCCCCCCCAATGTCACCACCTCGCTATATCCCCCCTCAGGCGGGCAGCACGCGGCGGGCGGGGCCGGGGCCGCGCGCGCCTCCCGGCGTGCCCCGCGCGG
>JAWWMP010000116.1:33558969-33624731 GCA_035047865.1 Dendrocincla tyrannina | reverse complement strand
CCCCGCGCGGGTGTCATGGCGGCTCCCAGCGGCCGCGTCCCGCACATGGGCTGAGCCGCCCGCACCGCAGTCGGACCCGCGGCCGCGACGGCGAGAGAGCGAGCGAGGCGGTGGGGAGAGCGCGGGGCCATGCTGGCCCTGGAGCGCGCCCTGCTGAGGGGCTTCCCCAGCGCGGCGGAGTCCCTGGAGTGGAAGCAGGGCGAAGTGGCGGCCGCAGGTGAGGGAGGCGCCGGCCCGGCGGGCGCAGGGCCCGTTCCCCGTGGGTGCCCGGGGGCACCGGGCGAAGCCGGGACCGCGGCTGTCCGCGCTCCTTTCCCCGCGGAAAAGACCCGTGCCTCCCCTGGCCGGGCTCCCGGGGGCTCCTCGGGACGCGGGCTGGGGCAGCTGGGGCAGGGCCGGGCCCCGCACCCCGGGCCGGGTGGGGGCATTCACCACGGCGCTGCCCTCGGCCGCCTCAGGAGAGAGCCGACCTGCCTCTCTGAGCTTGGCCAGCAGGTGAAACCCGCTCCCTGGGGCGGGGAAGCCTGGCCTGAGCTGCCCGTTCTGTATGTATTAGTTATCCAGTAGTAGTTGCTGGGGGGATCAGTAGAATGTAACCTCTTGATTAGGTTGTGGCTGACCCAGCTTTCCTGCAGGGGAACGCAGGGCAGCTTTTAAAATGTAACATTTGTCGTGAAAAGGCGCTTCTGTATTGCAGGCAGGCTAAAAATACACCTGTGTTCGAGTCATGTACCGTGCTTAGAGCTTGTACCATATTGAGAGTCTCATTTGTCCTTACCTAAGCACTTACTGAATTTTGGGAAAGAATTGTACAGAGTTAATCATCTCTTTTTCCTTATGTTACATTTTATTTGGCCTTAATCTTTGTACTATCCCAGGGATTGTAGCTGATGTGACTGATCTGTCAGGTCTATCTTATCTTTTCACTGAGACTGGTGCATGCTGCTTGTGATGTGGAGGTATTTTGGTTGCTTTTTTGTTGTTTGATTTTTTTGTTTTAGCTTTGAGGTACTTTAACAAGTGTGCTCCTATAAGATGTGGGGAAGATGTGCTGAAGAAAGTTGTTTTGCAGTAGAGAGAAAATGGTGGGATGTATGATGATTCTTAGTTATCGCTTACATGGGCCCTTCCTATTGATGATTCTAAAAATAAATTTAAAAGCTGTGACCTTGAATTTGTATAGTGTGTTACAAGAAGCAACACGAATCAAAAGCAAATTTTATGTGCTTACAGCTGTGTTACCAGAAAGAGAAAAACTTCATCATTCTTCATTAATGTTCTACAGCCCAGAGTTTATTCTACAAACTACAGCACTGCCTGTCCGGGCAACTGTAATCCAATCTAAAGAAGTTGTCATTTGGTGGAAGAAAGTCTCCCCAAAGCACAGACTGGGGAAAGTTTCTTGCTTTCTCTATTCTCTCTGAGAATGATGTCAGTGGCGTTGCAGAACCACTGCTATTCCTCTGTATATGGCCTTCCAGGTAGAGCTCAAAGTGTTTTTTAAATAATCTGCCACAAATTATCTCTTATATCATTCAGTAGGTCCTTGTGGCAGAAAACAAAAGTAAATTGTGGTCTAGAGAGTGGTCCAGAGATACTAGAATGGATGACTCTTGGTCACCCATTCCTGCAGAATCATCCACTGCTGTGCTTGGTCTTCATGTGTTTTAAAAATGCAGAATACTTGTTTTTGCTGAATGAGCTTGGAGTTGATATTTGGATCACTTCTTTGCACAGCTGCTGCTTGTGTGGGTCCATACCTGGGCTAGTGTTAAATTGGCTACCTCAGCTACTAATATTAGTGAAGCAGTGGTAACACTGAGAGCATGAGAGCTGCAGTCCCCAGTTGGATTCACAGAATAATACTAAGGCACTTATCCTTTGCAGACCTCTGCATTTCCTCAGCTGTACCATTATTGACATCTGCATCACCTAGTCTCTAAAACCAGTCAGTGCATCTGTATGAGTTGTAGTCACAGCTGCAGCGTAGGCAGATCCTGGTTTGCTCAAGAGTAGAAGGTTTTAACGTGGTTAAATTGTTCTAACAGCTGCTGGGTTGATTGCACTGTAGCACATCTGAAGAAAGAAGGGAAGATACCCTCTCTGAACAAAGTTGTAGCCTGGCTCAAGAATTTGGTGGGTCTCAGGCTTCTTAGAAATTAAGTGTATAGCATTTTGTGACTTCTCTTTGTCCTGAAAGGCTTAAGAAATATTCATGGATCTAAATCCTTGCTAGTGGTTCCTCCTGAGAATTTGCTCCATGTGGAGGCTTCTCATTGAGATAGTTTAGTTATCATAGGAAAATAATTCTTTTAAAAAGATCAAATCATATTGCACATTCTTTGTGAATATTCTGAGCATGTGAATGAAGGACTGAGTAGTTTCTGCAGTTTTATGTAAGCATTTATTCACTGAACTCTGCAAATATCGAACCATTTTTATTTGTTACGTTTCCCCTCAGTGAGTTGTCCAGTCTGTGAAATTATTGTCTTATCTATAGGATTTTACTGCCAAAGGGGAGTGGTATATATTTTTGTTTGAATAGGTCTTGAAAGATGAAATTGTTTCAAAGTTGACACTGATTTCTGTGGTATTTTTGTTTGTTTTTTCTTTCTCTTTCAGAAAGTGGATCATTATTGCAGTTGATGTTTGATGGGAAATACGAGGCAATATTTTCCAATTCAGCCATCCGCAGTGTTTTCAGTGTGCCTTCTGTGTCAGAGGAGAACATTGACACTTATTTGGAGGAACAGATTCTAGCATATCTGGACTGTTCTGCAGAGGTTGATAACGTGGAAAGGTGGAAAATATTATTTATTATATGGAAGATTAATAGAGACCTTGTTTGGTTTTTATAAAAAGCATTTTAAAAAGAATTGTTATTTGTAATGTACAGCCTTCAAAATTCTTATACTGACAGAAAAGCTGAAAACAAATTTCTTGGATTATTTCCAGCTACTCCCTTGGGCATCTATTCACTACTATCCAATGAAAGAACCAATGATATTGTGATATGGGTTTTTTTTAAAATAATAACTTTATTTCCAATGATTACCTCAGAAGCTGCTGGTATAACAAAGCCACAAATATGAATTCATTTTGCCATATATCATCAAACCATTCATTAACAATTTCCTCTCTGGAATGCTGCATTACATTTATGTGACTTCTTGAAGTACCACAAAATGTTACTGTCTGAGCAACATCTGTATTTCTAAGTCATTTATAACAGGGTTATTCTACTCTTTTTACTGTAAAATGAATAACAGGTTACTCATGGATGCTGTTCTTGGATTAATTACTTTCTTCCCAAGACTTTCGCTGATAGATTATCTATTAATTGTATTGCATATGGTAATTGTTGCTGTTAATGGGTCTGAATTTACTGTTTATAGTTTGCTGTATGTATAATGAGTAGACTGAAATCTGCTGAGCTAAGTATAATAGAAACAAAATCTACACATGTATACAAATTTATTTTAAAAGGTGAAGGTGGAAAAAAATTTTGCCGAAAAAAGACCATAAGATAAAAGAAGATAAAGGTTAAAAAAATAAAAGGAAAAGGAAGGTAATGTTTGCCAATAAGTTTTGCCTGAGTATAAACGTGTATTTTTGTATGGCAGACATAAAAGCAAGAGTTTTTGTTAAAATATCAAAGAAAAACAAAAATTAATACATCTGAAATATTGAGCTGAGATTTGTTAGTGATTATAGTGTGTCAAAAGCTTATCTTCTAGTGTGGTGCACAATATAACGTGCTTCTGTTTTCTGAGTTGGAAAGTTCAGAGGTCTTTCCCATGCATTTTTTCTGTAGGTATTTTTCTTTTTTTTTTTCTAATTACTTTGTTGTGCTGTTACTCTTAAATATTAGCTGGTGAAATTTTTCAATATTGCTAGATTCTGTCATCTTGCAATAGTTTATTCTGAATAATGTGGCAAGGAAAGGAAAATCTGTCAGGACTTGAAACAGACCCAATTCTGATCCTAATCATTGCTTGAAATGTGTTGCTGCCTTTATGAGCCATTTAGCTTCTTGAAGGTAATCATAATCTGTATCAGTGAAACTTTTTATGTATTCTGTCATAGTGCACTCCTGCTGCAGATGGCGAAGGAATTTTTTCCTTGGCTGCTCAAGCTTCAGTTCTTTGAGGTTTTTCTTACTTGCTCTGCAACTCTAGGCAGCATTAGAAGCCCCCTTTCCAGAAGATATGGAGGCAGATCTGCAATATTTAGCCTCTCAGAAGCAGAGGGTTTTCTGCCCAGAATTACAGCCTGAAGTTTTATTCAGAATGAAAGCGTGTAGTCTTCAAAACATATCAGCATCTGCCAGAAACATTTTCGTTTGTAGCAGTCAAGTGAATTTTTCAAGCTCCATTAATAATAATTTAAGAAGCTTTGGATGCTGAAGGAAGTAAGTTGTAACTTTCTCGTGATAGGAAAACTTCTGCTGAAGCTGTATATCTGAAAGACAGAAAAATTACAATTTTAGTTAGGCCCTTCTTATAGCACTTAAATCTGTACTGTGTACAGATCTGTACTCTGATGACTTTCCTGGTTAAAATGTGTTACACAGTTACTTTTTCTACCTGCAGGCCCTACGTCCTGCCTTATGGGAGGAACAAATATAACTTTTGCACCCTGAACTTGAATTGCCTATGGTGAAATGGTTTTGTCTATTTATTTTTAATGCATAAAATGTTGTTTTCTTTTTCCACTGAGTGATTCAAAGGAAGTGCAGCAAACCTCTTGAGTTCTAGCCCAGAAAATTTAGTAAGACACTGGTTTTCTTGTGACTTTTTGTCTATGGGATTAATTAAAATATATGATTTTTTCCCCCTGAATTGAAAGTTATAATTCCGGAGATTTAAAAACTCAGTGGGAGTTGAATTCAATCAGAAGCAGAAAGTTGGATTTTGTTAATTGTATTCTTTTAGCACAATATAAACACAGTACAAAGTATGGTTTTATAATATTGTTAAAAGGACTCTTAAGGAGTTCTTTTTCTGAAGCTAAAACTGAGCAGCTTGAGGGCAAAACAGCTCAAAATTTGGATCTAGACTGTAATTTCTTTGGACATAGCCTGTGACTTTTTCCACTTGAAATCCATGGTTCTGTAAGGAAAATGATTTAGCAGCATTTTGAAATTTGCTGCAACTTTTTTCTATTGTTTTAACTGCTTGCGTCCTTCCCCTGCCCCAGACATGTTTTCACTATGGCACTTTTAACCTTTACAGCTCGAAAATGAAGCATTCCTTACAATAAATGTATTAAAAAGGAGATTTTTGTGTTTTGCTTTTTCCTGCTATTGCTCTGCACTCCAGTGATTAACAGTTATCTTCTACAGAAAATGTAGCTTCATAGCTGTATTTTAAATAGGAAATTGTAGAGAATGAAACAGTAGGGTATGTGCTAACCGTATAGAGGGGAAATGCCTTTTTTTAATTTTTCTTTTTTCTCCCCTGAGCTTCATATGAAGGAGATGCATTCATTGCCTGACCTATGGTTTGATTCTAAAGACTGGAAGGAAATAGTATGCAGGACACAATGAAAAGATAGACCGTTTGCTGACAGCTTGTTGCAAACCAGCTTGAAAGTCTCTTATGTTAGGTTCTCAAACCTAAAGGAACAAGGAAATGAGCAAAAACACTGGTTTTTATTGACCATGTATTCTTTTACCTCATTCAACATATAAATTAATACCAAACTTTGCAAAAGAAGTCCATACAATAAAGTTTGTTGTGATTTCCCAACCTGAACACTGAATGGTATTTCTGGTATTTCTCTTGGCGCATCTGATAGTTGGTTAACTGGTGTGCCATGTGTCATGGAAACCAAAAATGAAGAGATCCTTGCTGTTTCAGCTTGCTTTGATGTATAGGAATTGTAAAAATAACAATTCAGTGTTTAAGTGTACTTGGACTTCTTTAATTTCTGGCTGCACTAAAAAGAGATGAAATGCTCCCAAACCAAACCCTGTAATCTAGTCACACCTTAAGCATAGCAGGGCTATTGAATATTTTCTTACTCTTATTCTGTTTGTAAATTCTAGCATTATCTGCAAATCCATTACTGTTTCAAATGCAAATGCACTGTTATTCTTTATTTTGAATTTGAGGAGGATTTGATACAGCAATATGAATGTTAGAGTGGAGTGTATATAAGCATCTGATTTTGAGTCATGGAGAAGGATAGTACTGGACTTCGTGTAAAGTGTTAAAAAAGGCAGGAAAACCCCCATTCACATAGAGAAAGGAAGAACAGTGTGAGTAGATAGAGACATATGTCTAAGATAAATACAAAATAGATTCAACTATGTAGATCACCATACTAAGGGAGACACGAGCAACAGACCCTCTGTTGCTTTTCAGGCGGCACAGAAGAGCAGTTTTCAGGCAGCCTTTGGGAGGTAAGCATCTGCAGGTCTGCATTGTAAGTGTGAAGGGCAGTCAGGGAGGGAATGAACTATATTCTTGGAAAAGAATAGGAAATAGGCAAGGGAGGTTAGTATTTGCAGGGATTAGAGCTGGAAATTGAGTTTCTGTTACAGAGTGTGATAAGGGGACTGGAAGTTGGTCATGAACCTGAAAATGGGGGAAAAAAATTGGTGATGGCAAATTAAACTGTGGAAAAACAGTATCCCAGCCATTGGTTATCAGTTGTTGCAGAAACATTCTGCATGGATAAAAATGTGCCAAGGCGTCAAGCAAGTTTGCCTTCCAGATAGGTATTAATAATAAAATAATGAAATAAAATGTTATTAGGGAAAATAGTATAAACGATAAAACACTGAAAATGGGTCTTTGAAAGGCTGGTTTACGTGTGTCAAAGCACAGTGCAGACATTGTTGATGATTCTGTGTTACCCTTCAGAAGCTTTGAAGCATAATCTATCATGGAAGAAAAATTAGAAAATACATGCCAACATGGATATTTTGTGTGTAAGGGTAATTTAGTGTACAATAATTGTTAGTGCTTTGTGTTCTTGAGTTATTTGGAAGTTCAGTAATAATCTCAGATATGTATTCAAATAATATTTCCTAGTAGATAGATACTGGCTGAATATGACAGCTAGTAAATGTTACCTTGTCTTGTTCAGCATGAACTCTTCGTGCCAGTCCTTGTTTGCTTGCTCCACTGAAGGCCATGTTCTTTTTTTTATTTTCAATTAAATGTTCCCCACCCCTGCTTTCTTATTGTTGTTGGTCTTTTGTTACATTCTTGCCCACCAGCCGCATGTTTGTGTGTGGCTTTTGTATTTTATTTTGGTTTTTAAGGCGTTGTGTAACACTTCATCCTTTTGTTTCAGTTGGAGGACTCTTGCATCTTTAAGTTTCTGTTTAACAGAAAAAAAAAAAAAGAACTAGGTTTTTCTGATTTATTTGTGCTCCTTAACATAGCAGTGTTTATATCAAACCAGCACAATTAAAATGCTACTTTTTTTGGTAGTTGGGAGGCATGCTCCCTATGTTTTAGGGCCCTTGTTGGCACATGACCTTATAATGCAGTAAGGTTCTAAGTCATTAAAGTACCATAAAACAAACCAGAAACTTATGTAAATCTTAAAAGTCTACACCTGTTAAATCAACAAATTCTGAGAACTTGTGCACTGCATTCTGCAGACCACGTAGAGTATTTGTTACTGTATGTGCAGAAAGAAATAGTATAATAATGTAAGATGAGCTTAATCTTGTAAATAAAACTTTGCCATACCTTATTTCAGAAGTGAAACAAGGTCTCATAATTTCATCTTCAATAAATTACTATTATTTAAATTAAAAAGCATGATTGAATGAGAGAATATTTGCTGCCAAAGTATGTGAATCCACTTGGAGGTGGTAGTTGTGAACTGTTTTGGTGTTCATTTAATTTTCTTGTCAGAACAAAAATAAACGGCTACATCAAAACAAACTTGCTCTTTTGGAACATAAACTAACGCAGTTTCTTTTCTCTGAAAATGCCGTGGTTTAGTGGTATCATAAGAAAATACAACAACCGTAAATGGATTATCTGCATCCTTTACTGATCTTCTGATCTCTGATATTTATGTACAGCCCTAAATTTTGAAACTTGTGAACTAACTCCATCTCCAGAATGTTTGGCATTAATTACAACCGTTATAAACAAACATGCTTCCAAGCCTTTTAGTTTCCTATGTGCATTCTGAAATACTGCATTCATTGCATTTTTCTCATAGGGGAGTGGTGTGTTTTTGGTTTTTTTTTTAAGGCTGAGGGTTTTGAATTAGTACAAGATTTAATCAGTTCTTGTAGCCTTAAGTAAAAATGTGATATGTTACTAATTGCTCTTCTTATCTATATTGCAGGCAGAGGCTGATGTTTCTACTTGGTGTGGGCAGTTTGCAGCTCTTTGTTCAAAGCAATTGGACTGGGCCTCCTGTTCAGCTAAAGCTTCAGGATTTTTTGCCACCTGCATTGTTACAGAAATTCTGTGAGGTATACTTGAATTTTAATAAGCTATCCTTTTATTGTGGCTGATTTTGACAAATAACGATAACCATTAGACACGTCAGAGAAGGCACATCTGCAAGACGAGGTGCTAGAATGAATTGCCCTAATCATTGATCCTACTGCCTGCTATTTCAAGCATCTTCAGTTATGTCAGCAGTGTCCTAAAAGTAGTTATTATTCCTCTACTTAAGATATTTCCTGCTGGAAGTCTTGATTTTGGATGGGGAAGATACCTTTATTATAGGTGAGCATTTACTCAAAGGGCATTTGCAGTCAATAAACTTTTTATGTGTTTATTTTGGGATATGTTCTTAGCTGGATCAAAGAAATGTTTATAAATGGCTTAGAAATTTCCCCTCCTGAGGGAAAGGTAGAAGCTGCATATCTTGCAAATAGAGTATTTGGCAGATACTAAGAGAGCAGTAGATTTGGATGCTCAGTATCCTGTTAGGGTAATTGCCAAGGGAATCGAAGTGGTATTAATAGAAAAATGCTAATTTGGGTAGAGCTTTTGGAAGTGGAAGGGAATGTAGGAGATGAAACTGACTGTCAGTTTTATTTATTTTGGCATCATTTTATGTAGGTAACTAATCAACACCCTAACTTTTTTAGTGAGATGTGTATATTGTTTCTCAGAGCAGTACCACAGCTCATCTTGTGAATCTCCTCACCCGTGGTTCAGCACAGCTTCTTGATTTTTTTCCCTTGGGGATTAAGACTGCGGTAAAATACTGGTTACTGCAATGCCTCAGAGAAGAACGTATCAGTAGTCTGCTAATGCTAAATCTATGCATGAGTCTGAATTTAGAATTTCACTATGAATAAAGCATGGACTGTGAGCAGCGTAAATGCTGTGAGCTGTGAAATGAGGGGAAGTTTGAGTATGTGAAAAGTTTCACTTAAAGCTCTTCACTCTGTTGCCTTATTGTGGCATGTTTTCCATAATTCATAAGGTCCTGCCTTAGGTTCATTTGCAGGGTTGTATTTCTAAATAACTAATTCAGGTACAGTATACATAAATATACAGTGCTCCTATTTTTTTAAATAGATGCTTATCAGTTTGGTTTGTCTTTTAGAGCTGACACGGTGTATATAAAGTCTTATTTTTCTCTTGATTTTTGGTGCTAGAAATTCAAATCTCATCTTCTGTTGACTAAATAAGTGACAGTGGAAACTAAGTGTACCACACCTTTTAGGGTGTGAAATGAGTTAGCACAAATTTTGAAGTGGTGCTGCCTCTGAGGGGAGAAGGAGTTTGATTTGCCTTTATACGTAGTAATAATAAAAAAACATAATTCCATTCATTCTCCTTATAATTTGTTTATAATATGCAATATTAAAATATTTAAATATTCTTTTAATTTGTGTTTGCTGTTTACTGAAGAACTCAATATTCTGTGTTAGTGTGCAGGCTGCAGTCTAACACAGAGGCTGCAGCCCAGCACGATGCTCATAGGATTGCTGTTGCTGACAGAGTTCACAGAGCTCTAAAACACAGTGTTCATAATTCCTGTTAACTACTTCATAGAATCGTAGAATGGTTTGGGTTGGAAGAGACCTTAAAGATCAACCTGCTTCAGCCTTCCTGCCACAGGCAGGGACACCTTCTACTAGACAAGGTTGCTTAAAGCCACATCCAACCTGGCCTTGAACACTTCCAGGGATGAGGCATCCACAGCCTCTCTGGGTGACTTGTGCCAGTGCCTCACCAACCTCACTGTAAAGAATTTCTTCCCAATACCTAATTTAAACCTATTCTCAAGTCTGAAGCCATTTTGCCTTGTCCTGTCACTGCATGCTCTTGTAAATAGTCTCTCTCTGTCCTTCTTAAAGCTTCCTTTCAGCTACTGAGAGGCTGCAATTAGGTCACCCCAAAGCTTTCATTTTTCCAGGCAATCTTATTTATTATCTGTCTTAGTGGAAGAATGAGATACTAATTCCCTGTTGAATAAGGAAGTACGTAATCTGTTTAGTTTTGCTTGTACTTCTCCTGTGGCTGTGAATGTAATGCATTGAAAAATGTTTGCTTATGCAGTGGTGGTATTGCAGAAACTAAATTGGCAAGAGATTATAGAGGAAAGCGGGCTTGAACATACTTGTATTTCTAATGAGTACTGCATCAGAGTTTGATATTGCTTCAAGGTTTAGCTGTTTATTCATTCAGGCAGAAGTCTACCTTTATTTATATTACTGCTATCTGTATTATCTTCTTTGACACGTTAGTGGGGTTTTTTTTCCAAGAGCACTCAGTACTTATGTGCTACAATATAATATCATAGAATCTCTTATTTATTAAATGGCTCAATTCAAAAGCTTTTGAATTATGTTTTGAATTATCTTTATGTACTTACTTTTAATTCCAAGGATTCTTAGTATATAATCACTGTAAAAATTAACATATCAATAAACTGACATTCTAGTGGTTTCATTAATCCAGCTTTCCTCTCTTGCATACACAGATACTCAGAAAAAGTGGGTTAAAAATAGAACTCTTTTTCCATCTGTTGTAACCTTCCATATTCTGTCATTAAGACTGATACAATCAGGTTTTAAACAGACTTCGCACTTTTCAGGTTTTCAAACTAAAATGATCTTTTCCCACAGCAAGGTTAAAAAATTAGGTCTTTGTGTTTCTTTTAGCCTGCTCTAAGTAATGTCACTAATTTTCAGCCCTACAGTGCCTCATTTTAGGAATATTTAAAAAACTGTTATTCTTATTTTCAGAGCACTTTATTGGATTAGTCTTTATGTTTTCAGGCTATATAACTGCTGGTATTTTTATCTTTGAAAAGTTTCACCTCTGGGTCAGTCACATAGGTTCAGTTCTGCTCCCAGATAACTTTTATTTTCTTATGAGTGCAATGAGACTGCATGAGAGTATAATTAATTTCAGTGAAGAACAAATAAAATAGCCTCTCTAGATGAGTTGTTGGTAGGGGCCTCTTGGATGTCTTCCACCAACAATATTCATGAGTATGCCTATATTACTTCCCTTTCCTCAAATTGATTCCAGCCTTCTCTTGAAATTATGATTGCAATCATGTACTCTGTTAGAATTCTACTTTATGTCCTGCAGAACTGGCTTGTGATTTTTGGAATCCACACATAAGAGTAGTGTTCTAATTATCAGGTGTATTTCAGTTTTCTGTAATAACTGTGAGACTTTACCACACCAGTTAATAGTCTGACTGATCCTTTGCTGAAGTTTTTTAATGAGTGAATTCTGTTAAACGAAGATTTAAAAAGTACTGAATATCAGTTAAAGTGGATTAGCAGTTCTGATTTTAAACTTGCTGGGGTTAGACTAAAACATTATTAATGAGCTCAGTGCTTATAATAAGTGACTTAATAATAAGTAAAGGGCTCCTTGTGTCTTAAAAGAACTGTCACCGTCTCTTGCATGTAAGGGAATAAAAAGTACAGGGCTATTGAAGTTGAAGCATGTCTATTCTGCCTTAAGTTTCAGATATACTTTGTATTAGCTCATACATTTGAGTTTAGTATTTTCAGGAGACAAACTGGATAAAACTGTACAGTAGTACTAATTAAGACCCCTGATGACTGTAAGAGTGTTGTGAGGACAAGCTGCTTTGTTTGTTGTCTGATTGCATATTCACAAGTAGAATATATCTAGTAACAGTGAGAAACTACATCTGGAAAAAGATCTCAGTGTGTTAATTGATAATACATGTAAATAACTGGTAGGAATCCTCCAAATACATGTAACAACAGTTTCTGCTGGACTTTCTGTAGCTTCCAGCCTGATCCCAAAGAAATACGGTGTTTTTTGAATACCGGTGAGCAGCAAGATGTAGGCTTTGAAGATCTTGCAGATTTCTCCCTCTTGTGGGGAATGTAGGATTGGATGACAAAGACTAAATGTGAAGGCTAAAGTAGCCTACAGTCTTGCCCTACATTCCCTTGCTATGAATATAGAAAAGAAGGGGGATTCCTAATGCTGTTACTTGGAAAATACTCTCTTAGAAATGAAGCAGGGTTGCCCTCATAGGGAATATGCTTAAGAGGATTCATAACTATTTATACATGTAGCTCTCTCAGGCAAGACTTGCTTGTGCTCCTTTATTACCTTTAGTCTGCAACTCAGCTCTGCATAGGTTACCTGTTGCTAGTCTGGATCATAAAGTGGGAGACAGCCTCCCATGGAGCCTTCTTTCCTTTACAAACAGAAGCAGTTTTTCCATCTTCTAAAGAGTGAATTCTGTTTTCAAGGACTAAACCTTTGGCAGGTAATTTCAGTACATCCTCCGTTAATCTGAAAGACAGATCTCCTTAATTTTGTTAAATGGCAGATTATTGTGCAGTAGTCTTTGTTTAAAATCTGAGAAGCTCAGTATATAAGGCTTAGTAGCCACATACAGCAGCTGCCTGGTTTGAATAATGTGTTTGTCTCCACCCTAACTCTCCTTCCATATTTTAATTAAGTCTTCTCAAGCCTTCAGTCTGGCTTTGTCTGCCTCTTAATGTTTGCATTTACCTTTTCAGATTTACGGGAAGAATTCCCAAGACAAAGAAAGAGCTGATGAAATGTTAGAAGGCCAGAGCAGTTCCCAATACAAAAGTAAAAGCACACTAAATGCTCAACTTTGCTGCTAGTCGCTATCATTAGTGAGAAAAGAGCACAAATCCTCTGAACTAAAATTCTCACACTATTTTTAGAGCTGTTGAAGATGAATGGCAGAAGTTTTTTTCTGGTTACTGTCATTACTCAGGTGGTACCAGCTGTGCTGGGAAATACATTGAAATACTGTGAAAACTGAAATAGCCCAGAGTATTGTCCAGCTTGCAGTTGATTTAGGGCTTTAGTAGCAGTAACTTCACAGTAGCCATTAAATTGCTGGTTGGAAGCTGAATACAGAAACAGCTGTGCTTCAGAGATTAAAAAATGTTTATCTAGAGTGAGTTGAGCTTCATCTATGTGTATTCAGTCAAGAAGTGGTCGAACAGAACCACCTGCAAGTCCAGCAGAAACTGGATGACTGCCTCAGAGATTCCTCTACATATGGTCATAAAGTAATTATCTACTATATGTTTCTGTGCTTTAAGAGAATTATCTCTGAATTAAATGATTGCACGTTCTGATGGCAAGTTTGATGAAGAATGGAAAGACTGAACAATGTAACCCATGCTTACTAGGTCAGGAACATCATATTAACAAGTCTGGGGTTGTGGAGATACATGAAATTTTTGAGCTACACAATAGGTTTAATCCATTGAATATTTATGTGCTTAAACACAAGAGCACAAGATTTTTACCGTAATCAGTGTTTTAGAGATTTTTGTGGAATTGGATTCTTAACTATTCAGTCCTTGAAGCTGTAAAAGCTTAAATGTCTCTACCTCTTACTTGTAGCTGTTCTCTCATCTTCAAGACTGCCTCGGGACAGCAAATTCCACATTGATAATGCTGTCTCAGAGCATAAGATAGAAGAATGAATGTTGGTTTAGACTATCCCACCAAAAGGTAAAGAAAGGATGTCTGCCTTGCTTTGTGGGATTTGTTTCATGGAAAAGAACATGGATTTGTTAAAATGGAAAATAGCAGTTCTTTGGCTCTGAGACTGGTTGGCTTATTGTCAAGGCTGTGACATGTCATCATCTTTCCCTTCTCCCTCCCTCATTACATTCTTTGTAATGTTGCATTAGCAGGACTGGGTTTTGCAGTGAAATAACTTGAAATGTGAATTTGAGATTAATTTGTTGCTACAGTGCTTAAACAAGTACAGATAACTCTAGCATTGCAAGGCTGTTTTTGAAAATGGTTCTGTAACAAAGCTTTCATCTTCCTTGCTTTCCCGCTGAGTATTTTAAGGGTGGTCTGCTTTGATTATAGAAAGAATCAAAAATGTGCAATGGGGAAAAAAATTGCATTGAACTGAAAATTGTATTGTGTCCTACTCCGTGTGTGTATTTGAAAAATTAACTTTTAAAAGTACTGTATGATGACTTTCCTCTCAAAATCAGAGATGTTGTTAAGGCTGTTCCTTTGTGAGTCATTAGAGGTGGGGCAGATCTGGTATACTTCCGCTTGCCAGTTTCCCTTATTCTCAAGTGGCTTGTCAGGCTGTTGTAAACTTTGTTTTCCACAGTGGGATTGAAATGACTGCAGTGATGTTGTGCAAGAGTTCCCCTTAGAGTAAATAAAGTCCCAAGTCATTGTCTGCAAACCAGAAGTGTTTTTGATGTTAATACAAACTGAAAAATACCTTAGCAAATCAGGATAAACTTGAAATTACTCTGTTATTAAAAAGTGAACTAGGGGAATTTTGTGGCTTATCGATTTTTGTCTTCAATGTGACCTGTTGATAAAGTTATTGAAAAGAGTTTCATGTAACTCAAGAATAACAGTATTTATTTAGTTTAAAAAGCTGAAATGTGATTCAAATAACTTTTACCCTGGTTGTGTAGACTGATTAAGAATCTTTCTCAGGCCAGCGACTTCAATACAAACTCTCATTTAACCTCCTCTTCTTTTTTCCTTCCATTCCCTTTTCCTGCCCCTTTCATACTGTCTGGAAACAAAAGCACTGCTTTTATAGTTCACAAAGGAAACCTGCCATATGAGAATCAGAAATAAACTGATGAAGGGACATCTCCCTGAGCCTGGAGATAAGCTGCTCAAATGCTTTCATTGCATTAAAAGGGAGAGAAGAATAGGTGACTGTCAGATGGCAATCACCACTGAGACACATTCCCTGGAGAGCTACCTCAAGGCCATTAAGTAAAAGAATTACTGTAGTGTGCGTCATACAGGAATGCATCCAAAATAGGGAGAGGTTTTTATTTATTGGATAAAGGGAAGAATGGCACTAGTATGCTGCTCTGATGCCACTCTAACAGGAAGCTCCCTCTGGGGAAAGAAGATGATAAAACATATTGACATCACTGCAGGAATACCTAGTGTATTTGAATGCTGTAGGATTAATTTAATTATAAAATTATTTTATTTCTGTGATTGCAAATTGAACGGCATGGATTTACCAGAAGCTTTTCTCCTTAAATCATGGGAAGGATTATATTACTGGAATGTGTTTAGGGACAGCTGACTGAATGATATACGCATTTCAGGTGGGAGGAAATCATTGTCTTTCAGATCATGTTGACATGATGTATCAGAACAGCAAGAAACAATGCAGAATTTACCGTGACTTGGTAAAAGAGTAAGACTTCAAGAGACAGTCTTTTTTTTAAATTGTTTTGAGCAGACTTTTATACATGAATAGTTATTTTTCCTAATTCTGTACTACATTATTTATCAACTTAAGTTTCCTGAAACTTGTCCTTTTCCCATCTCCCCCCTTCTGCTTTCAGCCAAAAGTGCTGCATGCAACTATACTGAAGATGCTGGTTCTAGATGGTGAATCAGTCTATACCTTGACTTCTCATCCAATTTTGCTGCTTATAGCCAGGATAATCCTTGTGGATTCAAGACACAAACTTACATCTCTTCAGGTAAGAAATATGTGACTGATGACTATGACTACCATTAATTGGTTCTCTCATTCTTCATACCTCATTGAGTCATTATAACTTCCATTCCTTTTCCTGTAGCTCTGAGGTTTTTCTGTCTGAGAAATAGTTTGGACAAAGTGATTGCAATTAATCACAAGTATCTTTTTCTTAAAGATAAGCTATTTACTCACTGTCTTCCCCAAAAGAGAAGAAAAGTGCCTTTGTCAGCTGGAAAAATTAGAAAATTTAATAAAAAGCAACTTTTTTAAGATGCATACTTTGTGATATTATTTGACGTGAGGAGAATGCCATATAGTGCAGCTTTACATATGCTATGTCCTTTTTAACAAGCTTTGGGATACTGCTAACCATTACTGTATGAATTCTAAGTCATGAGTTCTATGTGGAAAGGAAGTTCTCCCTTTTTTTTGTCATTCTGCTCTGCCTATTGTGCACCATGCCTGGAAAGGCTACCTTAAACCTCTGTTGTGCATGCACATTAAAAACAAGAAGAAATGATAAAGCGCCTCTGAGAGGGTTTTTGTCTCTGCCTCCTTTGTAGTTCAGCAGCAGGCTGGTTGGTAGCAGAGTGCTCTGGAACTGGGGGACTTTTAACAGCAACAACTTCTCTTTATTGAATTCCAGTTGAACAGAATTTGGCTAGAGATCAAAATGCCACATGGTCCCTCTTTATGCTTGGCTGACAACATCCATTCCCAGCTGGGTCTTTGTATGAGTGATGAATTAAACTGTGTGGGAGATGTTGGCTGTACTGCATTTCTGGAAGCCAAATTCTTCCATCGTTTCCCCTGTTATTCACAGATGAGTGCTGTTGAATTTCAGCAACTGGGTCAGTCAGGGAAACAGAAAACATACCTGGTATAGAGAATTCCCTTGCTGCCTCCCCTAAGAATGACATAATGGGGGGCTTTATTCTGCACAGTTGAGGTTCAATTACTTGTGGCTACATCAAGTTTGGATAGTAGTTCAAAGGCAGCAACTGATAAAAACCACTTTCATCACCGGGTCAGTGTAGCAATTAAAGCTTGCCATTCTTTCTCATTTCAGCTTGATTCAAAGGTAGCCTCTTTTTCATACTTTTGTTTCTTTAATATTAGTGCAAACACATTGAAAACATGGTAAAATATAATATCTAAAGCATTAATAAAGCACTGTGTTATTTTAAAATGCTATTATACATGGAAGATTAAATGTTTAAGAATCATCTAAAAATTCTCAATTTGGCTCCCAAAAACCATTGCTCTTAGAATATTGTACAGAGCTCAGCTAGTTTATCTGAAACTTTATAAATATATTCTCACTGATTCTAACATTTCTGAGTGGTAAGTATAAGTCCTCAGGAAACTGTATCATTAAGCTGGATACTCAGTTGTGTGGGAAAATTAATACTTCATTATATAAAGCTAAACTCAAGTAATGTGAAACTTCTAACTTAAATTACCTTTAGGTTTCTAAATAAGTGATGAAATGCTGGGATCTGACCTTTTTTACAAGGTCTGTTTGTGTGCTTTTACTCTATATCAAAAGTCATCTTTCATTGCTTTTTGAAATAGATGCTATTATTCTTTTTGATTATTCCTTTCTAGGGACATTAGAGTTAGCTACATGTAATTGGTTTAGATGTTTGTGCTTGAATACTGTACAGCCCTTTGGTCGGTCTGATGTAAGCACACCTGTATGTACGATGCCTCTAAAGCAATCAGACATCAGTTTTGTGGAAAATGATGGGTGTGCTACCAGCAGCAGAATAGATAGTAAACATTAGAGCCTTTGTAGAAGTGTGCTCTGCATTCACAGATTATAACTGTAAATATAATTTTGAGACTAGAATATTAAAATTAATTTCTTCACGCATTTTCACCTGTTGCAACTAGAGAGAAGGATAAGAGACTCTGGGGAACTTATGCTTTGTGTACATGGCTTTGTAAAATGAGATATTTCCTGAGTTGTGATTCAGCTCTGCCTGCTATAGAATGATAATTTAGTTCAGTAAGGTATTTGCCCTTGTGATGTTACACATAAAAGAACTAGTACTTTCAATTGTGATTGTAAGGTGCTCTCAGGTGCAACTCTGGTCCTATTCTGACTTTCTTGGTCCCTTTATGCTGCCACCTGAAGAAAAAAAAAAGGTTAAAGAGAACATAGAAGGGAAACACTGGATGATCAGAAATACTGAATGGCTTACATACAATCACTCACTAAATAGTTTAGGATTCTTCAGGCCAGAAAGATTGCTGAAGAGTGAGATCATGGCTGTCTATTAAAATCATCTATGTGGCATGAAAAAAGACAAGTGAGAAACAGCTGGGTTTTGGGGTTTGGGTTTATTTTGGTCATCTTCTCTTACACGAATTAGGAGGTATGAAACGAAAGTAGCAAGCGGCTGTTCCAAAATAAGTGCTCACAAGTATTTCTTTTATCTGCTGTTCACAGTGTTTCTTACCAGATGGTGGTACTAAAGATTTGCAGGGTTCAAAGAGCAGTTAGAGAAATTAACAGAGGGAAAATCCATCAAATGCTTGGAGCACTGTAGAGCTGCCTGGATAAGTTCATCTTTATGCTAGGTTTGTGCTCCCTTTATATAAACCAGCTATTTTGGACATTCGTGTTTTTTTTTGAAACTAGAAGTGACTAGACTACAAAATCTGCATTTTAAAGCCATTTACTTTTTTTTTTTTTTTTTAATGATCTATACTTGTGAACTTGAAGTATCTCTGTTTTCTTTCAGACAGTACCTTGGTGGACTCTAAGATGTGTGAATATTCACCAGCAGTTGTTAGAGGAGAGATCGCCTGAGCTATTTACTCTTGCCCAGACCTGTATAAAACAAGGTATATTTCTAATTATGTCGTTTATTGGCTTGCAGCGTCACTTTTAAGATATCACATGTGAGGGGAATTTGTAAGCATAACTCTCACAACATCTTGCTTATCAGACACATATAACTGCAATGAATAGAGAGGGAATAGGATTCACTTATATTGACATGGACTTGTATGGCATGTGCTATTTTTTAGTCTCTAAGATGAAAAAGAGAATATGTGACCAAAGACAAAGGTTTTCTTCCTCAGTGTTTAGCACCGTTAACTTATCACAAACTCACTTGAAGCCATTCTGTACAGGTTCCATTCCTTATTTAACTGAGCTTGCTGGGGTTTTAAAAGGAAATGTCCTTGTTTTGTATCTTCATGGTGGTGATAAACTTTTTTTCTATTTTCTCTATACCCACCTAAGTTTTGAGATTTGTTACCTTCCTGAATTATATATGGAGAAAATAGACAACATTATGTAATCTAATTATTCAATTATGTAATATATATTGTTTATACTGATTGCATATTGTTATATATTGAATTACGCGATGTGTGTGTGTGTGTATATATATATATATGTTAAGATGCATGAGTCCATGGGACCTGACAAGATCCTCCACCAGTTCCCTCAGGACCTGTGGATGTAAGTGGATAGAAGCTGCTATCCATCATATTTGGAAGTTATGACAGTCTGGTGAAGTTCCCACTGACTGGAAAAGGGGAAATATTACTCTCATTTATAAAGAGGGAAATAAGGGAGATCGGGGAACTACGGATGTGTCAGTCTCGCCTCTGTGCCAGGCAGGATCATCTTCTTGGAAACGATGCTAAGGCACATGGAAAATAAGGAGGTGATTAGTGACAGCCAACATGGCTTCACTGACAAGTTTGGTGACTCTCCTGTGGTGGGGTTACAGTGGTGGTGGATGGGGAAAGAACAACTGACGTCGCTTGTCTGGACTTGTGCACGGCATTTGAGGTGTCGTGCACAACAGCTTTGTCTCTAAACTGAAGAGGTGTGCGTTTGATGGGTGGGCAGCTTGGTGGATTAGGAATTGACTGAATGGTTACACTCAGAGTTGTGGTCAATGCCTCAGTTTCCAACTGGAGACCAGTTGTGAGTCTTCAGGTTGATACTGGGACCAGGGCTGTTTAACATCTTTGTCAGTGACAGGGATAGTGGGATTGAGTGCACCCTCAGCAAGTTTGCCAGTGACACCAAGCTGTGTAGTGCAGTTGACTTGCTGGAGAGAAGGGATGCCATCCAGAGGGATGCTACAGCAGCTGGTAAAACTGGAAAAAAAAGAGGCAAGTTTTTATGTACATTTTCGCCTCACAAATAGTTAAATAAAGATTAGTCTTTTGAGTCACAAGCCTGAAATGTACAACCAGTTAGATTTAAGGAGTTTTCTATTGTGTTAGGGATGAGTTATGTAAGTTATACCTTGATAAAGAAGGCCAATGCCTCAAGTCTCCCCTTTCCTACCACATCTTAGTGGAACTTTTTTGATCTGAACCATGTATAGATTCAGGCCATGCAAATTATATGTAAAATATGAAGTGGGTTTTGGTCCTTGAAGAATTTTCAAACCAGTAATAAGGATGTTAGTAGAGTAGTGAAATTGAGCAGAGGATTTTATTGTGTCCTCTGCAGTGAAGAAGCAACTGATGTAATGCTTTGACTGGATGCTAAAAGGGCTAGAATGGAAGGGTTTTGTTGCAATTGATGTGTCTCCTTAGCCTGAAACTTTAAAATTCTGTTATTTTATTTGTTTAGATGGCTAAAGCTACGCTTCTTTAGACAAAATTGTTGCCTAGTTTTAATGTAGTAAGGCTTGAATATTTATGTGTTACTTCTAGGAACTATATACTCTAAATACTTACCAAAAAATTTCTATACGTTTTATATTATGGAGCAAGTGGTGCTGGTGTGCTTTATTCAGATAAAGAAGGCTAAGGAGATATGTTGATATTATTTTTTTAAGAAGATTTGAAAGTGTAAGTAGCTTTCTGCTTATTCTTAAGTATTTTGTTGTACTGAGTACGTGTTCCATAGGTGTGCCACATAAAGATATGAGATACCAGTGGTTTTGCAGTTCTATTCCAGTACTGCGATTCTTGTTTGACAAAACAGCTTTATTATGTTAACTTTGGTGAATGCAGAGCACATGAAAACACTTTTGGGTTCTGTTAAGTGGATAAAAAGTCTAATAGAGAAATCTGTAGCACATTTATGTGACCGTTATTTCTTCTTGGAAATACCTAAAAAATTTGAACAAAACTGAAAGAGAAGTAATCATGGAATTAATTAAAATTCACAGTCGAGATGGTACTGGCTAGAGACACTGTAGTTTGTACAGCCCTGATCTGTGTAGAAGATGCTGCTGCTTATACTCAGATACTAAGTAAGTACCAAGATGTCTATTAACAGTGACCTGTTTTGAAACTCTTGGATACAGTTTCCAGAGAAGAGGTTGTAAAGTACACCTAAATCTGTAGTGAGTTTCTTTGGGGCAATTTTGGCTGCCTGCTGCCTCTCAGAGTTTGTTTGTTTTCAAATTGAAGCCATCTGCTATTTCAAACAAGTACATTCATATTCCATAAGATAAATACTTAATAAACCTTTTAAATAGTTTTTGATCAGAGTGTGAATAGCTTGGTCCATATCAGCTTCTCTAGAAAACTTTGTCTTAGTTGTTGGAGAAAAAAACCTTCAAATTCAGGGGAAATTATCTTTTCTATTAAAAATACATTTTTCTCAAGTGTAAGGTCAATATCATCTTCTGAAGAGAAGACAGATGCAATGATTCCCTGCTGTTCTGAAGCAGCTGTTAAGCGAACCTAATGGGACTCAGTGCAGTTCCCATTCATTTGGCCATGTGCCAAACATGGTATGGGGTGCCAGAAGGATGTCTTAAGTTTGGGACATCAGTGCTTCTATGCTACTACATCAATAGTAGTAATGATGTGAAGCTTTTCCCCAGGGTCCTTGAAGTCTCAAATGCCTAAACTTATCCAGCACTTATGTAAGTAAATGATACTTTGGGAATGATAAGACTACTTCCCAGTGAATCACTTGAGTTCATCATAGTACTGTATATGTCTTTAGCACAAGCAATTTTGTATTCAGATCACTGGAACTTGTTAGCTGTGGAAAATCAAGAAGTGATGTGTGGTTATAGACTATAACCTGATCTTTTTCCTCTGAAATTAAATCAACATCGTTCTGTTTGAAAGTTGCATTTTTATGTGTTTTCCACCTGTACCTGCACATGCACATTCAGCATCTTGTAGGTTTCATTGCATTGACAACAGCCCTTCAGGACTTAGTGGCTCCAACAGTGCTGAGGAGTCAGTGCAAATCTGTTTGCATTTGTTTAAAACCCTCAGTGAGTTTTTGCTTGCTTTTAACAATATCTCATGGAAAACAGCTTTTTCTTTTTTCCTCATGTAAATAGGATGTCTGTCCTTTGGGAAGCCACTGGAGTGTCATTGTATATGCATAGAGTGTGAAAAGCTTGTAAGAATGGCAGATAACCCAAGTAATTTATTGATTTTAATTTTTTTTTCACTCTTTTTGTGCAAAACCCAAAGATTTGTTAGGAAGGGGGATGTTTTCTGGACCTGTGGATGTCATTCTCTTTTTTTAAGAAAAAGTATTTAATGATAAATATGGACAAAACCATTAAAATCTCAGATTGTTTCCTAATGAAGAATACGTGTTCCTTAAATGTGAGGTTAACTTTCTCATCTGTTTGAAACAGACTTTGCGGTAAATTCCCCAGACTTTGTTTTAAGATAGTTGTAGTCTCTTGAGGGGTTTTTTTTTTTAAGGATTAAGTTGTAACTGCTGCATTCTGTATCCTGCTTCAGTTAAAAACCATTGGAGTGATATTTGTGAATTACGGGTTTGCGTTCTTTAAACAAAATCTTTAAATCCAGTCTTTGACAAAGTTGTTACTAGTCAGGACTTATCCATGCAAACTCTTTCTTGCTGAACTTAAAAAGCTGTGTAAAAACTACATTCAGACTTAGTGGCTTTCTATATTAAGTGAAAGGTTTTGAGGATCAACAAGTACTAAAAAAAAAAAAAAGTCTAGGAGGTTTAAACAATAAAATACATTCAGACTAGAGCTGACTGCCAATCTCTAAATTCCAAAGTCAGAGAAAAGTATTTTAAAAATCCTTGGTAATATTATTTTTTCATATAATAAGGCTTTTTACTAACATTAATAAAGCTTGTTTGAAAAATTAAGCATCCATTAAGTAACACTGCATTAATGTTAGAATTGGATACCAGTCTTTTTAAGTACTGTGATGTTGTGAGGTATTATGGAACTCTTATTTTCAAAATATTTTCACAAAACACAGAAATAAAGCATGAAGCAAAAAAAAGTACTTCTGTTTAAGAGTAATTGACATGGTTTTCAACTTGATAGTCTGTATTTTACTATGCAATGCTCAATCTTCTGTTCAGACTTTCACATTTGAAGCCTTCGACTTAAGGGGATGGGTATTACCTCAGTATTTTGTATTCTGAGTTCTTGTGTTCTTTAGCAGATTTGTTTATTTTCTGCAAAAGTGGCATTTCCCATTTCAGCATTGCTGTAAAATGTAAGCAAAGACTGAAGTAGTAATCCTTAGATTGTAAAACTTGAAAAATGCTTTAAATCATATCTATCTTTTATGTACAGTCAGTGACTTTTTAAATGCGTGAAGGTGTAAACAACAACAGACTTTCTCTCCTGATATTTTAAATGTAATTTTAAAATATTATTCTCCTGGACTGCATCCTGATGTCTTTTCTTTTTCTTAACTTGCAGTGACAGAAGCAGAAGCTTTATTCACAAGTGGTGAAAGCTGGCACTTAGCAGTTCAGTTCCATCTGGAGTGTGCCTATACATTTTTGTTTTACTATGAGTATAAAAAAGCTAAACAGTGTTTCAATATGGCTAAAGATATAACAAAACTGCAGATTAACCTTACAGGTAAGTTTTGCTTGTACAGTCTATGGGGATGGTTGGTTGGACCAAACTAACTATGTCTTGTTAGTTGATGCTTTTTTTTTTTACATATCCAAGTGAAAAAGAACTGTATCTTGAAAAAACTCGATCTTTAGTAGAGAGGTCTTATTTGTATTTTAAGAATTAGCATTGCTTGGAAGAGAAATATGACACCTAGTTACAGCAGTACTCCCTAAATGGGTGTCTGAGCAGTTATGGTATTATGATCCTTCCTTCTAGTGTTTCATGTCAAATTCTACGTCTAGTTGTCTCTGTTGGTGTCATGATGAATTTTTTTTCTTCTGTTTGTTTGGAGACATCTTCCAGGACTATTGTTATCACAGGAAATAACTAAAGAACTCAAATTTCCAATGAACAGAAATCACAAGGATTCAATCACTACCAAGACTTTGTAATTATCCTTTCAGAATCTATTCTTTGGAGTCAGGCATATCAGATTGCTGCACTTGCAATTTCACTTAAAATATATAGATATGGGACTTTTTGGTCTAGTTGGTCCTGCTTTGTAATCAAAATGACATAAAGTGTGCACCTTTTCTAAGTGTGAGAACTTATAATTGTGCCTGAATAGAAATGCAAAAACTCTTCATATGTTTTTTCCTATAGACTTATTAGTGGTAGGCACTAACGAGCTCAAACTTGCAGCTTCTTTATCTATTACATTACTGTATGTCACAAGGCTAATTGTTCCATCATATCTAGTTTGGAGCTGTAGCTAACCCTGTTTATACCCTGAGTCAGCTTAATATTTTAATTAAAAAAACAAACCAACAGAAAAAAACCCAAAACACAGAGAAACAAACAAAAGAACCACAGGGTAACACAAAACCAAATAAATTTTGTGGAACTCCATGCTCATTTATTTAATGGTTATAAAGGTTTACTTTGAAAGATCCATGATGAAAATCTTGTGGCATAATGTTTTGGCATAACTATGAATTGATTATGTTCAGTGGTATCTACTTAAAACACAGAAGTAATTTACATATATCTGAAGGAATTCTATACATTTCAATTGTTCCTGCCCTTTTTTCCTGTGTGCAAAATGAGGTGGGCTTGTGATGCTAACTTGGTATTGTAAGGTAGTTTTCTTTAAAATTAACCAAACATTTTCTTGGGTTTTTTTGTTAAAAAACATCACTACACATGATGATATTCAAGCTATAAAAATGTAATTAACAGAACAAGTAAAATGAAAGAGGCAGGGAGCTATTCACTGTTATTCCTCAACTTGCATGTTGGATTTTTGTTTTCCTTTAAAGGACATCTTTAGATTTTGGATTAATTATTTCCTAAAATCTAACTTAGGAAAAAACCCTCTTGTTTGGAGGAGAAAAAAGAGAGATTGGATGCAGTGAAATTATTCATATTTTTGTTTACTTTACCACGAGGTTATGCTAGTCCCCGAGAAAGATTGTGAGGATACAGTATCTTGGAAAAATGTTGTGAAACTTTTAAAGAGTCTGTGGTTTATCTCCATAAATCTATTAGAGTACTTATGAAGGATGTCTTAACTGAAGGCAAATGAATGGAACCGAACATGTGGGAATTGTTGGCATTCTAGACAAACTCATTTGACATGCATGTTTGGGCTAAATGGGAGGAATGTTACATCATCAAAAAAGACTTTGCTTTAATGTCAAAATTCAATCTCTAGCAAAGACATTTTTAAGGAAGGAATTTCCTTTTTTAGGAAAGGATTTTGAGAGGTTTATGTGCATTAATGGTTGTAATCCTTACCAGTTGAATGTTTTATTACAGCATGGAAACATATATTGTTCTTAAACAGAGATTTCAGGACCAGTATTTTCCAAAGTTACTTTAGAAATGTGTGAATAAATCATACTTGTTTTATGAACTTTTTTTAAAGTCCCATTAATCCAAATATGTGCCGTATTCATCATTTATTAAAAAGCATCCTTATGTCCCTCACAATGAGTCACAACCATCAATAACTCCATAAAACAATTTCCAGTAGAAGAGAACAATGCGATCCTTTTTGCATATAAATTTCATGAGTTGAAGGGTAGTAATCCAAAATAAATTTATGATAACAGATCTGGAGGATTAATAATGCTGAACTCTGAGATGTGCATATTGTCTGCTTATTGTTTTCATGCCCAGTAATACATCTCTGGGAACTTTTAATATGGAACAGAAAGTAAAGTTTCTGTGTAGGTTCCTTCTGTTTTGTGAGGTTGTATCATAGAATCATAGAATGTTCACTTTTGAAAGGGACCTTAAACATCATCTAGTGCCAACCCTGCTGCTGTGGGCAGGGACACAACCCACTAGACAGGTCACTCAAGGCCTTATCCATCCTGGCCTTGAACACTGCCATATTTGGTGGTATAAACCAATCAGATTTTTCTTCTCATCTTAAACACATGATATAAAAATAGTAAAACATAGTGTTTTGTCCCTATAATAACAAAGAATTCTTAGCTTATAAAAATATGGTGGGAGATGTGTGCGTATGAGAGCATAAGCAAATCCCAGTTTCTGGGTGGTAGCAAGCAATTTTATTGGTAACCTGAGTAACTTTGCAAGTATTTTATTCAGCTGTTTGAGCAGTAAGATGTAATAGAAAGTGAATTACAGCATAGTGATATTCAAGCAGTATTAAAATTGAGCACTAAGTGCTACCGTGTAAAATTAGTATGAATCATTACCCAGTGTTTCTCCCTGTGTGTCTCTTCTCTGCAGTGTGCTGTGTGATTTCAAAGTGATATTTTTAGAACCTTTTCCACTTCTTCATTAACTCTTAATACAGGGCTTTCCCAGTAAAAGCAGTAATTGGCAGAAAACAAGAAATCAGTTTAATTTCTGACTTCTTTGCTAGTCTCCTTCCACTTTCAGGAAGAAAAGTGGGTGACTGCTATTGCAGTGCCTCTGCCAGGTGATTCTTACAATCAGTGGCCTCATCTTCAGGGCTTTGTCACATGAGCAATCAATCATCTTCACCTCAAAGATTTTATAAACTGAAAGTTTCTCAACATTATAATCAAACTAAGGACTTTACTTGGTCTAAATTAGTTCTGCAAAAGCAGCAGTGGATTAGCACTCATTCCTCCATTTCTGTTATTTGACTTTCACAGTTCTCACTGTGTGGGCATTGTATCATTGTAATAATAAGCAAACAAACCTCCAGATTTTAGGGAGTAATTTTTAGCTCCATTTTGGCTCTGATTAAGATTTTGTTGTTTTAGGTTACTGTCCTAAACTTTTATTTTTTGACTTCTCTGATTGCACTTTGCAAACAAGTTGCTAAGAGGGGAAGAACAGGCTTGTTTTTCTTTACAATTTGCTATAAATATCAATTGTCCCCCTAAAAACAAATGCAAATTGTCATAGGGTCCAATAAAGAACTGAAGAAAAAACATGGAGGAATTTCACATTGTGCATTCTGAATATTAATTCATTATACAGCCTTCATAGGTTTGCTGTTTCATTCACTCCAATATTACTTTTATAGTATCTTATATGCCATATTATGGTAATGCCATGTCTGTGATCCTGCTTCAAAGACCTAAGTCTTCAAATGAAGTTTTGAAATATTTAAAATGATGTCCTGAAAGATATGACGGGGTTTTCTTTTGCCTACATGTCTCCATGTAGTCATTAACTTTTAGCAGGCAAATCAAACAATTGGTTTTGGTTTACTGCTTGGGAATAAGTAGGGAACTGCTGAAACTTGATGACTATGAGCTTTCAATACACTGGGTTATAAGGAATTTAACTAAAAACAGCTTTGCAAGACCTATGTAGCTGTGTTTGTATATTTGTAATATGTATTTCTTTTTATGTCTTAGCTAGCAGTGAGAACACTTGTAACTCTGAAAGAGAGAAAGCAGAGTTAAACCACTGCTAAATTTCATAGGTTAATTCTCAGTGTATTTCTCTATTTTGTATGCCATTTTTTTGTGAGTAACTTTCTTGCATATGATCAGATTACTGTTTTCTAGTGTTCATTAATATAAACATATTTTCTGCAGGTGCTTTGGGGAAGAGAACACGGTTTCAGGAAAAATATGTTGCACAGCTTATTTTGGATGTCCAAAGAACAGATGAATTCGTCCTTCCTCACAGTGAACTAAGTCCAGCTCCAACACCTCTAGAAAGCTTAACAATAGTATGTATATGAGAAGAATTACTTGGATTTCTTAAAATTAAAATGTTCTGAAGCTTTTCTTGAGTGTCTGCAAGGGAAAAGCATGTTGTGTCTAGAAGAAACTTGAGATTTCTAAAAGTTTGTAGTAAAGCTGTGGGGCTGTAATTTGCCAAATATTAAAGGACATGGGGTAAACCATCATATGAACATCTGCAAGACAGATGTAGCTACGCAACTAAAAGCATGTTTGCAAATATGATCTTCTGCAGCTTATGTATTAATTTTTAGTGACTAAGATTGATGGAGCTGGGAAAACAGGTGAGAGGCAGATTTTCAAAATAGCCTGCAAGGCATCACAGAAATGTATAGATCCCTATGGAATGCCAGATGTGTTCAGTTACAGTGCAAAGATAGGAAATTGGTCTATGGCATGAATTATGTGACTTGGTCCTACTCATCTAAGGGTGTGTGTAATGACTTCAATTATAAATTGCTCAAGAACCATTGAATTGTTTTAGGATGCCATTTTTCCTTCATAGGAAGGTTCAAAGTTATTTGAACTTGCTAAAGAAGAGAGATAAATTGAGGTATTTGGTCCAAGATTTGTACTTCAAGTCATATGTCACACCTTAGGCTTATGACAGAACTACATATAGCAACCCATTATAGGATAGTGAGAGCTCAGGGGAAACTGCTGGGTGAATGACTGACTTAGTTATAGACTTCAGGTACGACTTACCTAGAACACAGGGATAGGCTGCATTGTTCTCAGAGTCCCTAACTGTGGTATTTATGACTGTTTTTTCCAGTTATTCACCACTTTCTGAAGAATTTGTCTTTGTAGTCTATTTCTAATAGGCACGTAATTTGGAATAAAATAATTACATCATTTCAATAAAAATGACAACACTGTTTTGGGCTGTTGGTATAACCAAGAATGAAATATTTTGCTAATCAAGTACTATATTCGTGTGTTCGTTTAGTGAACAGACACATTGCTTCTGAAGTAAGTTTAGCAGAGAATTTGAGAAAGAAAACTGGAGTATTTGAAACCTTTAAAAATTAGTTATGCTGTGTTATCTACTAAAATTTTACTGAATGTTGAAAATAATGCTAGAGAAAGTAAGGATATCTACTCTTTTGGGAAAATAAAAACATGAAGCTAGAAACAAGTTCAGAGGATTTGACTGCAGTTGAGTTTTGTGCAAGCCTGAGTGCTGTGTCATATAATTCTGTCATAAGATAGTCAGGTTCCCCATTAAAGAAAGTTAGGCTTTCTGTTCCCACGGCCTATTTCTGGAGGGAAAAAAAATCACAACCTTTTATTTCTGCATTGTGCATGCATCACATTTTAGGAAACCTAATATTAGAACCACGTACTGCTTTGAGGAAAACCTGAGATGTTTCAAGTTCAGACATTATATTAATATATGAGAGTTCTGTCATGGGTATTAGACTAGTTTTGGCTAAGTAGACTCTTCAGATCATATGCTCATTGAATTACCAATTAAAAGGTTTGGGTTTTTTCCTTGGTTTCAAGTATGTCTTTATTGATAACATAGTATCAAAGTACAACTTATTAATGTAATTTGTCAGTGTAGTGTAATTAACTTAAACAGTGAATCCCAGTGTTTCTTTTGCCAGATCTGATCTCAAATTTGTCAGCCTTGAGTGTATCTTGAAGTTCTTTTAGCTAAAACTGGAGTTAATGCTGTTCTCCTTCTGCCAAAACCAACCAACATCATCCTTTGCATCCCTGTCAAGTTTAGGGAGGATGCTTGTTGTGTACTTTTAAAAGTCTGTTCATGGCAAATGCATAGAAGGCAAGTCTTGAGAGGTGCTGAAAGTCTCCACAGAATTAACATGGGTATATGGAAAACTGAAAGGCCTGTAACTATGCTGCAAAATTATAATAGGGAAATTTTCTTCCAAATCTCTCCAGTGGTCTTATTTTATATGTGCCATTTGCAGATAGAGGAAAATACTCTTACTTGTTTCAAGACAGGATTTGTCCTGGATGAGTGGAAAAATTCCTAAGAGAAACTCTGACAGTTTGTGTTAAGGCCAAGTTGAGACTGATCACATCTAATTTTCAACTCCTATTTTGGAGTGCTTACTGCTGTGGTCTTAAAGTTCTCTCCCTGCTCTTGTTCAGTAGGAAGACTGAACAAGTTATTTGGTGATTAAGTGGTGGGTGATTTAATTTCATTAAAATGCAATCAAAATAATAATGTGTCCCATTGTTGGACTGGCAGGTGGGCTGATTTCTGGTCAAGGGCTTCATGCTTCCCTCTGGTGCTGAGCAATTGTGTTATCTCAGATGGCACTAGGAGGAAAACTATTTGCATTTCAAAATGCATATTTGAGATTGTGAGTCCAAAACTTTGCTCACACATCAGTTTCTGTGAAAGGAAAGCCTCAGGCTTGAGGTGATACACAAGGACTCTTGATATGAAGTGGTATGTTAAAATAGGTTGATTAGTTTTAAAAAATTCCAAGCTGTTTTTTCGTTTTGGGGGAATGAGGAATTTCTTTTTACATCTAGAAATGAAAGTCTTGCTTTAAAACTCTGGCGTGGAGTTCAGTGTATTGATACTCATATTGAAGCTAAAGCAATTAGTACTGTTTATGCAGGTTAGATTTTAAAAATTATGTAGACCTGAAGGCAGAAAATTTTAACTAATTGCCATATAAATTAAATTGTAATTTATGTTGCACCTAACAAAGTGGTATCATTATATTAGTTCTAAAATAATTTTCATCTGGAAGTGGTAGATAATCTTTATATATGCTAATGTAGTAAGAGAAGAAAATGATGGTATTCAATATGTGAGAGTGCAAATATCTTCTTTATCCCCTTAAAATAAAATGAGCTTATTTTCTTCACATTCTATGTCAAATCATAGTTTAGTTTCATTCATGTAGTGATAAAATACGGATGGTGAATGCAGATAACCCACTTCAAAGCATTCCTGTTTGCTCTTTGTTCTTCTGTGGACGTTCATTTTGACATTGCCAATCAAAGATGTGAATGCAAAACAGCTACTACTAGGACACTGAAGGGAAATTAATAGGAAGTTTGGAAGACTTAATATAAATCCATTATCTGTTTTTAATAGATTATGAAAACTACTACTCATAACTAAAAAACAGTAGTACGGTAATTGGTTTCAGAACCAATTGTTTTGTTTGGTTCTTTTTTTTTCACAAGGGAAGGAGAAAAAGTATTACAGCTACCTCCTCATGCAGCCAAGGGAGTCTTTGGTTGTTTCCAAACAACCAAATTCTATGAACATAGTAATTCGCACTTATCAGTGATAGATTGTATTACTTTCTCCTTTAAGTTAAGCTACAGACAATGAACCTCAGGGAGCATACTTTTTGTAAAAGTTAAACTAAATACTCCTTAAATAAAAAAAGTCTTACAGAGGAAATTTTATAGAAATTTATAAGTACTTCTCCAGGACCAAAATGTTTTCAGAATACCTCTTCTTGCCTCTACTAGGACAAAGTATCTGAAGGTGCTAGCTCAGTGAGGTTTTTTCAGTCTGTGTGTTTTTAATTTACAAACTACTTAAGGAATTTACCTGTACTGGCTGAAGGCATGCTTTACATCGTTGGGCTTTGCTGGTGCTTAAGAAGAAATCCTTAAATTCCCAGAGGTCCATGATTGCTAGCCTGAAAACCTGCATTAATGACTATAACATTCATCTGTTTCAACTTGTCTGTGTGTGTATATATAATAGAGGGTGAAATTGTTGATAATTCTATAAACAACAGATCAAAAAGGAAAACTGCCTTCAGTCCTTGTTTAAGTAGAAAATCAATATTAAGTAAACGTAGAGTTCTGAATCTTGTTGTTCCTGCATGAGAGTCAGTATATTTGTAGCAAAAGTGTTTTTGATGGTAGCTCCTTGTGCTGACTTCATTATTTAGTTATTTTATCGTAATGACGGTAATTTACTTTCCACTCTGTCTTTCTTTGGGGTAGTATTGTCCTTTTTCAAACAGGTATTTTTCATATATTGAAGGCATAAATTTCTCTGTAGCTTTTCTATCTCTGTTAAAGTATTTTTTTCTCTTCCAACAGAATTATGATTTAAATGATGACACAGTGCTTAATGAGATAAAATTAGCAGATGCTGAGCAGTACCAGGTACCTGATTTGTGTGCAGAAGAGCTTGCTGTAATCCTTGGAATATGGTAAGTTAGTTTATAGCTACTTTAAAAAAAAACCCAAACAAACAAAAAAAAATCCAAAAAGCAACTGCATGAATCCTTGTGACAATGAAATAATTAAATGGTGAGTTGGTGGGACTTTTTTCCCTTCCTTATTATGTATTGTGGCTGAAAGGCTAAAAGATTAGCGTGATACGTGGATAGCATTTTCAGTTTCCTCAGAGTGAACATTAGCATCCAGCTCAGAATTTCCGTGATATTTCTTTAGTTCCTATATTGTTGTTTTATCCTTAAAAAAGCATTATACTCTTTGTGCCTCAGGTTAATTATGTTTCAGATGTCAGCTAGGATTAGCTACCATATAGTAATGACACTTTGGTATATTTTGAAAACGCACTTCAGATTCTGCAGTTGTCAGCTTCCAGTGAGGATCAACCATCAAGAAATACACTGCCCTGCTATTCAATCACACAGGAATACTTGTATAAATTCAAAGTGTCCATTGCTAGTTATAAGCTATAGTGCAAAGTCGTCATTGTTTTGCACCTCAGTTGTTTTTATTTTCCTGGCTTTTAGTAATTATATGCTGTGTGGATTCTGGACATAGCACAGAAGAACAAAAAGCAGCTTGAGATTTGAGTCTCATAATCTGGCTGCTGCTGAATATCCCCATTTTTCTAATAGAGAATGTTATTTCCTGTGACATAGTAGTTATTTAGCCAGTGACAGTTATCTTACAATTTTTTATGTGTGGTTTGTTTCAGAAGTTGTGGTGTGTAGAAGTACTGTACAGTCAATAGGTGACTTTGATGTAGTGTTCATCATTAATGGCTCTCAAAGCACTTTTCTGATCTATGAGTTGCAAAATGAGGGAATCTGCAGTACTGCTGGAATATCTTGTCCAAGTCAGAAGAAGGCCATGAGCTGAACAATGGGTGAATCGTAGTTTCTAGGTCTGCAAAATCCTAGTGAGAAAATTCAGTGGCATAAGCTGACAATGCGGCTTTTGACAGTAGTTCCTTTATGGTGTGGGAGTTTTTGTTTGTTTTCTAGTATATGTTATTCCTCTTTCCCTCTCTTCCCACTTGGCAAAATTTTGAGATACTTTTCCCCTTCTTGTCCCAAAAAGGGCAGTGGAAGTCAATAGTGCAGAGGCGACTGTTGTCTTTCATCTGCCTACTTCTGAGGTCAGCTTTTTGAAGGGCCAGATGCTTGCTTGGCTGCGTATTTGAAGTCAAATGTGAGCTTGTGTGTCTCTGCTTTCATCTGTGCCCTTTAATCAGGAATTCATGAGCAGGGTATGTACTGTGGCTCCATATTTTCTTTATTCCCCAAGTCTTAAACTTGTTTCAAGGCCAATTCTAGATCTGGTTTGAGGTTCAAGGAGTGCAGTGAACAGTGAATTGACATATATTCTTGGCCCAGACACTTTTAGTCTTTCACACTGACTCAAGTCAAGGCAAAGCCTTCGCCTTTCTGAGGAGCTTTTTCATGAGCACCCTATTTTTAGCACAGTATTGTATTATATTCAGATTATCCTTCTGAAGGAAATTTTAATTTGCTTATTGTTCTTTTTTGTCTTTTTTTTTGTTGTTTTGAAAGGGTAGAATTTTAGTTTTACATTGGTGGGCTGCACAGTAGGTTTCTTGATCACAGTACATCACTTTGAAACCACCACTGTCATGCTCTGAATGGTGGCCAGAAAACGTATTGACTGACAGCTGTGTGTGTACATTATAATCTAAGTGGTATGTGAGTTTTGCAGGACTCAAGGCAAGAAGACACTAAAGGCAACTAACCAAACAAAATCCAGTGTTGCTTCCCTATAGGAATGGAAAATATCACCTAGTGGGTGGGATAATGTTAAGCGACTGAAATTGTTTCAGTCAGAGGGGACAGGATTTGACACCAGCCATGTTGCAGAAAGGTTAGTAGGATGCCAGCTTTGAGAACTCTTGTGCTTTGAGTGCAGTTTAGGGCGGGGTTGCTGGCTGTACCCCTGGTGTCTATACCAGCTGTTGGTATGTCAGTTTGCAAGGAAGCACATACATGTTACATACACTGATCTGGTTTGCTGGAGAAAGGCAGCCTGCAAGTGAAGAAAAAGTCAATAGAAGCCAGTTCTCTGTGGTATCTGTAATTGGAGGCAGTTTTCTTTTAAAGCATTTGATTATGCTATTTCTCCTTTGCAAATTCCTTTTCTTACAAATACTGAACTGTTTATAGAATTAAATCTGAAAAATAGCATTTGCCTCTTTGGATAATGAAATTGTAGCTAGAACAAAGTGTAGAGTGAGGGGAAAAAGCACCCCAGACTGCCTCACTTACACAAGGGTCTCCTGTTTCATCCTATCCATATCTTGTAGTAACTGTCTAGGAAAAAAGTCCCTAGAGGTGTCTTCTGATGATCTCATTGCAACAGTAATGAAACCTAAAGGAAATGCTAAAAGAAACTCCCAGGAGTGTGGAAATGTCACTTGGCTAGGACTTTTTTGATATCTTAAGTGAAAATAATTAGTCATGATGGTATAAAATTTATTTTATAGTCAAGCCTTAAGACTGCGGCCAAAACTTTGTATAGAGCCTCAAGTCAAGCTTTCAGAGGCTGATGGAAAAGTATGTTAAAGTTTCAATCTAAAGGGAAGAAAAATCCCTTCTTATCACTTGATTCACCATTTTTTAAAAGGTAAAAGCTTTTAGAAATTAATTACAGCTATAGAAAATTCAAAGAAAGCAAAGAGAAACGTCTCATGGCTGGTTCTTTCTTAATCTTTTGCTCTCTCGCAAGGATCAAATCAGATCAAAATACTGTGTTATACTGGAGGTACCTCAGTTCAGCCAAAGGCTGTGCACCAGGCTTCAACTGCTAGGGAATCAGGAAGCTTAACTTGTACTTTACAGTAGTACATTGTTTAATAATATATTGTATAGTTTACATGGTGAGGTGTAGAAGCATAGTTGAAGCAACTGCATAAGCACTAAATAGCATTAGAGCTAGAAGATTTTTAACAAAATTACCAAATACAATCTTTTGAATTGAGTAATTATAAAAAAAATTATATATAAAAGAATCTCAATATACATGTTGATAATGGAAACCTCTTGGGAAACTTGAGTAGGTGAAACAGGAGAATGTTTAGCTACTTGAAATTTCAGAGTGTAATCATAGCTGTGTGTTCATTCTCTAGTCAGTGGAGACAATCAGCACCTGCAGAGCATGATTCATTTAACTTCAGGCTCTTGTTTTACAGTGGTTTGAGTCGCTCCTAAATTTATCTGTATTTTTGCATGGATTACAAAGGAAGCATGGGCAGTTAGCAAGATTAAAGGTCTGAATTTTACATGGTTAAAATTAGGTAAGATGGATCCTGTGGTTATTAAGGCCAGAGCTTACACACGTTGTCCTGTGAAAGTAAAAGGTATGACATAAAATCTTGGACAGCTTTAAAGGTGTGATGAAGGTTTTTCTGTTCAATACTTTTTGGCACTATGGTTCATCTTTGAGTCTGGCTCTTTTTCATTCGCAAAATTAACGCAGTTGGTAAAACTGCATAGATACACAGCAAATACTCATGCTTATGTGGAAAGTCTGACCCGTCTATTCTTCAAGTCTACCTCATGCTCCTTGACCGAAGTTTTAAGCAGTTACCTGAGGAACTTGATTTTGTCTTGTCTGCACTTGCAGAGGTAGTGTGCCAGGAAACAAAAGCAAACAAAAACTCAGCAATTACCTGCATCCATCTAACTTTAGCCTCTGACTTCCAGAGGGACTGTGAGAAGATACCTAAGGGTGAATAATAACAGGAAAATGTGTGTTGCTCCCTTCTGACTTTCCCAGCCTCTGACCAGTGATTTCGTGAGCCTAATATGACTTGTTTGCATTGCAGACCTCAATGCATCTCTCAAATGTTTGCTGTCTTTCATTAAGACCGTATGCATTTCTTCCATCAGTAGCATCTTTTGGCAAAGCTGTCTGTCTACATATTTTGTCTGCTATTCAAAAAAATCTCCTCCAGGTAGTTTTGGTTGCCAGGAGCTTAATTTAGTGACTGCACTTTCTATTTCCTACAATTTTGAAAACCTGCAATGTCCCTCTTTGGTTAGACCTAGCCTAGAAAGACATTCCTTTCGTAGATGTTACATGTTTATAAGGCATAAAATGTAATTATTCATATAAACCAACACTTCTTCTAGCTGGCTGTTTCTGAAATTTTTCCAATACAGAATTGTTGCCTTTGAAATGAAAGGTCCAGAACAGAACACGATATACAAGAATGGACAAAGTCTTTATGTAGCTTTTTCTGTAAGGTTTAGGTTATTGATTTGTATATTTAATGCAATACGCCCTAGTATGCTATTCTCTATTGCTTTTTTAATTAATTATTCACATTTTGATTTATCTTTTTAACAGCTACATGGTACTGAGTTTTATGCAGCTTCAGGGCTAACAAGTTATTCCTGAATAGAAATGGTCAGATTGGAGCCTATAATTTTTTTGTGAAGCTGAGACTGTGTTTCCTATTGTTTATTGCTTGGCATTTTTATTTTATTACCCTTTTTTCCTGTAAAGTCTTCCTGCAGCTCCTTATTGTCTATTCACATCCGTACCTCAAAGAATGTCATATTATTTGCAAGTTTTCTTGCCTTGCTATACATTCTCCTGTTCCAGTTTTTTATTAATATTACAGCACATGGATCACAGCACAAAACCTGTGCAGGATTATACCAGTGACCTTCTCCATTGGGATGGCTGACTCTTTTACTCATATCATTTCCTATTGTTTAATCGGGTACTGACCTTTGCCAAGACATTCCCCCATATCTCATATAAATGCTGTTTCTTTGAAAGCCCTTCTTGGTGAGGAACTTCTCAAAAATTCTTTGAGATCCAAGCTGCTTTCATCAACCAGCTTAGGTGTATCTTCATGCTGGTTAAACCTTGTGAAAGCCTCCAAGAGGTTTGTAGTGCAGGATTGTGTTGGTTGGTTGGTTGTTTTGTTGCAGAAGCCTGACTGACTCTCCCTACTTGTGTTGTTACTTGTTTGTGCATCTCAAGTCCTGTTCTTTATAGTCTCTCCGTACCTACCTGCAAGAGATGTTATGCTTGCAAGTTAAATTGATCCCCTGACACCAATTTTAAAGGCTGGCTTTATTTTTGTTGCTCTCTTATCTTCCTTCAGGCACTGAGTTAGTTTTAAATGAAAACTTAGTCACTGCTTTTAGCATCCATCCTGGTTTCAGCTGGGACAGAGTTCATTTTCTTCTTAGCAGGTGGTACAGTGCTGTGTTTTGGATTTAGCACAAGAATAATGTTGATAACACAGTGATGTTTTGGCTGTTGCTAAGTAATTTTTACCCTAAGTCAAGGACTTTTCAGTGTCTTGTGCTCTGACAGTGAGGAGCTGCACAAAATGCTTGGAGGGCACACAGCTGGGACAGCTGACTCCTACTAACTAAAGGGATACTCCATAGCATATGGCATCATGGTCAGTATATAAAGCTGGGGAAAGGAGGAGGAAAGGAAGGACCTTTGGAGAGATGACATTTGTCTTCCCAAGTAAGTGTTACATGTGATGGAGCCCTGCTTTCCTGGAGATGGCTGAACACCTGCCTGCTGGTGGAAAGGGGGGATTTAGTTCTTCTCAACCCATAAATTTTCTTCACTTTTACTCTTCCAGTTCTCTTACACCCACTTCACAGGTGGGGGAGTGAGTGGACACCTGTGTGTTGGGGCTAACCCGCAAGAGTGTCTGAGCTATTAATCAAAAACCTCATTTTTTCCTGAATACTCTCTGGTTCTGTTAACTTAGCACTCAACCTCTTAGTGTGTAACTTCCTTTGCAGCTTTCTAATTAGAGAAAGTTTTTACTTTCCTGTAATTCTCTCCCTTACCCAAAAGGGCTCTCTGGTGGGAATTTTACTATGTTCTTCTGCTATAAATGCTAATGCAATGCATTCATATAGCTTTTCTGCACTTGCTTTTATACCAGAGCTGTATTGGTACTGTAGACTCTCCAGATTTTTGTTCCTGCTGCATTGTAAGAAGAATTTAGCACTGATTTTTACTTTTTTGGTTAGTTTTGCCTTAAGCACTTTTTTGGACTCTAATTGCATTTTTAAGTTGTTTCATTATTTAATATTACAGTAGATTTTGATCCTTTCTGTATTCTGTGTTTCAATACAACTCCATTTTCGAAGAGCGCTGTCTTATTTTTAATAGCTTTTAACAATGTTCCTTAACATATTTCACCTTTCTAAATCAATTCTTGAAACAAATATTTAGTCTTAATCCAGAGAGCAGTGCTTTGATTGCCTTTAATTTCACTGTTTCGTATATAGCTAAATAAATCCCAAATTAGATAACTATTTAGTTAAGCTGGATACTTTATCCATTAGGCTGCCAATGTAGACCTGATTAATCAGATTGAAGAATTGGTTGTGAGCTACTGGCAATCAGCTTATGCTGATTTACTAGAAAACACTTTTTTTTTGCTGCAAAGTAAACCTTACTCCAAGGTTGTGTTTTATCTGCCTAAAGAATGCGTTTTTCTCATTGTTTTCTTTCCCTCTTCTATTTCAATAAACTCCTTAAGAGGGGATTCAAAAGTGAACATTAAATAACTGACAAAGCTGAATGATGTGATGATTAGTGACTTCGTATTGTTATGAAAAAATCCCTCATCATAGATCTTACAGCAATAGGTCCTAAATTCCACTCAGATTTCAACTCCTGACATTCTCTGGGATGAACTGTTTAACCTGTCCTTGAGATCAGAACAAATGCAGGGCATAGAAACGAAAAAGCCAATGCAGTCATTAGAAATGCTTAAAACCAAGCTACAATTCTACTCTAGATTCAGATTCAAAATATAGCTTCAGATTTGCTTTGATTCAGTGTGGAAAAATCGTTTTAAAAATTTAGTTTTTCTCTTTTCTTTCAAGACTTACAACATGGTACTTACGTGTCTTAAAGCTTTGTGAATGGATGTGGCAGAAATGGAAATTAGAGACCTATTTTAGCACTGCTTTGATCTGGAAGAACTGCATCTATATGCATCAAAAAGCTGTGACAAAAAATTGGTCTAGAATAAGAAGAGAATTAATCCTTTCTGCTTGAATCAATGTATTTTTAAGATGCTGAAAAATAGGTTCCACTTTTGTCGAAGTTTACCTGTCCCTTGGTTTACCCATAGCTTTTTAAAAGCTATGGTCATGTCACTTAGCATTCTGGTTGCCTGACTGCTGTTGTGTTGCTATAATACTTGAAGTTTTCTTGCTGCCTCTTTTTATGCTCTTGTTTTGTTTTTTTATTTCCCCTCATGCATAGTGAAACTTACTATGTTTTACCTGAAGTGACATTCACATCAGTGACTAGTGTTTAGTGACTTGAGTTGACTACATCAAGGTGACTTTAAGTATTTCTGCTAGCAGCTGATATTGGACAAGGAGAAAAGTAACTGGGGCAGAGAAATTCTTTATTACTTTCCTGTTTGCATGATTTTCTTACGGAAGGGAAAAAACAATGATATATGTGACAGATTTTGTTTTTCTTCCAAACGTTCTCTTCACCAAAATTCAGAACCACACAAATTAAATGGGGAAGGAGGAATGACAGTTAGTTTTCCTTCTTGTCAGTCCAACTTTTCTGAATGTAACAAAACCAAAAGGAGCTGGCTTGTTTTTGAAGCCTTTTCTCAACCAAAAGCAAAATTGCTATATCCTTGCAGCCACATTCATATAGGTTGCTCAACTGATGGTATTATGAAACATGAGTATAAACAGTAGGAAGCTTGTGTGGAACCTCTGTCATGGGAAGTCTGTGGGAACAGACTAGATAACTATTTATCTGAAGTTAGAGGTTTGTAGTGCAGGAAGGAGAATTGGAAGAGCTCTCAAGCTTCCTTCCACTGTAGAAATTATTGTTTTGCAGCTACTCTGGTCATATTTTCTTCCCTACAGTAATGTACAAGTCTCTTTTTTTTTTTCCCCCTTTCCAAAACATTCTGGTCAGTAAGGTGACTCCTTTCTCATCCACCCAGTCAATTTGCATTATTAGATGCCTATGTTGTTACAGGATAAAACAAGTTGGTTGGTTAATCAGAGCATTATCAAAGAGATGAAAATAACTCTTTACATGAAACCTTGAACCTTAAAGAACTGCAGTTATCTAATTTCACTGCATGTTTAAACAATCTACTTATGTTTATATTAATTCACACATTTGTGCTTGCACATCTCTCAGTTGTTTTTAAAAATGTGTAGATTTTATCCTTTTGGTTTAAGTTGCCGTGAATAATCATCAGCTCTAAACCTGGTATGATTTCAGATTCTTTATTATGTAACAGTTTTAGATGTTGCCATTTAAATAAATTGAGAGTTACTCCTCTATACCACTGACCTTCTGCGATACCTTTTTCTAAAAATACATTTAGAAAATTCATTGCACACATTGACAATTTTGTTTAATTCAGAGGTGTGTTGTAGTCAAGTGACATCGCCATTCACTCCACCTCTCAACATTTTGGGGAAAGTTTAGTAAGAAAGCATGAAGAAAGTACTGTTAAAAGAGGGGATCCCCTAAGTTACCAAAAATAAGAAAAAGGAGGGGGGGAAGAATCTTACCTCACAATAAAAGTAGGAAACTGAATCTCAGGAGGGGGTGTAATTATTGTTTTGTTACAGCTGAGCCTACCTGTGTTTGACTGCAGTCACTGGAACAAATGCCATTTGCACTGGGAGAATAGAATTTGTTTCATGCTCATCCCTTAATTTCCTGATTGTTTTATCTGTGCTCATTCGTAGACTGCTCTAGTTTGTTGAATATTAGTGGTTCCTAAAGAAGGGCCATTTTAGAAATGCTGAAACAGCGCTCTTCAGAGAGAACTTTTTCTTCCTGTTGGATTTTTTCCCCCTCTGTTCCCCCATATCATGAGGCTGGAATTTGAAAGAGAGCCATGCCATGAGGACGGAGGCTTGGTACTCTGCTACACAGATAATAATTCTATTTCCTTTTGTGGGCATATGAAGAGATAAGAATGCTTGTATGGCATCACATTTTTCTTATCTTGAATGCTTTGCTGTTTACTCTTAGAATTCTTTTATTATGTCTTAATGTCATGTCTTCAGAGGGAAAACGAAAATACATCAGACACTTTTGACTTTTTTTTTTTTTTTCCACAGATGGCAGATAAGCAAGTGATGGGGAAAGAACTGAGAAGTAAAAAGTAATACAATATAAGAAAGTTTCAATATGTGTTCTTGCTCTACCTTGGTAGAATTTACCTAAAGCAAATCAGTGTTTTACCTTTTCTATCTTGACCATTTTTTGCCGTAAGCACTTGAACACAGAGGAAGGTTTTCTACTGAAAATCATATTCTTAGTTCCATTGGGATATTCAATCACTATGTAAACAAAATTCAAATTATTGCATTTTTTGAAATTTTCTCTGTGCTGATTCCTTTCTACTCTCACAGCTTCTGTATAATCTCAGTATACCCAGGCATGAAGATTGTGTCAAGTCATTAAACAGCCACATCTTTTAGTTGTCTCTCAGAGTATGTCCTGGACACAGCATAAGTTTCTCATCCATCAGTCTGTGGGAACCTCTCTTGATTGCCATAACTTCTTAAAGATAATTGAGTTTTCAACAGGCATCTCGTCTTTATCTTGTTCTTGTGGTTAGTAACAGGGGTTTAATCGAGGTACTGATTATTTCTGCAGTGGTAATATGTACAAAGAAGAATTATGAAAATGGCAAGAATAAAAGTTAGATTGAGGCAAAGTCTTGTCTCCAAAGTAAGGTATGTAACATAGGGAGCCTAATTTCAATCTATAACTGCAACAAGAGTCTTTGCAATTTTAGCCTAGAATATGAAGTCTGTTGCAAAATTTAGTGGGATAAATTTAAGCTTATGTATATGGCCATTATATGGTTTTGGTGATGATCCATAATCTGTAGTATAACTTATTATGTATTTTCACTTGATAGCTTTGGTTTTAACAGGGAGTTTGAATTACCGCTTTGTTGCTTTTTGTGCAATTTGGTGATACCTTTCACAGTGTGTTTGTAAATGCTGGCAGGCTGTTGTCTAAGGAGAACATCCACCCATGTGGGGTAGCAAGCCAAATTTCTTTATCACCTCTGTGAGCAAATCCAACTCTGAAGAAAATATCTTTAATTCTCACTTCTGTGTATTCTTCTGGTTTTCCCTCTGTGAACACTGCGAGGGTAGTGGTAATCCTGGTTAGTGAGAGATGGAACCCTGTGGTCATGTTTCTTGAGTGACTAGAAAGGGGGTACTTGTTTGAGATTACCCTTCAGCACTTTCTGAGCATTAGTGGGTTTTTGATCTCTGTAAAAACAAACAATGGATTTCAGATTTTTCAGGATTTGTGAAATCGTTGTTCCCATAAGCTTAAACTGAGTAAGACCTTTCACTTGAGAATGGTATTAGAAAGGTACTACTAAAATATCTTGGTCCTCTACATAGTTCTTTATTGCTGTGACTCTTTCTAGGTCTAGGTGATCTTCTGCACATACCGTACTCCCATTTGTCATTGTAACAGTTTTCCAGAATGCCCTTTAGATTTCTGCAAGTTTGAAAAATGTGTTCTGCATAATGTTATTCTAAAGATTAAATCAACATTGTTTTCTATTTCTCTCTTACAGTATAGACTTCCAAAAGAACAATCCAATACACAAATTAACCGAAGAAGAACTCTTGGCTTTTACTTCAGTAAGTAACTTATCTGGACCTCTTAGTAAACATATTTTCACTTAAGTACCAAGCAGTAATCTGTCACATTATTGGTGAAAATGTAAACCAAATTTGTGTTAGGACTCAGATGTTTCATTAATATTTTCTTATTTCAAGAAATTTAAGTGGTGCTGACCTTCTGTCTGGTTTTCAGCCATCATCATGCAGGAAGAACTTGACATCTAAAAATGTTAATTTCACCTGAAAACACATACAAAGCATGCAAAACATTTTTATGTGTTTGTTTAGTTTTTATTAGCTATGAACTGTAGCTAATTCAGCAAACTTCCTGTGACAGTAATGTTGAAAATGCTCCTCTTTGAACAGTGTTTAAGTGGAGTTCAAAAGGATTTTCAGCTTTATTCTGTCAGATTTATTCAGTCTTTATCAGTTGTTCTGTTTAGACATGTTCTTTCCCAGTTCAGTGGCTGATTTGCTGCAGAGTAATTCTGTAACTTTCAGTGAAGCTTTGAAAATTCTCAGTAATTTTTCAATGTAAGTTTTTAAACTTAAGGCAAAGCATGATTTGCTTCTTCCTGGAGGAGAAAAGTCATGTGTCTATGTTGCCTTTTTTACTTCCTTTCCCCAACGTTAGACTTAAGTTTGGGTATAGTAAAGAGGGCTTGCTCTCTTACCCAAGTTTGTAGTCTGAGACTGTTGCTGTAGTAGTGTCATCTGAAGAAGTAAATTATTGGATCTTAGCAAAAATCCCTTTGATTTCTACTGAGCTAGAATCTTATCACTGACAGTTGTAGTTATGTGAAAGGACTATGGACAGTAATCTAAGGCTGACTGTGGTAATGTTTGGTTGGGGTTTTTTTTGTAAAAGGAAGTTCAATCTGTGAAAAAGAAAATCCTAATCTTAGTAGATAAATGTAAAATAGATTGGTTTAAAATGAATGTGTGTTTGGGTCCTTATGCTAATACAGTACCTGTATGATATGCATGAGGGAACTGACTGAATCGCTGTAAAACAGTTTGAGTTTTGTAGGTTTTCTCTTTGTTGCTTCAGTTGTCATAGTGCTTTCTTATTTCTGAAGGATTTTGTTTTGGACTACAGTTTTGTTCCGTGTTGTTTTTTGAAAAGGTAGGAATAGAGAGCAGGAAAACATTGAAAGGTAGAAAAAAATGGGAGTTTCCACTCTCATATTGTAGTAATTGAAGTACTCAATAAGAATATTAAAGAATGATGACCACCAAAGGAGTAGAAAAAATGACAGAAACAATACACACAAAGTAAGGAAATGCACACATAGAAAAGCCCACAGGAATGAAAAAACCACCAAACTGGTGAACTGAGTACTGCAAGCTTTTTTTAAAAATAGTAAAACTATTACAATACTTGTTTTCCCCAAAAATACTGTTAATACAAACATACAAAGTTTCAAGACATGCATATAATTTCACTAAAACAAACCCTACCATTTTTTTGGTGGAAATAATGTTAAAACATCATATAAAACTATACATAGAGGGTTTTCTGTTAAAATGTAGAACCTTGTTTCTCATATTTAATTTTCAAATCCCCCGCATTGTTTTTGTATATTCCTTGCTTCGGTCCTCTCACTACCTGCTGTTTGCATAATTTCGGGGTGGAAAAGCAACCATTATATACCTGATTCTTGAAATAACTTCTCCATATATTCTGTCATTTTAATACTTAAATGAAGTGATATTCTGGTAACAGAACAATATTGACCCTACTTCTGTAGTGTGTACTTTCCACAATAATGAAACTGTCATTAACTGGGTTTTACTTTTAACTTTTTACTTTTACTTTTAACTGGGGTTTAACTGTTTTAACACCTGTGTTTTCAAACATTTAAATATTCTTCAGGTTTTACAGCAAAGTAGAAAAAGTTGAGGTAGCTCATATGCTAGGAAAGAAAGATAATCAGCTTTTCTGTCATCTTTTTATCTGACATTGTTTGACAGATAATATTACCTGATATCTGAGTTGTTAGAGATGTGTTAGGTGAATTCTTCACCATGATGAGAAAATTAAACTGCATTTTTCTGCCACCTAGTGGCTGATCGTTCAAAAATCACAGGAGAGCTGATTAACTTGTACTTAATTTTTTATTGCAGTGACTCTGGGGAGCTGACGTTTCATTTATTTGTCTTTTTACAGAGCTGCAGCTTGCTTCACTCTAGTAAGATCAGCAACCACTATCAGGTTAGATCTCCAGAGAAACAGAGCTGAAAGATCTGTGTAGGCTCTCCTGTCACTTTGTGATCAGAGTAGCAATAAAGAAAGGTCTATGGTAATAGACAAACAGGAATGTAGATCTTATTAGCAATGCAAAAATTCAATGGACAGCAGTGACATAAAGAAGTAGCTGGTAGTCTAAAAAGGAGAGTAAATAATGAATTTCAATATCAAAATAGTGTTCTTTATACTTTTGCTTAACATTTCCAAGTTAACTGGATATAGGAACACAGTTTAAACTTACCATTATTTTCTCCTTTGATCTTGGCCTATGCTCCCAAGGCACGAACAAGAGCAAGTATGAATTGTTCCAATACCATCCCAAATCTTTCCTGGAAGCTGAAAGCAGGATTCAGATACTAGCTTATATAAATTCTTTTCAACAAATGTATCTTGTGGCATTTGCATCTGAGCCTAAACTTGTGAATAGTCACAGCAGAATTTCATGATGAAATCTCTGAGCTCTTTTGAGTCTTGGATCTGAGTCACTGAGGCAAATCCATCAGTGTGCTCCCTGGCAGTAGGGACGTTCTGTGTCATTGTTAACACAGCCTTGGTTCTTATGGTGCCTACAGGCTGAGTAAATAAAGCAGCACTGTAACTGTTATCACTTATATTAAAGCTATTTACCAAGCTTTGGTACTACCAAAATAGGCACATGAGCACCATATCAGTGCTGCTCTCTAGTAATTTCTTTAGCATCATTTAAACTGCTCTGTGTGTGTATGTGTGAGCAGGCATCTTCTCAGCCTACATGTGGATTCCTAAATCTGCAGGCTGGTTAGATGGTTGTCATGCATTCATCTGATATCTGCTGAAATTTGTTTCCTCAAAAAAGGAAGGCATTTCAAGATGTCTTAGGAAACTTGAGAAATTCTTAGGCATATTTAATTGATCAGTGAATCATCAAGAGATCCTCTTGCTTTGGACATTGCAAAATAAATGCATGTGACATGGAATTTCTCTAGAGCAGTGAGAATTAAGATCTAGGTAGTATGAGAGGAAAAGGATGATCAATTTGATCTCAGGTAGATGATGTGGTCCTGTCTCATATTAGGTATAGTTTGGAAAACAAAAACAGGCATTCTAAACTCCCTTTTAGATCAGTAGAACTTGAAAATTACTAGATCCTTAAGATATATACATATACATATGTATATTTAATAACATAGCTTACAATGCTAAAAATAGCACTATTAAGTCACTATAATTCACTTCTTGGCAACTGTAGTCAACTACAAAAGGATTGCTGCTTTTCATTTACTAAAATCACTTGGGAGTAGTTGCCATTATCCTGAAAATACTAGCTTTTGTCACTAAGAATTGCTTTCAGTGCTGCTAATTTTTGAAGCAAGCTGTGGGGGTCTATGTAGTCTCACTGACTGGAATGGCACCTCTTGGTACAATAATTAGGACTTAAATCTTGAGGTGCTCCAGTCAAATCTCTTAGCCCATCATCAGCATAATATTTCAATTTTTAAGATGTTAATCTGTAAAGGAAAATTTGATCCACTTGATTTTTTTTTCTTCTTATATTTAAATTGTTGATTCAATATATATGAGAGGTAATGTAGCTCAGATGCTATATTGTAGCATAGCATAAGAATAAACACAAAAATAAAACATTCAATTTTAAGGGAGATTAAATAGTACTCTTCTCACACTTAACAGTTTAGGGAAATAGTTATAATTTTTTAAAATTAATTGTATTACGGTAAGCACTTGGTCTCCTAAGAAAGCTATGATCTTATTGAGAAACCAAATATCACAAAAACTTTGGGAAAACATTTGTGCAGCTGATATTTGGTGAACTTTCTCATTTAGCTAATGGAATATTGCCTTTTAAAGCCATTTTTAAGAGGGGGAAAGAGTAAACCAATAGTGAGACTCAGTGCTTCTCTGGTAGAACTACTGGTTTCTTCCTTATAATAAACTTTTCCCCAGAGCTTTCTGTGTAGGAAGTAGACAATGTAAGAAACCAAAAGAACTGACACAGTGCTGCTTTTACATTTTGTAGCTTAGTTTAGTCCCAGGTCCCTGAGTTAGTTTTACAGTGCTTAAATATACTTCCTTATCCATCTTTAATTTCTGTGGATTGTTTTTAATGTAAAAATACAAATGTGAATTTTGGGCGGCAGGTTTTTTTCCCAGAAGTTTACATCACTGAGCTGTATCTCAGTGGCCAAAATACCTTTTTTAGAAAATGTATACAATATTAAAAAAAAGTAAAATTAAAGCTTTATAGAATATGTTTGTGATGTGAACATAAGCTTTGGAATAGGAGACTGCAAAGTATTTCTGACATGTAAAAGTTTCAGGAACATGTGAAAACTCTATGTAACAACTGGTAATTATTACTTTGTTTTAATTTTAATATTATGCAGTTCTTGGAGGGAAATAGGGAAAATTTTAAATACTGGATGATGTTGCATTTTTCTCTCACAGAAGAGAAAAATGTTTTCTTTTAAAAAAAAAACACAAAATTAAACTCTGCAATGCAAGTTCTTACTGCTTCATAGAAAACTTGTACTGTAGCTCATAGTTTACATACTGTGGAGATAATTCTATGTTTCATAGTCTGATGTGATACTCCAACAAGTACCCAGGATGAAGGAGCTGCAGCTGGTCCTTAAAATTACCCATTCCATCTGTCAAAACCCTTGTGTAGTCCAAGAGAAATGGGTTTTGTGGTAAATGTGATGAGCACTTAGCCCACTGTGGGAGAATATTATTTTTTCCCCTTATTAATGTGTTATAATCAAGGGACATTGAGTGGTAGCCTGAGTATTAACCTGTAGGGGACTGAGGAGAGAAAGTAACCAGAAACTGTGAAAGAGGAGCCTTGCTTTGTGCATCCCACATCTTAGCCCCATATTTGTACCTTTTGGAATCCATAGAGGATGAGAAGGGAAAGAAAAACGTCCATGGAAAATTTAGTTGCTTTGCTTTGTTATACTCCAGAGACTTCTATCATTTATGGAGAGTAGAACAGTTGGTTTCTTTATTAAGTGGTGAAAGCAGGAAAAGGAAGCTCTGGCAATTCTTCTGTCTGTGGACACTTTGAACAGGTGAGGATATTTTTGTTAAAGGGGAAAAAACCCAGTGTAATAGCTTTAATTTTGCTTGGAGTACAAAACTTTAAAGTTATTCACCATCTTCTAACAAAAATACTGTATCATTCTGAAATTGTTCCCGTAACACTGTGGAGGATACTAAGGCCTGATTGAGGACTTGGAGAATGTGGAAGGAGTCTGCAAAATCCAAGGAATACTGTGTATTCCAAAGATAGACCTGATAGGAATGTTTTTTCATTGTGTTGAGCTACAGATTCTGTATGAAACTCATTTTACAAAGGAATTTGAGAAGGGTTAAACAGATTTATTTTTTTTTCCAGAGGTGGCCATTTACTGAGTGTAATAGAAACTAATGGTGTATGGTACCTTTGAAAATCAGAGTGGAGAATTATAGTGCACATTTTATTGAGTGTGTGTGTTTGAATATGCATATATGAATACTTTTTCTCCTTTCCACTGTAGGAGGGGGCCTTTGGGATGAGGGAGTGGAAGGTGGAAATGGGAATGCTTTGTTTTTCTCATCTTTTCTATGGCATTTGTGATATTAATGTGAAACTAGGGAGCAATCAAATCACAGCATATGATATTTTTAATGTTAAGCCTTCCTATCAAAATCTCTATAAAACTAGCATGCCAATTTGGTTTCTAAAGAGAAGTTGTTTATATAGCTTAAATAAAAGCAGTGCATTTTTCTCTGCTGAGAAAATGGCTGCAGTTTTTTTTATGTTTTATAAGCAGCAAGAGTATTGAAAAGCTCATTAAGAGTGCCATGTGTCTCTACTGCTGTAACTTTCGTGGCTTTATAAAAAGTTTCTTTCACTCCTTTTCTAAGCTGTGTTGCCCATTTTGAATAGCCTCTGTTGGTTACAAGATTATAACACTGAAAAGGCTTTCTCTCAGCAAAGCCCTCCTAGTACTAGTGAGACTTTTTTAAGTAGATGAATTCAAACCTATTTTATTCTCCTTTTTTTTTTTCTTTTTTTTACTTTTCTTTTTCTTCTAAGTGCTTTTATTCAAAAGTTTGAATCACTTTGCAGGAATGTCAGGATCTAAACACTTGCTAATTTAATGCATGTATGCCTTCTGGCCCATCACACAGTACTGGGAAATTGGCTTGAGGACAGCAAAAGAGGAGCTGCCTGTTTCTGCTGCATGTGCAAAGACTCAACTAGATTTCTTGGAAGCTTCTTCACAAAGGGTCTGCTACATATAGAGGAACTTAGCCTAGCATTGTCAGCTGTGTTTGCTGTGATTGTATTTAGGTGTTTTGGGTAAAGTAACTGGGTGCTATAGTACATGTGTTGCAGGGCAGGGGGGAAGCTTGCATTCCGTTCCAAAACTGGCATTAAGTAACAGTCTGTTTGAAGTTGGTTTATTTTACAAAGTATCAGATTTCAACATAATTGACACTTTTATCCATTTCAACTTTGTTCTCCTCTGTGGTCTACATTTTTCCCTCATTCCATGGGATCCACAGCTCTGCTTGCATCATACCTTGCGAGAGATGATTCCTGATTTACTGTGTGCCTTTCTAAGCAAGAAATTTGGGACAGACTTTCCTTTCTGGAATAGTGTGCCCTTTTGTATAATCTGTATAGAATTACTCAAGCAATAAATTTTAGGGGTCTCACTAAAACTGCAGTGGTAAAAGAACGTGAAAATCATGTTTAAATGTTAATAGATTACTTGCTCCTCTAAGGACTTGAGAGGTTAAGCCGGCAAATTTGATGACAGTTAGTAACATTTTTTCCCACAGCAGCCTGTCTTCTCCCCCTCCTCCTTCTTCTTTATCTATCAGCAGCTCACTTATTTTTTCTAGCAGCCTCTCTGACAGCCAGTTGAGATGTCACAGGCTTCCCTTCCCCCTCTTATGTGCTTCACCAGTTATAACTACTATAATTTACTTAACCAAGAAGTTGTCATTGCAACAAGAAAATGAAATTAACCCCCCTTTTCAATAAAATGCTGTCTGAGGTATCATATGAAGGAGATAGGATGTTCACAGTATTCTGTATGGTGCTTAATAATCCCTTTTTGACAGTAATCTGGTGATCAGTTCCATTCATGTGTTATCAGTACTAGCAGTCGCTATTTTTAATGACATGTTCTACTGATCTGCCTGTTTGGCTGGAGAGGCCACAGATGAACTAAACAAGGAGTAAATGCAAGTCTCCCTTTTTTCAAAGTAAATAGCATCCGAAAAAATGAAGATGGTTGAATTCTTGTTTGCTATCATCTAAGCAACTTGAGTTTAATTTTCTGTGATCATATCATGTCTATAGTTTTGACTGGAAGTTGATATTTTTTTTTTTATATCAGTACACCAAACATTCTTTCTGGCCTATGTTAAAGATGAAATATTGAACAAGGAACAGATTTTTTTTTTTTTTTTGCTTAAAGCACAATTCAGGACAGATTTGATTAGAATGTCATATTCTTCTATTTCAGTAATGAAATATGTATCTTTATTTCCCTCCTAAGCCATCTGAAATGTGCCAATCCGATACTCATTGATTCATTTGTCAACAGTAAAATGTCACTGTTTTGTTGTTTTCTTCTTTAAGAAAAACAGATTCAGTCAATTCTAGCTATTCTCCTATTCTAGCTGCTGTGGGAAAAAATATAGGAGCTCAATAAGCAATAAATCTATCATACCCTGCTCCTGCTTGAATGTCTTTTTCTATTCCCCAAAAATTAGGGATGAAAAACTTAAATGGCTCCAATGATTTTTCCTTTGAGTTTTTTACTTTTTAAGTTTTAGATAGCCAAGCTACTGAAAACAATTTCTAATTGGTGTTTTCTTTGGTACATTTGTTGATAGTCAGTTCAAGATTTTTGAGTGCAAAAAATGTTTCATCAACTTCTAACTCTATAAACCAAGGGCTTTTGAAAGGAGATGTAAAGGGGAAAGATTTGGAGTACCTATTTTTGGAAAATCTTCCTAAGAAACACCTACAACTTAGATTCAGCGAGACATCATTTACTTGCTTAGCTGTCCTCATTTGAGTAAACTGTGTAATATTCAGCAGTGATCTTGGTATGGATTTGTGCAGCGTCCTGCCCTTGTAGAAGGAATTAGTTGGCTCCAGTATGTCACGGAAAAGCATGGTGCCCTCTCTGTTATAGAAGGACAAAGATTAAGCAGCTCTAATTCTGGTATTTCCACAGTGTTTCCTTTCCTGTGTTTTATCAAAAGTGGCATTTTTAAATAGTGAAATGGAATTTTCAAGTGCTGTTGACCAGAAATTAAGAAGTTAAAATTAAATTACTTTGTGAAGCATTTAAATGCATCTATGTGGAGGATGTATGCACGTTTATTTTGCAGGTGTTTGTAGAATACTGATAACGCATTAAACAGTAACATCATGACTAAAGAGGGGGAAGCAGGTATTCTTGTCAGCAGGACCCTATTGCTCAGCTGTTTGGGTTTTTTTCTTCCACAAATATATTTTTCTAGTATAATGTACATGCTGATAAAGGAAAGTGTTATTTTTAATACTTACTTGTAGCATCAGTTATGCAAGAAAACTTCACTGGGTAGCTCGCATGAAGTGTTTGTGACCCTTATGAAAGCAATTTCCAGTTGTGCAAATATGCGAATGAGAAAAGTTTGTATTCTGTTCATGAAGGTTAGCTCACTGCATCAGGAAATTGAACCAGCGCCAGCTCCTTTAGTGCACTGTCCATGCAATGTGTTTCATAAATGAGTCTTGTAATTACTGTGAGAAAGTTTAGCCTTTTTTTCTTGCATATGATTTATACGCATAGCATATATGATAATATGGTATGGCATAAATACTTTTGACATGTTTGGATTGGTTGCATTAATCATAGCAAGTAGAGCTGTTAGTTATGAAGACTATTCAAATAAATGCCAATAGAATGTTTAAAAGCATCATGCTCTACTTGTTTCAATTTGCAAAAATGTTTTAAAATATTTACACTATTTAATGTTTTTCTAGCTGGGAAGCTGAGATGGGAGGCCTTTTCTGAACTGAAATAAAACTCATCACACTAGGTATTAGTTGGTATATTTTGACATATTTGAGATTTTACTGCCTTGTCTATATTATCCTTAAGCATGTCTTGCATTAATTAAATTGCAGCTTAGGCTTTTTTTCTTGAAAGGCTTCATGTCTTGTGTCAGATAGATTTTTCTTCAGCACATTTGTCAGAATATGTTGGCCAACACATTCTACAATGAATTCTGTCTGGTCTAGACAAAGGATGAGAGAGAAAATCTTTTACAGATATCTATAAATAGACCGTGAAAGATTTTTCTGAACTGGAAAATGAAATGTTTTATTTCAGAATTCCAACTGTTGGAGAGGAAAAGCATATGCATTGCATTCCCCCAAATCAGTATTGTACCTGGTTTGTTTTTTATCATTGGCTGAAACTGAGATTTTTTTTTTGCTTTTTAGTTTAATACATCAGTGAAACTCTTACAGTTTTTAGAATAAAGGAAGGAAATATGTTTAGAAAATTGTTTGTATTTGGAACAGCTTGAGTGGTCTGAAACTTTAATAGCTTAGGAGTAAGAGTCAAAAAGCAAGCAGGTCATTTAGTTGTTGGAATCTGGCCATATTTCTCATCTTACAGCTTATTGTGTAAGAACTGCAGTGTGTCTTTGTGTCTGTATAGTCTGTATCTTTTCCTTATCTACAGTAGACAAATATTAATTTCTGTATGTTGTATCTTTAATAGAGCTGGGAAAATGTGAAGCATGGACAGTACATAAGTAAAAAGATTGCCTCTTGTTTGTCAAAGCAAAATGTCTTGTAGCTTCTTCAGACTAGATATAAGGTGAAAATTTTTTATGAAGACCATGGTAAAACACTGGAACAAGTTGCCTAAAAATATGGTAGGTGCTCCATCCCCGGAAACATTCAAGGTCAAACTGAATGGGGCTCTGAGCACCCTGATGTTGTTGAAGATGTTCCTACTCATTGCTGGGACTTTAGAGGTCTCTTCCAACTCAGACCATTCCAAGATTCTTCATCCACTTTTCCCAGTGATTTTAATAACTGCTGTTGTTTCTGTACATAATACAACTGGTCAGATACTAGACCGTTGTGTTTGGATCTTAATCCATTACAGCTCATGCTTCTAACTTCTTTCAAGCCAAAGCACATCCCAGACATTGCCTTTGGTCTCTAATAAATAGATTGAGGGTATAGCTTCTCTCTATACAACTGTGTCAGATTTAGGCATGTTACTCACTTTTGTCCACCAAGACAGGATTTTCTTTCATACTTCCCAGCAGTCTCTCACTCTTTTTTGTCCCCAGTATGAGTGACTTGTGCGTGTGTCAGCTTCCCTTTTTGTTTACTCACCCATGCCATATTCCCCTCAGCCCTCCTTTGTCTGCTCTCACCTCTTGTTTATCTGACTTTCACTCTTGCTCTCATTTTCCCTAATTCCCTTCTTTCTCATGTATTGCTGACTCTATTTTTATTCCATTCCTTCCTTGCTTTTATTTGCTTCTTAAGGAGTTAGTCTTCTTTCAGGACCATCGTGTCCTCGCTCTCTAGAAGCAAGGTGACATCTTTTTTTTGCTCCTGGAAACTAAACTTTTTGCACATAAGGTTTAAAGCCAGGCTGCTGGTGACCTCCAGCAGCTCAGTCCTATCACATATGAGAGCAGTAGCTCTTTACAGAGGCAAAATACTTCTGCTGGTGAAGTCAGGAACTGAATGAATGCTCTTTGCTGGGAAACTGCTGAGGCCGTGCTAGAAGTCTCACTGAAATTGTCATCTCAAGTCATCTGCTAGCCCCTTAGCCACCAGACAGTAAGTGAGGCATGCCTCTTGCATTTGAGATGTTTGTGGACACCAAGTATGGCTGTATGTAGATGGCTGAACCGTAGAGACTGTTGTAGGCAGAATTCCTGTGGTCGATGCTGGCATTCAGAATGGGGGAATACCAGGTAGACACACTCCCTGTAGAGTCCTGTCTGGCATTGTGTGGGTTTTCCCTCGCTGTGCCTCCGTTCTTCTACAGACAGCTGTTCTTATAGACTGAAGGTTGTGAAGGTGTTTTATAGAAATTCTGTAATTTGTTCTGACATAGATGAAGAATGGATTCAGTGGCAGCCTTGCTGTAAATCACTGGTCTAGGCATGTAATTATTCCTGATCTTTGTTGGCTGTTCCTGTTACAGAAAAAAACCGTGATAGCTGATTTTGACTAGTTAACATCATGATAGGATGAGTTCATGAATGGCACTTTTAAATTTTATAATATAAAGACCATATGCAACTGTTTTTCTACTTGAGCCCTTGACTAATGTTAAACTTCTGAAATTGTGAAAACATTTGAATTAGTTCTTTTCAAGAAGATAATTTTATGCATTGTGCTTGGGATGTGAAGGGAGCTTTTAAGGCTCCATTGTTTTGTGTAATATTTGTGGTTGTACTCCAAATCTGTCCCGGAACGAGTACTTTTACTACCCTACATGCTCTTCCTGCAAATGATACTCAGTTAAGGTATTTTAAGAGTAATTATGGATATTTGTCCTGAAGTTATCATTGCATTTAGAAGTAAAGCTAAAAGTTTCTGTTACAGATGTATACGTCAGCTAGCAACAGTGTAGAAAGCAGTATTCTTCCAGAGGCTGTTGATAGCCTGAACAGATAGGAAGCATCACCAGCAGTCAATGTACAAACCCATAGTGGTGAGCTCATAAATGCAAGTAGGCAGGCAGAACAAACTAATCCCACCACCCTGGGGCAGTTGCATAAAGGGTGCACAATCTCTCAGGCCTGAAGGATTTTTCCAGTGGTCTGGAGTTCCGCAAGCATTGAGTTTGCCCTGGGGAGTTCAAACAAGCAAGAAACAGAGGAAAAGAAATGAGAACCTTCATGTACAGTTGTATCTGGATTTAACTGAATAAGAAGTACTATTAAAAAAGAAAAGAAACGAAAAAGAAAAAGAAAGAATTGACCAGCCTAAAGAAAGTATTGACAAATCATGGTTCTTGTCTGTAGCCACACTCAGCAGTACCAGAAATGGAAAGATGAAAAGTCGTAGCTGTCTCCCTGAAGAATAAATTTCTATCAGCAGAGGTTTCTTCTCCCACATGGTCAATTCTAACAAGTTAGAAAATATCCTCCATTGACACCATTTTTCTAACTTTCAGCCTTTTTTTCAGACATTTGCTTTGTTTATCTTGACACTAAACAGATTGCAAGCCCTCAGACAGCATGTACCATTGCATATAGTCCTGAAATTATCTGTTTTTAAAATGTATCTAGCCATTCTCAAACAAAATTCAGTTTTATTACCTGTGCAGAGGGAAAAAAAAGTGTTTTTCTGGTTTTCAGGATGTAACCTAAAGAGCACGATGTGTTCAGAACCTCAGCACAGATGGGGAAATTCCTGAGGCTGAGCAACTAAAATGAGAAATTTGCTGTTGTTTAATAACTAGGGAAATCCTTATCATTGCTACCAAAGAGTTAAAGTCTAGTCTTTTGTATCCAAAACCATGATTTATTACTGCTGAGATCAGGCCTTAGGAAATAAATGCAGTACTGTGATGTGGTATGGAAGTCTGTATTTACACTGTTTCAGGAGTAAGTCCAAACCACAGACCTGAAAAAGACAATGCTACTACAGTCAAATCTGGCTGAAGTTGTTTTCAGCATAACACGGAATAAGTGATATGTTTGGCGCAGCAGAGCAAGAGTCAGTAATATGGCTGGACTCCATTCTAAGTGAAAATAGGAGCCATATCTTATGTGGTTTACCCTTCACTAGTCCCTGAAAGTTGATTCCTTTAAATAAAACAGTATCTTCTTTCTTTATGACATTTCCTTTTCTTCTCTAGTTTCTTTCTTTTCCTAAAAAAAAAATAAAAATAAAGAACCTCCAAGGAAAGCTTACTTCTGAACTTAAATAGTCTCTCAAAATGAAAAGAAAAAACAAATCCAAGAAGTAGCTTAAGCAACAGCATAAAAATATTATCCTTCTTTTAACTCTTACAAGAGGATACTATATGTATACCACTTAATATCGTAACAGAGCATTAAGCTCTTAGAAACTTAAGTATCAGCCCACCAATGCCTGTTAATGTGGAAGAAAAATCCTGGGACACCCAGGATACATCTGCAATGTGCTTGTACTATAATTAGAAAGGAAAAAATCCTAAGTGGAGGAAAGCTTTGAAACGTTTTCCTAACCACACCTGATTCAAGTTTATTTTTTCATTGTGTCTAAAATAACTTTGATTTGTGATATTTGTTTCTTGCATAGCTTTCTGTTCAAGTTGTGTACCTGCACGCATGCAAGTTAAGTAACAGACTGCATTACACAGAATCAAAGAATCATGTTTATAGCTCTCTGTAAGTGTCTCCCTACATTTTTGTTATATTTTTGTTCCATGCAGGCTAATGTGGGCTCGTTTTTCTGTATTTCTGTTATATTTAAATCCATACAAACCTTTCTTTGAGTCTTCTGTTTCCACTGAAAATTCTTCAGTAAGCATAAAACTTTTTTTTTGCTTCCCTGTCCTTCAAAAATAAAATTCAGTGAAGAGGCAAGCTGACCTAGAGATGAATTCAGGTTTCAAATGAGATGGTCATGGAGAACGGAAAGAAAAGTTAGATGTTCCGCTAACTGTTGTTACTTAGAAGAACCAGCACCAGATGTTAGACAGCCTCATTTTACCCAAATGTTGCCTATGTTGCCTTTGCTAAAGGAAAGAAGAAGAACAAACAAGCTGTAAAGTCTGAGGATATTTTCTTTTGGGAAGTCATCCTTTTTCCTCATCAGGGCTCTTAGCTGTATATAATAATGCAAAAAAAAATCAGATAGTGTCTTGTTGTAGTAATGAAAATCAAGAAAAGGTAGTCTGTATTTACAATGATGTAATGTTACAACTTCAGTGCTGAGATTACCAGACAAGACTAGACAAGGCCAATTTTAAAAATGCCATTCTAATTAAACTAGTCCCTTGATGCAGATCACTGATGGTGTTTTGGCCTTGCTCTTGACTTTTTAACACCGAGAGGTATTTCTAATGGCTGTGGTTAAGAGCTTTAAGCCTAGCTCTGCTAATGATCAGCTAACACCTGTTGTGGTGAAAAGCTATTTTAGTTGAACAGTCCCAGGATTAGTTTTATAGACCAAAATAAACCCTTGTCATCCAGTTGAGTGAATAGCTTTAGACTTTGGAAGAAATATGCTGAATGTGTGGTCTAAACCTACTGAAATATATATGGAATATTAAAGCAGTACTGGAAAATGGCACTGTGCACATGCTGATGTGCAGGAAAGTAAATCTTCTCCTCTGTCACTTTAATACTGTGAGATTTCTGCCTTCCCTCTGGTTTACGTAACTGGCAGTCAGACACAATTTATTTAAAGAGAAGGTAGCATTTAAATCATGAGCATTTAAATTTGAAGAGACCTTAAAACCCATCACGAGTGATCACATGATTGACTCTCTGGCACGCTGTCATGTTGTAACAACTTGTTGAAAATGAAAAGACCTAATAAGCGAAAATACAGAACTTCTGCTAATGCACTTTGTAGAGGCTCAAGCATTGCTTCATATTTTGTTTTGTTATTATAGTGAAAATAATGCTTTAATGCTCTAAAGGTGCCTCTAGAATTTATATGAGATACTGCTAGGCAAGAAAATATATAAGACCTAATGAAGTGATAACATAATTTCCCCATGCAACGCTGAAAAAGAAACACTAACACAAGACTTGGAATAATGTCTGAAATAGAATTCAAATAGATAGTACAAGTTGTCATGTTTACAAAGAAAAAATGTAAATTATCCTTGTCTTGATAGTTTTGCTGTAAAGCTGTTTGATCAATTAGTAATCTGTAACTACAAAGACTTTGCATATTGTTCTTAGACATGTTTTTGTAAATTATAGTTGTCAAAGCTGTACAGAAAACGATGCAGTTGGTTGCTAGCTAAAATTGCTGTCTGTTTAACAGAAAATGCAGACATTTTGAAGGCAGTTGCTTTTGTGTTGATGTATATACACCTCTAATATACAGGATTAGGTGATAATATTTTGATTTTTTTTCCAGTCCAAATCACGGTTAGAGTGACTAGAAGGGCAGGACAGATTTCAGGGTTTAGTGAAAGTGTGAAATAAAACAGATATGTCAAGCCATATACAGCACAGGTTTTGGTAATTGTTAAAACATATCTACAGGGGCTTTGATGTTTGTTTGATATCTGAGCAAGTCTTTTGACCTTGAGGAGGAAAGATGTAGTGGAGTACAGTACACGCTGATGCGAGTATTCCCTCTGTTTGGATACTTTTCATTAAATAGAAAAAAAATAAAAAGCTCTCTGCTAGGTTTGTTGGCTAGTCCGTGCTAGAAACTAGATTTACTGCATAAATTAGACTATCTTCTCTTCTTCGCCTTTCTGCGAAGCACTAAATATATCCATTATTGTAGTATTTATGGAAACCTTGCATTCTCAAGGTATTAAAGTATTATTTGCCATGTTTGTGTCCCTTATCTTGTGTGTGTTGCTCTCCAAAGACATAATTATGCCAAACAGGATTAGAATTTGTCAAGTTGAAAGAAGAATCACCTGGAGTGAAATCCTAATGAAATTTTTTCTTGTTGGGCCATAGAAAATATGAAGATGTTCATGCTAATAAAATGTGGCTGGAGAATATACAGCCTTCTAATTGCTTATGCTTAATCATAATGTTTCTAGAAATTAACTGTTTATTTATCTGAAGGTTTGCTGTAAACCAAATTTACAGATGCCACAAATTCATTTCTTCAGATGAGTATGTCTTATCCAACTATTGACACATGTAATCAAATATTTCTTGTCAATAATACTTGGAAATGTGAAGAATTTATAGGTGCTCAAATTGCCACCCCGATTAGTGGTGTAAATGCCAAAATTTTTCTTTGGGAATGCCATCTGCAGTGCCGGTGATTATAGATGACAGAAGCTAAAATATGAGGATGGTTTGAAATCATTTACTTCAGCATCCTTCCTATTTGTTTGTCCCCAAGTTAACCGCTAATTTGTTGTTTGTTAAGAACTGTCGTGTACTCACGGTATTTTATACAAATCAGGGATTGAACTGCAGATTCCATTAGCATGACTTCTCCTGTACAAGCAGTAAAGTCAGTAGTCTTGAATCTGGTGTGGTGTGTTTTGTTGCCACCTTCTCCAACATAGTGTCAAATAGGAAATCTTTATTTTTTGTCAGGCTATGTTTGAGTTTTGAACCTGAAGTGAAGTTGTTATTAAGGTGATAATCCCAGAGAAATACAAGTATTATATAAATATATTTAATTATGGGAATTGTTTCTATTGAACTTCAGATTATTCAATGTCAATAAAATGATGGTTTATGAAGATACTGGAGAAGCTCCCCTGTTAGGATGAAAGAAAACATAACCTCTTGAAAATCATAGTATTCAGTCTTTATCTGGTGTCAGTCAGATGGGAGTTTACAGATACACATTTTAGTTTAAGGGTTCAATTTTAATGCAGTTATATAATAATACATATAGAGATTTACGTACAGTAGTTGTATATCATTACATCTAAAAATGGAGTGGTTTTGTGTATAATGAGGGAAATAAAAAGAGGAAAAATCTTGGAGGTAACATTGAACTACTATGGTGTAGCAAAGAAAAAACTTGTTATTCTAGTTGTTATTCAATGTTCTGTAATTCCAAGCGCATTTTTAGATTTATTTGCAATTTTATCTCTTGAGTATACAGAGCATGTGTACCATGATAACTGCAAAATAGAAACTTATAATTTAATGACAGACAGAAGAATAGCAATTCCTTTAGCCGGTTGCTAAGCAATTTTTTGCATTAAAATATTTATATTCACCAAAAGAACAGCATTCTGTGCTTAAAAGCAAACCTTTGACAGATATATTTAAATCAGCTTAAACATCGAATACTACTTCTTGTTCAGTTAAATATGTCTATATGTATCTTAGTTGTGTACTTATTTTGAGGATTTGTATATGTGCATAGTTATTATAATTTTGTCTTAATATCTGGTCACTCAAGAATTAATAAACTCTTGAGTGTTGTGATAAGAATAAAAAAACTATTAGGAGGAATTTCAGCTCTGTGAAACCTCAGCATCATGTGTTTGCTAGTGGTGATGTATGATCAAATCTTATTTTGATTCTTATTTATTTTTAAATCTTTAGGATGGGCATGCACAGCAGAATAGTTATGTATACTGGATTTGAAGTCAGCTACTTGCTCTGTTCCAGCAAACAGGAAATTTTTACATGTCCCTACACGAAGCAGAAAAGCCAAAAGTGGTCATATTGACTGGCTTGATTTGTTGCCAAGCCATGCTTAATTGTAACTAGAAATTTAGTATTTTCCTTACCCTCTTGATATTTATGCTTTTCAGTGCAGCATAAAAAAAATGCACTGATATTGGAAACCGCTTAGTCACAAATGTGCTTTATGTTACCTTATAGAGTTCTAACAGAATTACTCTTTAAAGTTACAAATCCCATTTCAACCAGAAGCTTCCAGGACTACTGCAAATCATCTGTACCTGCTCAATTAGTAGAGGAGTTACTATTATAAGACCTTTTGGGTCTTTTCTCAAAACTTGTATTGTTCTTGCTTCCCTCTGGGCCTTGCCTTGCCTTAGTTTCTCTTAGGCAATTAAAAATGTTTTCATAAAATTCATCTAACTACTTCCCAGGGCAGTTTTCTGTACAGGCTTTGGTCCAGAACTGCAAGAAGTATTTTCTATAAAATACTGATCTGTTGAAAATACATAAATTTAATGTAAGGAAACTTTTCCACAATAATGTAGCATCTTTCAGTTTTTTCCATAAGTTGATTATTTTTAATTTTATTTTGTTTTACTTTTTTGGTCACCAGTTTAGGGCTAGGAGAAACTTCCAAAATATTTCAAATTGTGTTATTTGAACACGACTTTTTAAACAAAAAACTTTATGCAGAAATTGAAGTGTCGGATTATGTGGATGAGAATAACATAAGGGAAAAAAGTTGCATCCTCCCTAATCTCATACTAATTTTCTCCTCTTCTTTTTAGGATCAAATTCCATACCAGTTTTTATGTCCTTTGCTGTATACTTAAAACAAATTAAACACCTGTAAGGTAGCTTTCAGTGGTAGAGTCCTTCACCAGAAACTAACAAATATGCCTTATGTTGAAGAAATAAGGTTTTTGTGTTAATTATCTGAATGAGTTACTGCAAATCATCATATAAAGATATATGTGGTTATATAAAGCAAGACTAATGATAAACAGACAGGAATTAATCCACATGAGTAATTTGAAAATCTTAAGTATGTGTGGCTTTTTGGAAAAGAAACAACAAAGCTGCTGAAGTATGTTAACTGAGATGGGTAATGAAAAGACACTAAAAAGGGATATTTTTTCATTTGTTTTTCTAAATCCCTCTTGGTGTTTTCTATTTGTTTGTAACTTAAAATATGTTAGCAAATAACCTGATCCTAATCTGAACTAAAGGTCATGTCTTTGGAGGAGGGATGACAAAGGAGCAGAGCAATCTTCAGGGTGCCTTCAATTAAGTAATTTCACCACATCCTGGCAATTCGGCCAATAAGCAGAATATTTTGGGTTCACTGCTGGACTCGTGTGCAAACTCTTGGGAATACCACAACTGGTTGCAATTAGAGCTGCTCAGTTTGCAAGGCTGCTTTCAAATGGTAGCTCCGTCACAACAGTCACAGTACTCTGCTAGGCTACTGATAGTTTACCAGTGAGCAAGCTGCAAGAATAAAAGAATGGGCTTAATGCATAGATTTACTGTAAGGAAAAGCTGGAAAATATTCAAATTATTTAGAAATGCAGTTAACAAGGATCATCTTTACCTGTTCCAACTTGTCTGGCTAGTTTAATAAAACCCATGTAAGCTCTTCCTGTCTTTGATGTGAGAAAGAACTCCTGTAGGACCTCCAACTTTTTTAAATAGCAGATGGAGTAATGCAAAAGAGTTGCGCTGACCAACCTATACATTTTATAAGTCATGACTGACTGATACAGTCTTATTCATCTGCCCTTCAGAAGACTGTTTTGGTTTGTGTTCTTCTTGGTTGGGCATCTTATATTACTGTGTAACTGTTTTCTGTGTGTCCTGATTTTTCCCGGGTTCTTTGGTTAGCTTTTCTGTTTTATCTTGACTGTATTACATTACTGATTTTTAAGCTGCAGGCTGCTTTCTCTCTGTGTAGTTTCCTTAAAACCAAACATTGAAACTTGGTAAGTATCAATGTGTGCATATGAAATACCGATGGCACAGGCTTCCATGAGGATTCTTGGTAGCTTATTCTGAATTTTGTATAGATATAGTAGGGAGGATATTATAAAGATGTTGTACAATACTGGACTGCGTTGTTATTAAGATTTGCAGCATCATCTTGTTTCATTTGAATGTCATATAAGGATGATTTAATTAAGGATACTGAATTAAATATTCTGGCTTATGTAATACTTTGATAATCTCCTTTTTATACTTTGATATGATGGGAGAGGATGATATAAAGGCTTTGTGTTTGTAGGAAAAAAACATGGGGAGAAATTAGTTTTCCCATGTGAAAACTTTCTATTCTGTGCAGAAAATGTTGCATAATCTTATTTCCTTTCATTTCTTCTCACCCTGTCTTAATTTTCCTGTGTTTCTTTTTCTTTATTTTATTGTTCTTTCCCTAAAGCAAGATCAAAGATGACTTGTGAAGATTCTCAATAGTGGTTTTGTTTCAGAATTATTTTGTTAATTTTCTTAGCTGCCTTTGCTGCAGTATAATGAACTTTTAAGTATGCTGACAAAACTTGCATGATCTTGATTAAGTCTTTCTTTTTTCCAGATGTTTTGTTTTAACTGTAGTTCTATTAATAAAGCCTAGATTTAGCTTCAGGTGAAAATATATAGCTTTGGGAATTAGGAGAAAGTATTTACTCTCTGGAATATGTGGACATTTTGGGTTAGAAGATTAAAGCTTGCTTAATAGTTATGGATACAGGTTCTAAAACTATTCTTTACGGCCCTTACAAGTAAACTTTTTGCCCTTTATGCATGTATTATTTTGTATCTGTGCTGCTTTAAACTTTATAATTAGGCAATGAAAAGGTGAGCATTTTGAGTTCTGGTGCAGGACTGAGCTCAGTACAAATATAAAATTACAAGTGCTTCTTAAATAAAAACTAGGTCTGCTTCTCATTGTCCTGTGCAGTTGCAGTGCTTCTTTGTGTCAATAAAACTGTTGGAGAATTTAAATTTTTCTTCTGTAGTTGTACAGCAGGTATACCTTTCATTTGAATACCTTTAAAAAGCAGGATTGTTATTCAAAGTAATACTTGTCATTGCTCCTGCAGAGGAGTGAAACATAATTATCTCTACTTCTCTTTCACCTTGTTTCTCTACACTTTTCCATGCTCTCCTCCTGCACACCCCCCCCTGTAGCATGCTTGCTTAAATCACTGCTTAGACAGGGGTGTAGGAGGTGGACATGGAAACACGGGGGAGGTTTTGCTGCACCGTAAGTTCTCTTGCAGAGCTGGCTGGAGCGGATACAGAAATGTGCTATGCCCTCCTTGTGCCACTTCGCTGAGGTGAACCAGAGTGAGAGGACAAGTCCTGTGCTGCTGGACAAGGGCCATAATTGGACTGAAAATATCTTTGAAAGAGTTATTAGCCAAGCCCTTTAGTTGTCATTGTTCTTTTTGAGAGATGTAATCATTTGCCAAATAAGTACTGGTATATACCACCATGTAATGGAGAAAATGGGAAAAAGGGTAACCTTTCTCACAAAAGAAGCTTTTAAGCTAAAGTAGGCATTGTTCAAGGATTTGCCCTTGCAGTGACTTAATGTACTTTATTTAGCAGCCACCTGAAATGGCTGCCAAAATATACATTCAGAAACCAGTGTCCTCTGTTAGGAATGCCTTGCTTGTGTTAGTCTTAAGACCAAACGAAAATAGTAGACACCTTTGATGAAACAGAAGAGAGATGAGCTCTGAGAACTAGGGTTTGTACCAGCTAACAGTTTGACTGATCATAATTTGTTAAGGGGCACTTGAAAGTCTGTAGAGTGCAGAATGTTGCGACTGTGTTCCCTTAACACTTCTACATCCTCAGAATGCAGAGGACAGTATAGAAGCCTTTGGGTGCGAAGGCAAGAAAGAGTCAGTGCAGACGTTCTTGATCACAAAGGGGGGGATCAGTTGATGTTGAAGGGTTTGGCTCTAAGTGCATTCATACTGTCTTCATTTATGTTTTCATTTACTGTTGCTGCTTTTCCTATTGTAGTTTTTTTTGGAGTGAATTTGGTTTAGATTGTTTTCTTCTGCTTCCTTTCCTTTGAAAACACTAGGGAAAAGAAAAACAGATTACAATATGACAAATTTGTCAGGCATTTAACACAAACCATGAGCAAAGCATACTTTTTAATGCTTTGGGACATCTTTGAAAGGAAAGAATAAAACCACTGGGGCTTTTTCTACAGCTTACAAATATCTATAGGGAAATATATTTTCTCAGAGAAGATGGATGGTATTTGCAGTGTCAATAAAATTAGCAAGGAAATTTTCCTGCTGTCTCCGTTTTCAGAGTGAATATCTAACAGAAAAATGGTATAGTGTGTCTAAAACCATACTGGAAAGAATCCAGGTAGTCTGTAAATTATTAAGGGATATCAAAGTTGTATTGGCTACATGTCTCCTATTGGAGTTTCCTAAAAATCAGTGGCTGAAGACTGGCACTAAGTTCTTGGCATCAGTGCAGGGTGTTCCAAGTGATGACTTAAAATATTTTTAGGACAGCTTTTTTCCTAGATTATTCCATATTCCTTATACATCTACTAAAATCAAAAAATTCTGTTATTCTCAAGTCATGGCAAACTCTAGATTAATTAATATTCTTCAGATTCTTAGCAATTTCAATGTATTTCATGTGAAAGTGCTGTTAATGGAGGCATCAGGGCACCTTCCCTGTGAGGAGAAGCCTAGAGAGAACTGGATTTGTTCAGCCTCAAAAAGTAGGGTCCCTGCTGCTGTCCAAAACTCTCCAGTATGCAGGTGTGGAGAAGGCTGGGCTCAGTATCGAATTCTTTTAATTTTCTTTGATTCTGAGTGGCCATTTTAATTTGTGCAGTTTGGTGTATGCACTGTATGGGTACATGTACACATAGTGCTGCAGTAGATGAGAAGGAGAAAACGGTTTTGAAGGCCACTTCTTATCTTGAAAGTAGATCAAGGTATTCTATACAGCCTTCAGTTCATCAAGTAACTACTACAACCACATCTTTGACTTTCAGAATAGGAAACAGCATTCATGCTTGAGAATACTGTTAAAAACTTTACTGTCTTCAGTGTCTTATAAAGTGAATAATGACAAAATGTTCTTTTCCTCTGCAGTGCTTGCTCTCTCAGCCAAAGTTCTGGGCCATTCAGACATCTGCCTTACTCCTTCGGACCAAACTTGAGCAAGGGAGTACTCGCAGAATGGAACGGGCAATGAAGCAGACTCAGGTAAGCCTTCTGAGCTGACTTACTCTAATAAATAGAGATATATCCTATATCCTATATCTATCTATCTATCTATCTATCTATCTATCTATCTATCTATCTATCTATCTATCTATCTATCTATCTATCTA
>JAWWMP010000116.1:33453263-33549691 GCA_035047865.1 Dendrocincla tyrannina | reverse complement strand
TATTTCTAAGATATCTCTAAGAAAGGAGCAAATTGTAAATGCAAAACTTATTTTGATAGTTGCCTTCTGGTTACACAGCCTATAATTTTATTTCATTTCAGTCATAATATACATTTGCTTTATTTGCTAATCACACTTCCATTTCCATCTAGAAAAGTGTTAAAACAATGGCAAGTTAGCATCTCTGTTTAGGAGATGAGAAATGCCATTCATCATTCTCTAACATTTAAATAAACAGGAATTTTGTGCTAAAGATAGGTTGTCTTCAATGTGTTTATATTAAATCCTTATGGATTAAAAAAAAATAAGGCTATATATAATTGAAGGATAGTCTGATTCTCATTGCTGATGAAACTTAATCTTTTAAAGGAAGAAAACAGAAGATGCAAATTAAAAAAAAAAAACAAACAAAAAAACAAAAAACAAATTAAACAAGCAAAGCCCCACCAAAATTATTTCCTGATCAAACTAACATTAAAGTTTATTAATTCAAATTGCATAAATTTATAATAGTTCTCTCTGTCTCAATTATGCCTCACATTCAATGACACAAATCTGTACGCATATTTTGTTGAATTAGGCTAGTAGCCTATTAAAAATATAGAAACTACTCCATAAAATGGCTTTTTGAAAGCCAAATTTAGACAAACAGACTTAATTTTGCCTTCTTTTCAGATTTAACAACTTTCCAGAACAATAAAAATACCCTCATCATGGTTGTTTTGCTGTTATAATTCAGTAGTGGTAATCAGTTCATTATCGGAAAGAAATAAAATGAGTTAAATAAAACCATGTAGCTCTCTTTGTCCTCTCTGTTTTCTCCAAATGCATGAGTTTTTCAACATGGTGAGAAGGCACTAAATGCAGTGATTATTGTATTTGCAGAAGTTCTAGGGCCATGGTGAACTGTCCTGCAAAACACAGAGGATGAATCAGTCCTGAAAGACTAATTCATAGTCGTGTATGTGATAGATAACACCTTCTTATTTAATGAAATGAAGCTAAGATGTACCAAAAAAATTTCTGGGTAGTACAGTAACAATGAGACAAATGTTATTGATTGAAGTCTTTGTGCCTGTGTGTTTTTTAATATTTTGCAAGTGATCCAGCATTGTTGTGAAAAATTCTTCCATTGGAAACTACTTTTAGTTCTAAAAGTATTAAAAGTGAATGAATATAAAAATAGTGGTTCTCTAATATTTGCAAAAGTTGGAAAAGGTAGCAAGTCAAAGAAAACTTGGTAAGTCCCAATAACTGGTGGTCCTTGCTTATGTCTTTACATAATAAAGAAAGAATAAATGGTCTGCTAGTAGGGCTTTTCTCCTCATAAAACAAAAATATTTTACTTCCTCAGGTCAGCATACAAGCTGTGATTTTAAGGGAAGCCAATGCATTTATTGTCAAAGGAGATTTTCAGTGGAAAATCTGATAAAAACTGAACAGAATTACTCTGACGTGTTTAGGGGCAAGGAAGTGTTTGTATCACCAAATCAGGGCAGAGTGTGAGAACAGTACATTGAGAGCATTTTACTTTCATTATGTAGATCATAATGATAGTGGGATAATCAAAGAGAATGCTTTAGAAAATGTGTTTCTTGAACACCAGTAAGAGTAATATTTCTGCAGATCAGTTTCTGAAGCTGAACTGTGTAGTACAAGCTGTGGAGATTTGTAATCTTTGATCCTGAGGAGATGGATTCACAGAAAGTCAAGTGAAGGGATTTGTAAAAAAGGTCATTAAACTGGTGACAAATCCCTGCATGTTAAATATAGAAATAGTGAAGGAAAATAATGCTTGTGGAAAAGATAAAATAGAAAAGAATGGACTATTGTGTGAATTAACAAGGGGAAATGTTATCCATCTTTTTTTAGATTAAACAATCGTATAATTTGCAAAAATAAGAACTAATTCCAAAAATGAAAATGTTCCTGCTTTGAAATTAGTTTGTAACTGTGATACTGTAGTGGGGAGTGAGGATTTCTGTTTCTGACTTCTGTTTTATCACGTTTTCTAACATTCTCGTAGATGTTTTGACTGAAAGAATTTCCATCATGCCAAGGGCTTTGCTCTCCAGTAAGTTACAGGGAAGGTTGGATGGTTAAAAAAAGTATTTTAAGATGGTTACCTGTTGTGGTTTCTAAATGTTCAGAGGCAGAAAATGTCAGGAATCCACCATGTAAAGAATCAGTTGATTGGAAACTGTTGTACTAGAGACAAATTCTGCTATAGTGTGTGCTGCATGTGACTTCTAAGCAGAGAACTGATTGTTTTGGCCTAATTCAACTAATTTAGTTCTTGTTCCAGTTAGAGTTATGAATTGAGGAATATATTTGGCTTCCAAACTTTGCAAACTGATTTAAGGACCATTGATTCAAAGAATCACTTGGATTGGTGTATGGATCATTCTATAATGATATGATATTGGCTCTTTTCAGTATTTCCATTTGCTTTTGCAGTTACCCAGTTTCTTCATAGTATTACTGTCTGTCTGAATATTGTAAATGATAGCGCTGTGGTTTTGTGATAAGACTTGAGCATTTTAACAGATGTGGGGATGTTTTTGTAAGCAATGTGACCTACCATGCCTGAACTAGAATTTTAAATGGCATAAATATTATTGTTTATAGCTGTTATGCACATTGACATGCTATACCTGCCCATTTTTCCAGATACAGATCTGTGCAAACATTGAAGTTGCCGAGAAATAGCAACATGTAGTAAATGATTCTACCACAGAACATTTCTGCTTTTTTCCATTTTCCTCTGTGTAAAATGCACGCAAGCTGAGGCCATTAATAATGTTGCGAGTTCAGACCCTTAAAAGGTCTAAAATGCCCATTTTTAATGCAATCTTAAACTATTTCAGGAGCTCCCAAGCTGCATGTTGCCATTTCCTTTGGTCTGAGCTCTGCCTTCTTGCCCCTGGTTCTCCATGAAGGGCTCAGGCTGAGGGTTGAATGAGTGGCCAGAGGCCCAGCAGACTCCTGGGCTCATGTTCTCTCCCCTGGAAGAAAATGGTAGCAGGACTTAGGTGGTGGCAGCTGCTGATGGAGGAGTTTATTTGCCCTTCAGTCCTCTCTCTCTGACTCAGGTTAGAGTACTTTGAAGTGAAACAGGGTGGCTGAAAGCAAAGTGCATTTGTTCCCTCGGCAGCAGCCTGCTACCCCCTCCTGAAGATCTGCAAGAAAATTGCCTGCCTTGCAAACTGGTGCCATTAGAACTCGCACCTGATTGTCCTCAGTGAAGTGATGGAAGGCTGTTAACAGATTAATTGATGTACATGTGCTGACTGTCCCTTTGTTTCTGCAGCCCATGGTTTTGTTGGGCAAGGTTTTTGGTCGTTCTGTGAAGAAGCAGAAGACCCTTTGTTGTCCAGTCTCTCTCTCTCAACCTGTTTGGTGTGAATGAGCAGCACAGACCATAAAACTTTGTCCAGCTGAATGAAAAGTTTATTTTGATCTGTTTTTTTTAGTTGGGTGTTTACGAAACATATTACACCAAATACTGCTATGTGATTCTGGAAAAACCTGTGCTTTTGTGGGTTCCTCCCTTTTTAAGAAAGAACTGAGTCTTCAGGGTAGTTTGATATACTTCTATTTGAATGTCATGCAATCAGGCATGGAATATTTTGTGCATTTAGAGTGTTTTCATTTTCACTGGAAATTGAACTGATTTCAAACCAGTTGTTGCTCAAGATGTTTATTTTTTTCTCTTTGTTGAATAGATCAATCATTAACAGAGAATGATAGGGAGGGTAATTTGTTTTTCCCTGATGTATAGAAAGCTTTCCAGGAACACGTGAAGAACTGGACTGGCTGTCTTTCAAGAAAATAAATATATTGAAAACAGACTTCTTTATATGTGACTGCCTTTCTTTGGGATAGCTAAAGTTTAAACACTTTGCCCGTGTGTCATATTTCTAATGTACTTACCATCATACACTGTATGGTTGCTGGGTCAGGCTCAGCTACTGGAAGAATGTGTATTTCCTGCCAAGTAATTTTTCAACAGAAACTACTGGGTATCAGTCAAGGTTTCACTGTATAGGGAAGCTATTCTTAGGAAAAAGATATTTTTTTTTGTAAGAAGAGAAAACAATGGGTGTCCCAAGCTGTTATCTGAGACATTCTGATTCGATTCAGGACAAAAGTGACTGAACTTTTTTGTGTTTTCTCTTCGTACTGCTGTCCCCTTTACCAAATAACTAAAGATGTTTTTGAGATTTTCAACTGTATGAAACTAGTTGAAAAGCAGATATCAGTAAAAGAGCATTTTGCAGGTGGGGAAAAAAAATTGGCTATTTTTATTACTGCAGAAAGAGCTATTGGTGATTAAAGCAGCTATAGTTATATAAAGTTTATAAATATTATTACCAAAGCACTGAGAAAAGTAGTTAAAACACTTTTTTCAATGCAGACTTAGGTTTGAAAACTTGCATCCTGAAGTCTTCTCCTTGAATGTTACAGTTAATTTTGTTTCAAGCACTGCTTGTTTTTGTAGTTCTACAGTTGTATTACCTTCTCTATAGTTTCTCTCTGTGAAGCATCCTGACATCCTTGCAGTTTCTGTGTTCCAGGCACCCTGTAACCTTTTATGTGCAATACATATTAAGCAGTCAGTGCTATACGGCATTTGTAAAGTTTGCTTTAACAAATTTTAAATGAGTTGTTAGCTCCTAGGGAGCAGTGTGATACGTGGTCCTCTGCTTGGTTTAAATATACACACCATTTGAAGTCAATCCTAACCAGCAATAGTTTGATTGGAAGAGCAACTGCAAGGGTGAACTTGCAAAGTGAGCAAAAACACAAATCTTCAAGGTTACAAGATTTTAATGAGGTGTAAAAGAGAGGGTAAGATTTTTGTCCTTTTAGGCACTGAACTTCTGTAGAGTTCTCACAGAACATTTTTATCCTCGTGAGAATGTGAGTAATGTAAAATCTCCAGTAAGTAGTGCTCTTCATCTTGGCATTTTTGCACAATGTAAAAAATGGTCTTTTTGAGTTTCCAAGGATAAGAAATCATAGTTTATAATAGTGATCACTGTAATAAATTTCCCTCAAGTATTTAACGTCATAAGTCTCCTTTGAAAGTTAGATAAATGAGTGGGAGGCTTCTTCTTGATGTTGAAATACATCCTTGCTTAATAATTTTTGTGTGTTTGGATGCCTTAGTTCTTGACTATTTATCGATTTTCATCATTTAACAGAAATATATAATCTGTGAGCTTTTAAAAGGATAGCTCATTATTTCCTTCGAATCATTTTAGTTTCCAAGGAACAACGTCCTGTCTGAAATGTCAAAATGCTGTTTTGAAAAATGGTTGAATGTAATCTGTCCAAATGAACTGGGTTTATATCTATTTCTCTAGTGATAAATTTGGCAATCAATAAAGTAATCGCTATCTGGTTATAATCTCTATCGTGAAGTTTAGGCTAGACCAGAAATTATTCTCTCCTATTAAGTGAAACTTTACTGCATTGTTATATGAAAACTGTCTTTATTGTTTTATAGTTTCTGGCATTGCTTTACTGGTAGTTTAAGTATTTTTACCATTGTCAAAATACTTAGAAGTCTGTGTATGCCTCAGTTTGTCCTGGTGGTCTTGGTTGTAGGAGCTCTTGGGTTGACAAAGAGTTGTTGAAACAAGATTGTTGTTTGAAATGTAAATATGGGGTTTTACGCTTTTTTAGAAGTAAGATTACCAGTGGAGTGCAACCCAAGTTTTAATTACGTATCCACAAGGTACTGAAGTAGTTATCATACCTTAGAAAAGTGTGTAATATCTGATCTAACAGACAAGAAAAATTGGAAAATCCGAACTATTCTATGTATTTAATTATCTGTATTTGTCACCTGTTTTGTATGTACAGTTTCTGAATTTTAGACACTGTTTATACATGTTTTCTTCAGGGATAATGCAGCTTTTATTTGTAATTTTCTGTATTTATGTATTTCTGAGTATACTGTTGTGGAACAAGGCTGTGACAGTTACTGCCATAATACATTCCAAACTAATTTGGACTACAGTACTTTCTTGTGCCACATTTTTCAGGCTTTATTTTTAGAAAATGTAATTTGGCAGAGGACAACTTAAAAAGTAATAAAGCCAATTAATGCTTTGAAGCTTCAAGAATTATGTAGGTTTTCTGTTAGACAAGTATTATATTATCACAACCTCCAAAAGTAAGTATTTTAAAGCATTTAGAATTAAGTCATAAGTTGTGTGAAAGTTTGAATTAATTTAACAATGAACATCTGAAAGTTTTACAGAAGTCTGTAAGTATTAGACGGTTCACAAGAATTTATTGTTGCATAAACTTAAAAAATGCCCACTTTTTGTTTCACAAATACTAAGCAGTGGAAACTCTGTCGGGCCAAGTTCTGTCGTAGGAAATCAAAGGAGCTTTTTGATTTTTCTTGTTTATTTGTAATTTTTAAAACAAGCTTATCCATAAAGTAAGAACTTTGTAATTCTACAAAGAGTTGTAGTTGGTGTTTTTATAAAACTTTCCCCCACTTCATTCTTGAGTAAATAGTATAGGTGAGCTCAGTTCAGTTTGGGCTATATACCTACTAAATTCTTAGAAATCATAGTAATGATAAGATAGCAGGATAGTTTTCCCTACAGGTGTATTTTTATCTGTTGGCCCCTTTGTCTCCAAAACCTTTCTTCCAAGCAGCTGAACAATTCCAACTGTGTCATCGTGCCATCAGGCACTTTAGTGGCTGATCCATAAGCCAAGACCCACTCAGGCAGTCCCAAAGCTGGTGTCCTTACTTTGGCACTTTAAAATGCTGTGTAGGTTGTATAAGTAGCTATGGGAACAGATAGAATACAAGAGCAGTAGAGTTGTGACATCAGCTTGCTGATTATAAATCATAGAGAAGTAACGTACAGAAATAGAAGGTGGTCAAGGAAAATGGAAATGGTTATTGAGGCAGAGTGTAGAGAGATCAGACTGATTTGTGGGACTTTCAGAAGTCTTCAGACTTGGGAGAAATTCAAGAAAAAGGACCCAAGAATCACAGGAATATCATGAAAATGTGTCTGGAGTTTCCAGTCTTAGAAAAGACTGAAAGGTACTTTTCCACTCATCCTCTTCTGTCTGCTGGGTGTTAAGAAACTAGTTGGGTAGTACAGGCTGGACCATGGCTCTATGGGAAAGTGGAACACTTCACAGTATCGGTTTCCTTTGGCATAAATCAAGCTAAACTCATGTCAAATATGATAAAACATGTAAGAAGTGGGACATCTTAGAGATGTTAGAGGAGAGCAAAAGCAGGACACGATAATGTCACTATCCCCATGTTGGCCAGGATGAGGTGATAGAGAAACATTATGGTTTATGGCTGTTGTGAACATTGATGTAGAAAGCACTCTTTGGTGGATGATCACCACTGGAGTCCCAGAGGTATTACCTATGGACTGGTTCTGGCAGGCTAACAAGATCTCTAGACTGAGAAGCTGCTGCCTATAAAACCATGAATGCAGAGGAATATCAAATGTACCAGGATAAATCAAATGGTATGAGGGAATACAAGGTGCAAACAAGGGTAGAGATAGTGGTACTGGTAAGTGCATAGCAAGTAATCAGGTACTAAAGTAGTAAAGACTAATGTTTTTAAATAGGGTGTGGTTGGTGGGAAACAGCTGGATGCCTGGTTAGCAGGGGGACAAAACAGGAAAACAAAGTAAGCTACGATGTTTGACACCATCTGTGAAATAAGCTGTTGCACAGATGAAAGAAATATGGGGAACAGTTGTGACTGGAACACTAAAACTGGAAATGCTCTTGTTGGAAAAGGTAGGGAAAGGGAAAATTGGTGCAGTCCCACTGTGTGTTACTGTTATGAAAACCTGGGAGAAGTGGGTTGAAATAGCACGGATAAAACGCTGTCTATACATCAACACTGCTTTGAGGAAGATGTTTTATCGGGGCCAGCAATACTAGGTTTGGATATGAGTAGGCCTATCTTCAGTGTTTTTGAGGTGAGAGATCCACGTCAAATAGTTGCTGCGCAAGCAAAGGTGGTGTGCTGTTTCCAAGAAGTTTTTGATAAGTAATGAGCATCTTGTTCTTTTCAAAAGACAGGAATTTGGACCTTTTTGGTTTGGGGGGGTGTTTTTTTCCCTGAATAAGCTTGGATCAGGAGATCCTTCAGGTGAAATGGTTGGAAAACAATTGTTTGCATATAGTTACAGTTTTACATAGTAAGGAGCATTTTTAAAATAAACTATTTCATCTGGGATAAACAAGTTAAGAATAGAAAGGAGGATATGAAGGTTAGCCATTTATTTAACTGAGATGTAAAAGGTACCTGAAGATTATATTTTAACAAAAGGAGCAAAACTTTGAGGGAGGCACTTCAGCCAGGTTGGGTGAATAACCAAATGAAAAGCTGTTCTGTATGTAGCTTGAGAAATCAAATAGCATTACATCATAAAAAAATGACAAGTCTGAGAAACCTTAAGGCTGTAATAGAATTTTCAGAGATTAAATACAGATATAGGGACTGGCTAAAAAGAAAAAAGCTCTGACTCTGTCAACCACTGAAGATAAAAATGGTAAAACATGTGGAGTGAACGAAGAGATTGAAATTTGGTCAGGCTGAAAAATCAAAGCTGGTATTTTATCATCAGGACCTTTGTGATGTTACACCTATGTTGACCATAGAAGCAAAGCAGTGATACACAATGGGAACAAATGTATGGAAATTATATCCAAGGTGTGAAATATCCCATACAAATTTCATGTATTTTAATCATAAAGTTTAACCAGCTGAGTTTGATTAGGAAAATTATTAGACTGAAATTGATCAGTAAAGTAATAAAAGCTCTAATGTGATCATTTCACATTAACATGTTATGCTGATCCCAAACAGGCTACCTATTGTACTACTTAATCTTGTACCAGAGATTTGAGTATGAGGTAGGAAGAATGAATTGTAGTTTCTAGAGCTGTCTTTTCCTGCCTTCATGTGGCAATAATGTGGTCTTTGCTAAAGAGATAAAATTCCATCAAAACTCTCTGGTTTAGTTGTTTTCAAACTGGAGTAATGTGTATCTCTGTACTGTGATTTTTTGAATGAAGAACTTGTTATCTCTGAGAGCTCAAGCCTTGGGAAAAGGGTGTGTTCCATGGTGAGAGAGTGAGCTGTTAAGTTTAATGTTTTCAAATGTTGCATATGGAAGAACTCATATATCATTTAGAGTAGTGAATTTTAGTTGGTTTCTGCCGTATTTCTATATAACAACTTCCAAGGCAGGAATTTGAGTCTGAAGTTAAACTAAGGTGCAAAATCTTGTATCTGACTACATGGCAAGTATTCTGTATTTACATAGGGGTTTTATTACAGGGTATTTATGTCGACCGTTATTAGTGAAAAAGAATGCTCACCTGGCAGTGCTCTCTTATTGATTTTATTGATTTATTGTTCTGTGATTAGATATGAGTTATGCAATAATGTTAGGATTCTCATTTTCTTGCCACTATACAACCCAAATTTTACTTCTTCAAGCATAATTCAGAACCATAGAATTCAATTTCTGAGTGACTTAGTTTCTGTACTTCATTAGTAGGCAGAACTAGTAGAGAGCTTTTTTTTTTAGCTTATTAGAGAGGTAAATAAACCTCTCTCATTTCAATGACTTCTAAAGTCATTGTCACTTACTCTTTCTGAGGAATGTGTAATATTCAGATGTTCTACCTACATTTTCAGTTTTTGTTAGAGCCCTGAACAGGTCTGGGAAGAGGGAGAATTCTACTTATTAACACTCATATTCTCCTGCAACATGTCACTTACATTAGGCTTTGCTACTTGTGAAGTGTGGAAAAGATATGGCCACAAATTTTCTGATAAAATACATTACTTTTGAAAAAATATCTTTCTTTGAATTTCAGTTATTCTTTTGGAACAAGGGAAATTTAAAAAGGGACGTTGGGGGGGCACAAAACTCAAGAACAAAACATTTTGATTGATTTAAAATATTTTTTGCCTTCCATCTTCTGTTTTCCTCAAAAAACATCATTTTGCAGGACATGTTTAGGATTCTCTGGCTTTGCTGAGGCTTAGAATGGTTATTTTTAAATTTTTCAACTGTATTTTGCTGCTCTGTCTGGTCTCATAATGATTACCAAAGGAATTGACTGATTTTTGAGTTTAATTTTGTTGCAACAGAGTATAGAAAAATGTGCTTCTGCATAGCATTACAACATTTCAGCAGAACAAAAACAGCAAAATATGGTTTGGTATTTAGCTTGTATTCAAGTAAAGTCTGTAACTAAATAACATTACTTTAAAAGTTTTGTTTTAATCCAACTCCTTTTAGGTTGCCTGAAACTGTGAAAAGGAATGCAATTTTATTAGTCTCTCTTTTTCGTTACTGCTAAGACATCTTGGCCATTTTCTTGGCATAGCTTTCCGGATAATCTCTAGGAATTATCTCTGGAGATAATTTCATGAAAAAGAATGTGAATAAGATTGAATATTTTAAGTATTAGCATTTAAAATTAGGAGGTTAGGCATAGATTTAAAGCCTAAATTATTGCTGCATAGTCTGATTTTTTCCTTATTAAAAGAATGAAGTCTTTTAGTAAATTGCATAAGCATCAATAGTAGTTACAAGATGCTTAGCAGTTTAAATCACATAATTGATTTTATACAGTTACCATTAGCATTATTAATATGGATTGTGTAGCCAACAGTTGGATTTAGTGAGTGAAGTGATCCTATCCATTTTTTCCTTTAGCTTGGGAATCTTTGCATTCATTTTTAAAAAGCTGAGGAAATTCTGACAAGCTGTCTAGTTTCTTCTATGAGTCTTCAACTGAGTTATAAGCAAGTCTTTGATAAGTGAATCATTAGAAAGCAAATAACTTAGTATTCCCTTATTTATACCTGTGGCCTTATATTTGCTAGTTTAGTGTTGACCGGCGTTTGAAGGGAGTTTCTCTCATCTAAAAATTTCTAACCAGCTTTCTGGCTATAGCCTCCTATAATATTGCATTTTTCTTGCTCTTGAATTATTTTGGTTTAAATAACTTCATAGTGGGTTTTCAGAGAAAAAGTTAGTGGTGCAGTTTTTCTGTGGAAAAGTTACCATTCTCTCTCATTCAAAGGGCTTCAGAAGAAAACATTCCAAAGCTCCACCAAAAGAAAAAAAAAAGTAGCCTGAATTGAATTGTACGCCCAGTCACAATAATTTATTCTGTATTACAACTGTGTTTCCAAAACCATGGTCCACTGTAATATGTTTGTCTTTTTAATAAGAAATGTCATGCTTAAAATGCATCAATTCTGTCTTGGGGGAAAACTAGCTAAAGGGTTGAAATGCACAAGACAAAGTCACTTTAATATTTGACATGGTTTGACTCTGCAAGTATTTGGGATTGTAAATTTAATTCTTATTCCCATTACGTGCACTTGGAAATTTGACGGTCTTCAAAGGTTTTTTATTTATTATTACCTGTGATAAAGGGTTTTTACATAAATGTTTATTATATTTTCTTACATTAAAAGGCTTGTAGTGTATTACAGTGTTAGCTTACTGGCATTTATTGTTATCTTGATTATAATTTCTCAATTATGTAAAGATTGCCTAAAATTCATAATGCTTTGAATTTATGGGGGGTTTTAGATTGATCAAGTAAATACTAAATAGGGATATACTTTGTATTTAACAGGCACTTGCAGACCAGTTTGAAAATGCAAGTACTTCGGTATCTGAACGCATGAAGATCTTCTACTGCTGTCAAGTGCCTCCACATTGGTCCATACAGGTGGGAAACAATCCCGTTTGCAGCTTTACTTAAATGTCTGTGGTGCTTGTTTTTGATACTGTGTATGACCTTGAGTTGAAACACTTGATAATAAACACATAACCAAACAGACATGATGTTTTTCTGGAGAGAAATCAAGTGGTTTGCTTTCAGATGTCTTGTTCTGTCATGCACAAAATTGCTTGTTAGTGCAATTCTTCTTTACTTTCCTTTCTCCTTTAGTAAAAAATAGACTAAAACTTACAAGCTTCCAGCATATCTCCCATTAAAATAATCATGCCACTGTCTTACTATTTATTACTGGTTTACTTAAGATTCTGTTACTTGCATCTTTCTTGTCATTTAAAGTTCACTTCAGGAAGTGGATCATGGTGAAAACAGCCAAATTAGGACTCAATAGTACACTGAAGAACTCCTTGAGCTGAGAGAACTTTTATTTTTGAGACATTGCCCTTTTTACTAGTGCTGACAAGTTTTTTTTACCCATAACTACATTGTTTATCTTGACTTTTTAGAACAGAAATCTACACAATAAAGTCTTATCTGATGATGCAGTCTTTAACAAACTCGAGAAAACTGTTTACATGGCATACCTCTACGGGTATTCATGTTGTTTGCTTTTAATGGTGTTTTATTCCTTTTTGATTTCTAATCTCAATGCATGTTGTTTTAACCAGTCATATCTTCTCCAAGCACTCTCAAGTTATTCTACATAACCTTTCAACAGGCACTTGCAATAAAACTATCAAATGTGGGTTTCATTTCCAGTTGTCAGAGTGGCATTTTCAATCCAAGCCAGTTTTCCAAGCCAAAGATAGAAATTCTAAAATAGGGATTTATAATGAAAGATGGCTGCAGTCTTCTAGTCATAGTAATGAAGACACATTGCCTATATATGTTTTACCAAATTTAACTCTGAGTAAGTTTAATTAAACGTCAATGAGATTTAGTTCTAGACACTAACAAATGTTGGTTTTTTCCTAAGTGATTAATGTCAAGCTAAAAAACAGGTTTTCAGCATTTGGTACATATTTATATCAAAGAGTTGTAGCCAGTTGTTAAATTTTTTTACTACCAGTCTATTCCCCTATAATAACTCCTTGGATTTGTTACAGATACTGAACCCAAGTCAATAAATAGAGGTCAATTGCATCTGTGGAGAATTTCAGAGAATCCGTTCAGGATCACCAAAACCACTGCTGAGGTTGTCTGTATGGGCTCTCATAGTATAAGTAGCTGCCCTTAGACAGAATTCTGCCATTTATTTTTGCCAACCTAATTGTGTATCTGTAATACATAGTAAATAAATTATCCTTTCTTTAAAGGTGGATACCTATTTGTGATTTTAATTTCCTCTTAAAAAATAAAGACCGAATACAACTTTTCAAAGTCATGAAGACATGCCTTGTTTTAAATTGAAAAGATAACTCATTTATTTTCATAAGTACACTGAAATAATTACTACATTTGAAATAACAATGAGGCTGACTTAACTCTGAGGAAAATTCAACTGGGGAGTTGAACCTGAACTCAAATCCAATATTGATTTGGCTGAAAACTAACAGCCTTTGGCAGTGGCTGTTTATGACAGTGATTTCTCACAAGTACTGCACAAAATTGTGTCAGAGCCTTTCTCCCTACCTGTTTTTCTACAGGTACATATTAGTATGACAAAGCATTGCGAAAAGTGGCTTTAATACCCTGCTTCAGCCTCTATTTCCCACTCTCAGCATTCCCAGCATCCTGCTCTAGCTGTTCTTTAGCCACATGGGCTGTGCGTCTTATTTAAGGGCTGAGAGTTCATCTCTGTCAATTCATTCTTGCCACTTCCATTTCTGGGTTACACTGTTAAATTTTTCAAATCACAGCAATTATTATTCAGTTGATGGGGTTTTTTTGAGGTATATACACTGAGGTTCCACCTTGAACTTTCAAGAGAATAATTCCATAATTCTGTATTATCTGTCTCCTTCTTACTGATATCAGAACTGCCTCTAACAACTTCTTAAAATGTAAATAGTATTTACTTACCTATTTTCAGTTACCTGGAATTTCTTATCTTCCAGCGGCAGCTTGCAACTTTACTCTTTGAGCTGGGATGCACCAGCTCTGCCTTACATATATTTGAGGAACTGGAAATATGGGAAGATGCAGTAATCTGCTATGAAAGAGCAGGACAACATGGAAAGGTAAGAAAAATCTTTCACACAGGTGAGACCTGTCTTGAAATACCATCTGACAGAGGAAGGACTGTCTGACTTTAGCTGTCAAGTCACTAATGACACTTCTATGGGGTATAATGAGGAAGGTCTGCTTAGTTAAAATAGCTTGTCATAACCTGTAAACCCCCAAAAAACTGATTTGGAGTAATAACCACACAAAATAGGAGTTGGTAAATACAAAGTAACTTGAGAAGCAAGAAGATTGTGATAGTGAGTCTTGAAAATGCTCAAGGATAATTAAATGAAGTACTATGGATAGACAGCAAGGAGTACTATGGGCATTTCAAGAAGGCTGTAGCAGTCATTCATATTGGGGTCTTGAAACTTGGTCCGGAAGGGACATTAATTTTGTTTCCCACTTGATTTCAAACTATTAACTGTAGTTTTTAAAAGCAGTGTAAATAGAATAACATCAGTACTTGATGTATGTAATTACTTCATGTTAACATACTCAAATTATAGAATCAAACATTTGAGAAAAGAAGTGGCATAAGATTAAAAGTTTTTAAGTCTGTTTTGGTGTTTTCCTGAAGTTTTCTGACATTTCTTTAATACCGCTATGTGTGATCAGATCCAAAGACAGTTTAAAGCCATCACTTCACTTTAAGTATCAGTGACATAACTGTTTAAAAATGCTGGTAGCAGGCCATATAAGGCTTGTTATTGTTGTTTATTTTGCTGGTACTATTAGAGAAATGGTAGGAAGATTCTGGAAAATATTACCTGGAAGCAATGCCTACTTGCCTGTAACTTGAGCTATGTTCTCTTTCTGGTGCAACCTCTCACACAGAAAGGTTGTAACAGCAGCATTTTCAGAACTTACATAGATTTAGAAATAGTTTCATACAAAAATAGTTTTTTTTCTTTTCTTCCTTCTCTCTGTTTCATATATGGTGGCATTAAATATATGAATGTGTGTGCCTTTATGACGCCATAAGCACAAAGATTGTGCTTAACATAATTTATGCTTAATGAATGGAGATATAATTCAATTAATAGAAATAAAGCAGAATGTCTCATACTTGTTTTTTTCTAATTGTCATGCACCAAAGCCTAGATTTGGGTCATTATAAACTGACAGATATGTCTTGCTGGCAAATTCTGTGGCACATTATGCATGCCTTGGGGATAGTATGTTAATATCCCAATCTTCTCAGTACAGTGGAGAAATAGAGGTCAATATTTTCCATTTCCTGGAAATGCATTCTGTCCTAGTTACATTCACAAGCTGCCCTTAGGGAGTTATGAAAATGGCACTCAGAGAATAGGACAGGATATCTGACACAGGAAACTGCTTAGAAATGCTTTCAGAATGAGGGATTGTGCTGTGCTTTGAAAACCAGAAAATGCTGTGTAAGTACTAAATAACGGTAGTGCTGGAAGAAAGCTAGCCTCAGACCCAAAAAGACAGAAAATTAGAAACATGTAGCTTTGCACCAAGGAGAGTGACTATTTGTGCTCCTTATTGGAAAGCATTCAGAGGGTGAACTGCTTGTACTTACCAATAATGGTTTTATGTTTCTAAACACGGTAGGTGTTCTTGTAGAAATGCATGAAAATCTACTAGAGCAACGTGTTGATCAGTGGATGTTCGTATCATTAATGAGCTTAGCATATATCTGGCCTAAAGAAAATACTCTACTGAATAAACTTCTGTATGTTTTCCATTCACAAATTCTTTCATATAGGAAACCTGAATTAAAATACTGAAACTCTAATAAAACAGCCAGATATCAGCAATATTAACGTGTTTGTTGAGTAATACACATCCAAGCAATATCTTGTTTCCTCCTACATTTGAATTATCCACTGATAAAGAAACAGAACATGTAGATAAGACCATGTAATGCTTCACATTATGCAGTTGGAAAGTACATCATTCATTTGGTTATTTCAGGGCCATGTAGCAGCACAAAGTTTGCAGAGTAAGATGTCATTGATGTTTCGCAAAATTTTTTTGTGGATTTCTTACTGTTACTGGATATGGTTCTATATTCACTTATTTCATAACCTGAACAAAATTAGTAGAAACTAATATTATAATGAGTCAACAGAAGAGTAACAGTGTCAATCCATGAGCAAAACAGGGCACAGACTAAAGGAAAAAAAATAAGTATTATAAAATTGGAGTGTACAGTATGTTGATAGTTGCTGTGGCTTTCTTATCGTTTACTTGTATTCCTTTAATAGATTTGTTGTAAAAGGAGACACCTCCACGTGTGTGGTGAGGACTGGTTTTGTATTGCTTTCCTGTCTTTTAACTGTGAGGGGGACTCAGATTTTAAGAGTATTATTAACATTTGAAAGCTTGGTTAAGGTGTAAGAGGTGTCTTCCACCTCACTGGAAATGCATAATACACTGAAAACAGTACTGTTTCCCTGCTAAAGAAAAGGTCAACCAGAAATGTGAATTTTCAGTTCTGCCACTTAAAGTGAGGTCTTTCTCCCTGGCAAGAGCCCCATAGCAGGGTAGCTGCTGACCTTCAAGAGATTCATGAGGATCTGCCTTTTGGCATCAGCTGAATATTCCATCTTACAACACTGTTTTCAGCCCTATCTCCATTCCATCACCTCATCAGAGCATACAACATGGTATGCAGTCTGGTTTTAGACCAACATACTCCAGCAATCCACATTCTACAGGGTTGTTTCTCTTGTCATGACCTGGCACAGGTATCTCCAAACATTTAAACCAGGAAACAGAATTATGACAAGATCTCAAAAGCTCACCTTTAAACTCAGGAATTGCTTCCCGCATGTAAGTAGTATTAGGGCATGAGCTTGTTCAAGAGCTTGATTAATTTCCACTACATATCCTAAGAGTCATAGAAGGTAGGTGAGCATTTCATAGAGTATGTGGCTACAAAGCTAAAAAAGAGGAATAAATGTCTCACCGAAGGTCATTCATGAAGTTACAGGGAAGATGAAATGAACACCAGAGAGCTTTCCTTTTCTGTCACTACCTTTACCCATACTCATCTATTCTGCTTCTTCATACTACTGCTCTGGTAGCCCAGCAAATAAGGTGCAAGAGGAAAAGGTGAAGGTGTTTTTAGGAAACACTTTGAACTAGCAAAGGAATAAATTGTTAAATAATAGAATGGGTAGATCTGTGAATAGTGAGGCTAGTAAAGTCTTTTAGGAAACAAAATAAAAGCATGGGAACATGTGGATGGGATGGCAAGTGGAAGTTTAGGGTTGGGAAGCCAAATGCGGGGTGAATCTTGAACTTGGTTTCCAGGAGTCTGTGTAGTGAGTAAGAAAAAGACACCACCTTTTATTTAAACTAGACCCCTCTCTAATGATTGGAGGTTTTTGTGAAGCATTGCCTGTTTAATTCCCATGCCAATCAGAGTAGTCCAGAAACCAAGATCAGAGCCTAAATATTTGTCATGTTTAAATCAGCTGACTTTTGAACTGAGCATTGAATTCCATGCATTCTGGTGCAGACCATTCTGTGAAAAGCAGTGTTACAGATACATCTTCATATTTTCTATTTAGGAATCTTTTAAATGATAATTTTCGTATCAAATCTTATTAAATTTAGATATAGCTTTTAGTTATAAAATGTGCAAATTAATCATTAATATCTGTTTAAGGGGTAAGAATAAATGGCCATATTTCTTTTATGTATATTGCGTGAACTGTGTGGAAAATGTTTCTTGATAACATTTATTGGTAAGATAAGATTTGTTTTTGTAGAAGCAGGGTTCTTATCAAAGTTCAAATGTGCTTTTTTGAAAATCGTTTACTACAAAGTTAGGAGAAAGGAATTTTTTTTTCCCACAAAAACCCAAACAGAACAAACCTGTTTTTAAAGTACCATCTGTTTTTGTAGAAGACAAACGTTTTGATAGTACAGGGTTTTGGGGTTTTTTTGGGATTTTTTAGGTTGTAGTTATGAACTTTGTACTAGCCTTTAAAGATTTAAGCAATAAAAATATTTGTAGCCTGCCAGAGAGGTGATCAGATAGCTAATCAGATGTAGAAAAAGTCAGACTTCTGTTTCTTTAGTTCTTTGGTTTATCTGTATGCTGAAATATTTATGTTGGCAATGAATTTTTGTAAGTTTAGACCTGAACATGATATTTTTATGGTCTTAAATGTGAAATACCATTAGTGAATGGTTGTCTTTCTAGTCTAGGCATTGCCACAGAATAGCAGTCTGAGCTTGGGAGTGCCCTTCAGAGGAAGTGGTAGAGAAGCAGTATGCAATGCACTTTTCACCTCCAATCTCCTGTTTACACAGCAACATTTCAATCTCCTTTTTTTTATCTGAAGGGGGCCAAAAAATATCTTTTGGTGCCTACTGCAACAATAAAGCACACAGCTCTCTCTGCTCTAGAAAAAAATCATCTCTAAGATCTACTATTAATATGTCATAGCAACTAATGGAGGCAAGTAAGAGGAAGTAAACTGCACTTCAACTTAGTCCCTGGCAGTGTTCAAGGCTAGGCTGGATGGGGCTTTGAGCAACCTGGTCTAGTGGGAGGTGTCCCTGCACATGGTGAGGGGGTTGGAATGAGATGATCTTTAAGGTCCCTTCTGACTCAAACGATTCTATGACTCTGTGGGTACAGTCTTATAGTTAGATGAGATTTTTCTAGTGCTTTGACTGGGCTAATTTTAAACATTAAGTAATAGTTTCCTTGGTTTTCTTTGAAGAACTGTTCCATAGGTACTTAAAAGCACTTGCCATCAAGTTATTTTCCTAATGATCAACCACCAATTTTCTTCTTAATGGGATTCCACTTTTGCTCATTTTAAGATTCTTTTAGAAGTCTGAACAATATATCCCTTCTTCACATCTGTGCACTTCAAATATTTGTGGACTTCACTGTTACTTTAACAAAAGTAATAGTAAGAATTAGATGCTAAAAATACTATGAATTAAATATTTCAAAACAAAAGGCATTTTTCTAAAGATGATTTTCATACAGGTTTGATGGATTTTACTGATTGAAATAAGAGATTTTGCTTCTCTAGAGATCATCTGAAGGTCAAAGAAAACAATTCTTACAGTAACAATTTATATGCAGAGATGACATCAGGTTTCCTTTTAGATAAACTAGATATGATAGAAGAATTACTAGTGTTACAGTGTCAAACTTTAATTCTGTGGCAGACTGTGTTGGATCTTTTTTGGGTTTGGTGGTTCAAGTACATCTTTTCTAAAAGAAAAATTATACTGATCTTAATTATGTATATTACATTTTTGCAGCAGGAGACTGAGGTAAGAGTTCAGTCTGAACAACAGACCATCTGTCCACTGTAATTATCTTTTTAAAAAGCCACAGAAAGCAGACTATCTCTTGTCTAAAAGAGAAACAATAGTTTTATTGTTATACTAGATAGTGGCTCAGAGATAAAGAGCTCTTGAAAGTTAGTTATAGCCCATAATAGATGTCTGGGAGACACAGCTGGTGTCATCTTTTCCATAATGCTGTATATATATTGAATATATTTTATCTCAAGCTAGGTAGATTGGTAACTAGATAAATTTATAACTTTTGTGTCTTGTGTAAAAGAGTAGCATTTGTACAACCAACAGTATGAAAGTAAATGAATCTTTAGATGTAATAGAATGGAAATCACTATTTTTAGAAAAGAGCAATTAGAGAAAAGGAATGAGAGTCATTGCAAGAGTACTTACTAGGATACATAAAACCCATAAATGATAAACTATCAGGATTGCAGATACTTAATGGTGCTGATACTGCATTGCTACGAGGTAGGTGTAAGTTTGTTGCCCAGGACTGATGTTTGCTCTTGGGACAGAATACGTACCCAAGATGTAAAAAGAGGTACAAGCTGCTTCTTGTTTTTATGGTTTAATTTTCCTTAGCGTGTTAAACAAAAAGCCACCATATTATGTTGATATTGAAGTATATTTAAAAAAGCAGTTTGGAACCAGAATCTCTCTAGGCTTCATCTTTGATGCTGTGTTGGATGAAGGTAATATTTCCTCACTAGCCTTACCTCTTAATCTTCAGCTGATGATTTCAAGGTGCTAAAGCAGTTTTGGCTCAGGTAGGTGATTAACTGAAAATAAACAGTCTCCTTATGTATTGATTTCTCTTCGTTCTTTAACAGGCAGAAGAAATACTCAGGCGGGAGTTGGAGAAAAAGGAAACACCGGGATTATATTGTTTGCTTGGGGATGTTCTTAAAGACCACCAGTATTACGACAAGGCCTGGGAGCTCTCCAGGCATCGCAGCGCCCGCGCCCAGCGCTCCAAAGGCCTCCTCCATCTCCGCAACCGGGAATTCAGGGAATGTGTGGAGTGCTTTGAACGTTCAGTACAGATCAACCCTATGCAGGTTGGGGAATGATGCACATATGGCTTTGTTTTAGTGTGTTCAGTTTTGAATGATGGCACTTTTTTCAGTTCTGTGCATGGTTGTCAAAGTAGCAGCTTATTGCTATTCTTAGCATATTTTTCACTGTGTGCTTGGAAGCCTGGCCTAAAAAGGTAACATGAAATTAAGGCATCCTCTTGCACTCAGGTCCTTGAGTGCAGCTAAATCTTTGCCTGTACAGCATTTCTATTTCAAAGAGATGAAGCCACTGAAAACTAGTAATTGCCATCAAATAAATGATGAACAAGGGTCAAGCAGAATAGTTACTAGAAGAATGCTGTACAGTCTACATGAAATTATCCTTTTGCTCTGTCTATTGGCTTGGTGTTACAAACTCTGATCTCTGTATTTCACAGAAATCTTTTTCAAGTGTTCTAATCTGTTGTGTTCTGGAAGCATTGTGTTACACTTGTGATGACAGTAGCTTTTATTATAGTAACGCATCAAAACCGAAACCACAGTCAAAAGAGTTCTCTTGATGAAGCTGGTTATTTTGACAGATCCTTTGCAAGCTGTTCTGCAGACAACTTTTGTGATCTTGTTCAGTTTCTCAGCCACTATATCCCATCCAAGTAAGGTTCACCCTGTGGAAGGTCTTGAGAGGTTAAAGCAGATTTGTGATTGTTTATGTACATTAATTGTGCTCTTCATAGCCATTTCCTGGTCCATGCAAAAGTAGGGTATTCCTCCTTCTTGCCCTCCAAAGAACACTGTTGAAGCTGGTGTTTTGAGTTCCACATAACTAGTTGGACTTCTGCTTTAGAAAAAATTTTAAAGGCTTCAACCTTTCAAATCATTTATCATGAAACTTTTTTCTATATTCCAGTGACGTGTTTTATTCCCATGAATCAGAGTCCTATTCGTATTCAAATGAACTCTGGATAAGTTATAACCATCTTTAGAATGGAAACCAAAATGACCAAAAATGCTTCCCTTGTCTTTCAGTTCTCTTACTGACTCAGGAAATGCCAGCAAAATACATATTACTCAGATAGGGGCTTCACTGAAGTCAAGAGGACTTCCAGATAATAATGGGCTGCAGGCTCAAAACTGAGAAATACTCTGCAGAGATGCTTGTTTATTTTGTATCCTATCCAAAGGAAGCTTAAAATGAAAGCTGTTTCAATGCCCTCCTCAATAAGAAGGGAATTCTTACCATTCTTTCCACAAAAAAACCCAGCTGAAATTCATTCTCTCTCCTAAATATACGATTAAAGAGTCCCTGTACTTCTTATATTGTGGAAGCAATTCATACTCCCTTTCCAGATATCTAAGGGATGATAAAATACCATTTCATTAGTATAGTAGATCAAAGGCAATGAATCTTGGGTTTTTGTTTGGTTGGTTTTGTTTGCTCTTTATACCCAGCTACCATGTTTTTTCATTTAACCTGCAGACCTGTTCTCCTTTAGTGTTCTCATTTTTCTAGTACACCAGATTTTAAACCTGCCCTCTTACTCTTAGTAATCTCCTTTATTTTGTTTTTAATTGTTGCTTTGGTCTAGTCTTTTTAGAACCTTTTTGAATGACACTGTAGTTGCCTCAAGCCTTGAGATGTCTTGACTTGAAATGTTTTAAGTCTTCTGCAGACCTTTACGTTTTTAGCTGCCCCTTTTAGTTTTTATCATACTTTTTGTTTTATAAGTATCTCTTAAATTTAACATCCTCTGTATTAGGAGTTGCCTTTGTTCTTGAAGGGCTATTGAATCTAGATACGTTACAAAGTATCTTTTGTATGTTAACATTTTGAATCTGATCATTCATACTGGTAAGGATGAAGGTAAGTACTGTTTTCTGACTAGCTTCATATCTGAAAAATTTAGCCTTGGAATTTCATCCATTCTGCTATTTACTAAACAGTGTGCAATAATTGAAATCTCCCTGTATTTTCTGGTATTTCTACTTTCACAGCCTTCAGCTATCCCCCAGCATGTTACCTTCTCCACTTTAGTCAAGTATTCTGAGATACAATCTTTACGTTGCTTTTTACTGAGGCACGCAATTTTATTCCATACCAGTTCTGTTGTTCTTTTACACAGTTGATTTTCTCTATGATCAATTCTGAAGTTTTCCTTAACATACAGTGACATTTTTCCATCTGCACAACCCATTCTATTTTCTGCATACTTTTTGCCTTCACATCATAGCATGTTATGTAGCTCTTTGACTTATTTCCCATCCCAGAGACTTTTTATCTCCTCTTCCATCATGTCCGGTTCTCATATTTTTTTCATTCTGCCAAAACCTTCATACGTAGTTACCGCTAGGCAAAATATCTTATTTCAAATTATTAAGAAAATAAAATTATTAGTGATTCTTTGCAGTTGCTGTATGAGTTTCACGAGGTACCTGCTCATAACGCTTTTCTCCATAGAAGGTCATTTTGCTTTCTTCTCACACTGTAACTTCTGCTTGAGGAATGGGTTGACAAGCTCAAGCATTAGTAAGCCAGTCCCTGAGAGATGCAGCTGCTCACCATCAGCCTCAAAAAATTAAAATGGTAGAAGTTTTAGTCAAATGAAATGGTGGCATTACAAGCTCAGAAGTGAGACTGTGCTGCTGTTTCTCATTAGAATTATTAAAAATGCAGTGATTGTTTTTCTCTCACCCTTTAGACAAGCACTATTTAACTTGTATCCTGAGCTGTAGGGCTGGAGCCCCCGTGCAATTTCATACTTGATCGCTCCCGGCTCTACCCCCGCTTTTCACATCCAGAAAGTTACTGATCTAGAAAGAAGATAAAGGGGAGTTAATGAGGTAGCAGCCATGTGGGAGTGCTGCACTTCTGGAAAGTTGATGGATAAAAGAGCCTTAAAGAATGAGATTGTCTAAATGTTTATTTCCTGTTAATTTTGCCTTTTGAGATTTGAGAAACATAGTTTTCTCTGCTCCTTGATAGATGACTTGGTGGATAGTGAAAGGTGACCGGGTGCCAGTAGTGAAAAGTAGATTTTCATGTTTGCCCAGGCTGATGTAATTGGCTATTCTATCTTAATTGCTTTTTCCATATGCGCTAGGGATGGCCCGTCCATGTACACCCCTAAAAACAAAAGGATACCTTTTAGTCAAGTTTGTTCAGTTCTTGTTTCCATATAATGAGCACTGCCCACCAGGGTGCCAAGTCTGACAGATGAATTTAGTGTGTGTGTGTGTGTGTATTCTGGGATCTAAACTTTGAAAGAGATTACCTATAAATTCTATGGCAGATAGGTCAGGAGCAGATACCTTGTTACTGCTTTTAAGTTGGGTCTCGGAGATAGGAAAATGAGTGTCATCTGAAGAGAACTACAAGACTTTTTGCTACAGTTTGCAATTGATCTGCAGAGGTAAAAGATCCTTGAGTATAAACCAATACCTTTATCCTCAACTCTGTAAAATCCCTTGTTTGCAAAATTTTTCAAGGTAATGTTTTTGTGTTTAAATATTTGTTATGGTTTCCTAAGAAGAACCTGAGTTACCAGAGTTGCTTGCACCAGAACTGGTAACCAAAATGCAGTACAAACATTAAACAGACCACTTGATAAGTACTGTGTTGTGCAATATAGAGTTAATATAACCTGGTTTTCCCTTTTCCTCTTCCCCACCTCTTTCCTTCTCAAAAAATTTTCCAAGGAAAACTGTTTATGGGTTTTTACCTTGACATTTAGAATGGAGAAATGGCTGAGTTTATTGCAGTAGGTAGTACTACCTGGAACGATTTTGCAGCACCTTATAAAATGTTCTGTTTTGTTTTGACTGCATACATTTAAATAACATAATGCTGTCAGAAAATGTTCTGCCAATGTACTTAGGATTTAATGATTTTCTGAATTGCAGAACTTTTCTAAAAGGTAGTACTGCTTAATTTGCAACTCTCTGAGAATTAACTGTGTGGGAAATCAGGAAATTGCTACTGAAGAGCTATGAAAATATGTATTCAGTATGCTGTAATTTATACCTTTATCTGATACTATTTAGAGTAGCAGAGACTATTTCTGCTGGAAGAAACCTACAGCAATCATCTAGTCCAGCTGCCTGACCAATTCAGGGCTGAGCATGTTTTTAAGGGCATTGTCCAAATGCCTCTTAAACACTGACAGACTTAGGGCATCAGCCACCTCACTAGCATGCCTGCTCCAGTGTTTGACCACCCTGTCAGTAAAGAAATGCTTCTTCATATCCAGTCTAAACCTCCCGTGGTGCAGCTTTGAACTATTTCCACACATCCTATCACTGGACAGCAGGTTCAGTGCGAGTCAGCAGTGAGCCCTAGTAGCCAGGAGCACATGGTGTTCCTGGGGCACACCAGACACAGCACAACCAGCAGGTCCAAAGAGGTGATGATCCTGCTGAATGCAGGGTTGGTGCTGCTCACCTTGAGCACTGTGTGCAGTTCTGAGCCCCACAGATTAAGGACGTTGTGAAAGTCCTTAAAAGCATTCAGAGGAGAGCAACAAAGCTGGTGAAAGGGCTGGCTGAAAAGAATGTCCTTTGAGGAGTGACTGAGGACTTTGGACATGTCTAGTTTGGAGAAAAGGAAGCTGAGGTGTGACCTCATTGGTCTCTACAGCTTCCTAAGGAGGGGGAGTGGAGAAGGGAGCACTTCTCCCTGGTTGCATCTGTATGGGTGACACGTATTTGTCTGTAATAACTGAAGAATTTCAATACAAGATTATTGAACTGGTAAAGTTCTGTTTTCTGTGCAAGGCATTACTTAAGTACATTTCTATTTCTAAACATTGCATCATAAACTCGAGAAGATTGGCATTCTGACAAGTGAAGCTGTAACTTTGAAGTGTTCATGATTGGTCATTAGAGAGGTTTTTTGTAAAATGGGATTTCCTTGAAGTACCTTTCCTAGTGTTTACCATTTGACCTAATTGTAATACTACAAAAGTGAATGTGGATTTTTCACAAGTTAAAGCAAAATATGCTAGCTTCTAAATAGCTCTCACTTTCTTCTCTAAACAAAGATGCACTGTTAAAGAGCACTTCACAAATATTACATGATTTTTATGTAGTCAACACCTTTGTTTATCCATATTTATTAAAAGTTTGAACCGAAAGTTTTCCTATAATCTGCATATAGGATATTATTTTTCCAGTACAGTACTATCATAGCTGAAGACCAGGTAAAATCAATAAGAGTTGTGTTCATCCAGGCAAAATTACTTCTTTTATGCAGAAATATCCATGTATATATGTAACCATTGATGTTTTCTTTCCAGCTAGGTGTATGGTTTTCCTTGGGCTGCGCATACATTGCTTTAGAAGGCTATGAAGGTGCTGCCAAAGCATTTCAGCGCTGTGTGACATTGGAACCAGATGTATGTACCTTTGAACAAGCAATTCAGATGGCTTATCTAAAAGCAACAAGGATGTTTGCATTATAAACAAGCAAGGCAATAATGAAAAACTTGTTTAAACCTTAGCCCTTCGAATAAATTGAACTTGTGCATGAAGGAGATATTTTTGCTGAGGCATCAAAAAATACTTGCCCAATGCTTAACTTTGTCCAAATATGAGTGTTAAAATATATTTAAGAAATTCCTTTATGCTTGCATACATGCTAAAACAGAGAAAAGGGAATGAGTACTTGTAAGGAGAGCTAAAAAAAGAGATAAACCAAAAAATTAAATTAAAATACCTCATCCTTTAGGTAATCAAATTCTTTTGGAAGAAAAAAATGGTCAATTAAGTTGTATGACAGGTAAATTTGTAACTATATAGTTCATGAGCACAGGGAGAATTGAGCTATTTTTTCAGGATGCAGGGCATGCAAGTGCACAATATTGCCATTTGACTGTGCTTTGAGATAGTGGAAGTGTCATTTGGAATATCTCTCAGGAGTACACTGGCAATACTTTTGTCAAAAGGCCTGACTGCCAGCATGTTGCTTGCTTAGAGTTAATGCCACCTATTATTCATTCTTTTCTCTGGGGAATGAGAATGAGAGCAGTGAAAGGTGACGGAGTATTCTTTTTTCTTTATTATAAAATGAAATAAGTTCCTTGAGGGAAAAAATCTGCATACAGACAACTCTGTATTTAAATGGAATTTTTACTTTATATATTGAAATTTTTTCATTAATTTTTTTTTCTTGTTCAGTACAGTAGATTTACTTCCAAGGAGACACTAAAATTGTGTTCACTTATTTCTCTAGGGCCTTCATTTAATTGTATTCATTTGACCAGGCCAACTCACTTCTCTGTGGGTTAAGTGGTCTTTCTTTTATGAGGAAAGCATCCTGGACTGACTCTCAATTATGGAGGTGAAACCTACCTTTATACAGTTATCTGCAGCAATGTAGTGGCCATTTTTATGAATTAGGCCTCGGAAGGATTTTCCGACACGGTTTGAATGCTCCTTAAGCCTGAGGACAGCCTTCAGTACCAGAGTACTATTCAGTGCAGTGCTCAGGTTCTGTTCTTCAAATCTATTCCACTTGTCACTTTGCTGACTTCAGTGGGGAGACTTCACATTTACAGCAGTGTAAGGTGGTGGGCAGGAATCATGTCCGTACATGGCTCTTCTCATTTTATCTCTTGGTTTTGCCTGAGATGCATTAAGGGACATTCAGATCACTTTTTGCCAGTAACAGAGAGTGGTGCAGGTAAGTAGCTTCCAGCTAGTGAGAAGTGATGAGCTGCTGGGAGCAATAACCTTTCCAGCCATCCCAGCTAGATCCAGAAGAAGATACCTGTTTACATTTTAGACTGAAGGCAAGAGCTGTCTTAGTGTATTCCAACCACAAGGCAGTTAATTGGTGTTTATATATATGATTGTTGCTGATGTAGTCTGTAATATCTATGTATTTCATAAATATTATATAATTATATAATAATTTTATATTATATAATAATTTCTATTTCGTATTATATTCATATTCCTATTTTTATATTATATAATAATATTATATAATAATTTCTATTTCAATGTAATATTTTAACTGCCTTGTAGAAAATATGTGTCAATATATGTGATTAGAAAATTCAATTAAGTTTGACAGCAGTTTCATTTGCATATTTTTGTCAAGTAAACACAATATAAGTGAAAATTTTTTGGTACTTCTCCTTCTATCGTTCTAGAATGCTGAGGCCTGGAACAATTTATCAACTGCTTATATCAGATTAAAACAGAAGTAAGTATGTCAAAAGGATTAGAAGATACTGCCACCAAAACAAATAATTGTGATTTCCTTTTTTTGACATTGAGTGTTTTATTTTTATAAGGTGCTTACCTCATATTTTGTAATTCTTAGCCCTTCAGTTCTCTCTCCCAGGTTGAATCACTGGTAACTATTTCATTTTACAGGAAATAGCTGCAAGTTTTATACAAGTAGCAACCTCTTTCTACACTTTTTCTTGTTAAAAATATTTGTGATGTACAACCAATACAAGTATAACCAATGCAAAACATTCATAACAAATTGAAAACTAATTTGACTATGAAGTTAAGAAGATTGGTCTGTTTCAAGCAAACTGTGTATTCAGACCTATGTAATTGCATAGGATATTATTCTCAGTAGATTTAAGGGAAAACCAAGCAGTTTGGTTTTTACATTACAAAAGCAGATGGTATTCTGCATACATGCTACCTTGCATGTTCTTTTCCTTCTTTGTATTTCAACTCAATGTAATAAAAGTTTACCTGGAAGAACTTAATATTTAAGAATTTTCACATTATAACTTGTCCCCACAGAACAAAACAAAAGAATAAGATAAATTGTTTTTAAAAACCTTACTTGAAATCTGACATCACTTTATGTGGCTATGCAGTCAAGAGGCAGACTAAAAAAAGAGAGAATGAATAGTAAATTTACATAAAAGGGTAAATTTATAAACATACATAGGAAATGTGGGAAGTAATATCACAAATTAACTCAGGAAATTAATATGGTAATGGGAGCAGGAGGGAGGAGAAATTAAAAGTTAGAATAACTACTCAAGGCTAAAAAGTAATAGAAATCAAGAGCTCATTTCAAATTTTGAGTAGCTCCTTTCGTCTTCAGCAGTGCCTTGGCTATGCCCAATTCATTGTCTTGAATGACATGGGATAGATTGCTCCTTTTCCATAAAGTTCAGAATGTCAGATGCTCAGTGTACTGCCTTATGCTTGTTTCATAAAAGTATCTTTAATCAAAATAATTTTTTTGTCTGTCCATCTATTACAAGGCTGAAAAAACACTGACTGATTAGTTTCACTTTATTGATCAAATTTTTTTATTTTTAATCTACTCTTGTGATTTAATATGCTAAATACGTACCAAACTTGTAACCTATTTGATGTGGTACCAAAAGCAGTGAAGGAGAGCATCTTTCTGAACATTTTTCCCACAGGAATCACGTGGGATAGGAATATATACTCAGGCATTACTACATGCTTACAGCCAAGTGTGGCCTGTATTTGCTGTGTTATAGCAACTTCTTTGATTATTTGTGTAGTCACTTATAGACCAAGACTGTGTGTGAGCTCATTTAACTCACTCGGAAAACAGGGAATATCTAGAGCAGTACACTTGAGAATAATTTCTCTGGTGGGGTTTGAGTGGTGGTGAAAGTTTAAATTCTTATTTTTCAAGCCTGCCAGCAAAAAAGAAATAAAATGGAGTGTGGATTTTAAAAAGGAAAACAAAAGTAAGATATTTGAGTTAATTGTTTTCTTTCACTTGCTTAAAAAAATTAAGCTTTATTCCAACGAGGCTTTTAAATCAGTCCCACTTATGGATTGTGCATTCGGCCAAAGCTTGGCAGAGTCTCATACAACAGACAAATATAAAATGTTTACATTTTTTGAAAAGTGTGTGCAAACAATTTGCTAACACCCAAAGGAAAGCGGGTTTGGGGTTGTTTGTTTTATAAGACTCCACTAATTCTGTGTATTCTGAATTTCCTCCAGAAAAAATTAATTGTGATGAAAGCAGACTCTAGGATTCGGTTTATCAGAAAAACTTCTTGGAGTGCCAGGAAGTCTTTGAAATCTAGGTCTCAGATTTCTCAGAACAAACTGGGGCTGGCCCTCTGTCCTCTCCCAGGTGAAGGGTTCCTGGTTTCCAAGGCAGGATAATGCAGTGGTACAGCTACTGTTTCCTGTTTGCATATGAATTGATTCAACTGGTAAAGGATACTCCATCATTATATGATTGGTTAAATACATAGGGGATTTGTTTAGAGAATCTAGAGGACTTTATTAGCATGATGAGAGTGATAATTTGTGGAAGACATCTTCCATCCCATCCCTTTGGTATCTGGATTACATTTCACATTTCTGTCTCATTGGCATCTGCCCTCCTGAGAACTTAATAACATTTTTGGGAGTATGGGAGACACTTTACAGGCTAATCCTGCAGATACTGAAGAGCAGTTGCAGAAATTGTTTCTCAGTGGGGTACATCAGTCAGGCAGAGCATCTTCCAGCCTGCCAGAGAGCTGCGGCAGATCCCAGCTTTCACTGTAGCAAAATCCGCAGATGAAGGAGCGGGTCTCCACTCTTTTCTAACATAATCTATCAAAATCAGGGTCTGAAATGCCCGAGTGAGTCTCTTAACAGTGAAGGAGAGTCAACTGCTGGCGCGTTTAGTCATCAGCATCATGTCTATCAGTATATCAGGAAGAGAGAGAAAAGGGGAGCGAACTTGGGAAGATCTTGCCTGTGGACTGTAGCTGTGCCAAATTACCTGTTTTCCTTAAATCATTTTGTTTTGTCAGTCTGCTCTCTTCATGTGTGTTTGGTAACTCTTTTAATATTACGGGCTGAGATTGGCAGTTATTTACACTTTTCCCTGACCCAGCTGTTCCAAACTTTTAATGGCCTGATCAACTAGTTAGATACTACCTTTTTCTGGCTGGGATATTTACTCTCTTGGACCCTCTTTTTGAAATGCAACCAACAATTTCTTTGGACTTTCTTTAGAGACAGCACTTTTAACAACTTAATCAAGCAATAGAGCAAGTGAACTGCAAATTTTGATATCAGGCCATCTTTATATGATATTTATTAAGAAGAGATTTATTCTCATGTGTTCCCAAATTAGATTTTTTTTTACCAGCCTAGGAAAACTGTTTCAAGTTTTTATTTAAAGGAATCTATTCCTCTGTGGTTTTTTACATATTATGACTGTCTAGCTGAGAGCGTGCTTCATTCTCTTAGAAACAACCATGTCATTGCAATTCTCCAGCAAAGCTTATTTTATATTTTCAAATGTATTGCATGTTTAAAAGTTTGTTTAAAGTACGTTTAAAGCTTTACAGTATGCACACAGACCTTATATCCTTCAGATGGCATGTTCCTTACCCAAGAATGCTATTACTTCTCTCTTTTGGTAAGGGAATGGTCAAGAGTTGCTGGCAGTGGATCCATATGAAAAAATAATGATGCTTCATGACTTAATAGTGATTGTACAGTAATTGTGCTGCGCACCTTTATTCCATAACACCCTCTACTGCCACTGCGAGTTGGTTCACTGGGCAGCACCTTTGGTGAAGGACTCCCTAATAGTGTTTGGGGCTACTCTGACACGTATGCATGTTTACCGTGTGCAAAAGTTTAAAATAAATCCCAAAAAGCTGCTAGGTAACCTTCTTCTGTGTGATGAAGTAGGTCAATAGCATTCTGCATCTGCCATGAACTCGGTGATTTTTAATTTTTTAATGTATGTTAACAACGGCAGCATGAGTAAGATTGTTTTCTCGTGGTTCCAGTTAAAAAGTCAGAAAGGGAAATGTTGACATAGATGGCACAATGATGATGATTTTTTTGTCAAAAAATTAATTATGAGAGCTAACAGAAATTACCTTGTTCAGAATACAGAGTGTACTGTTGTGAGTCAACTGAGAAAGTAATTTGCAAGAGAGATGAAGGGATTATCAGTATTATAAATAATAGCTTTTACATTGCACTGTTTTCTAAATGTGTTTTTTTTAAAAATAAGCAGCTTTTTAGTTGATATAATGCCAACTTATTTTAGTATAGAAATCTTCTATAGTAAAGATTTAATACAGACTCTTAACTTCTATTATTTTTTTTTTTATTATTGAGTAGGATCAAAGCATTTCGAACCCTCCAAGAAGCTCTCAAGTGCAACTATGAGCACTGGCAAATATGGGAGAACTATCTTCTCACCAGTACAGATGTTGGAGAGTTTTCAGAAGCAATTAAAGCTTATCACCGGCTCATGGACTTAAGAGAAAAGTACAAGGATACACAGGTGGGGTAGTTTTCATGTGTAGTCATCCTATATGTTCATTAATTTTTCTTCTGAGACAGAGAGATTGCCAAAAGCCACTGATAGTGGTATCAGTAATGGCAGTATGCATACTAGTGAAGTTATGTAGGCAAGTGATTTAATTTTTGAAGATTTGGACTGTAAGAATAGATATTTAAAATAAGAATGGACACAAAATTGAAAGCCTTGCATCCGGATTACAGATTACGGACTTTGTGAAAAGGCATATATTGCAGTTTTAAGATGTATTTTTATATAAAATGCAATGCATAACCCCCTCTTTCCATTTTGTTCCTGCATGTCTCAGTATCAGAAATAATATAAATTATTTAAAGAAAGGTAGTCTTTGCCCATGTGTTTGAAAATTCCTCAAATGAGCCTTTGAAAGTAACTGGAATGCATTACAGTCACAACGTTGATTCTTAAATGTGGTAAAGATTAGTGTATTTGACAACTACGGTATTGTAGTACTGGTAGGCCTGTCATGGAACATCTTGTAGATGGTTGGCTTTTTCAATGAATTTTTTTCTCAGCTGTTAGTTTAAATAGCATTCCGAAGGGTGGTCTGCTGTATTATTTTAAACAGAGTGGCAGCTGACTACGAATAGAACTTTCTACATGTATTTGCCTATTTTAGGTATTTTGAGATGGTACAGACTCCTATTACTGTTACTCATCAAATTTTATGTAGTATATTTAATTAAAATATTTGGGGATATTGCTTGCACTGAATTTCTATTTTTGTTGTATAACTCTTTTTTCATTTTGTTCTCATTCGATTTTTATAATTTTTTTCAGAAATATATATATATGCTCTCTTTCCTAATTCTTCTATCATCCCAATTTTAACTTTTGACTTCTGATATATGAAGTGTTTTATGGGTTTCATTGTAACTTGTAATACAGTTTCCTCAATTAGAAGAATTTTACTAGTTTGCCAAGAAAAACCTCTGAGCCTGATTAAAGAATTTCAGAAAGGCTTTAATCAATTATCTTACAAGGAAGAAAAGAGAATTTCCACAGCAAAACAAAAAAGCACATAAAAATAAAAGCTTCTGCTGAGATTGTTTTACAAAGCTCACCATTAATTGCTGAGCCTCTCCAGTTTGCCAACTGGACTGTTCTAAAGAGAGATGATCTGTATAACTGCCTTGAGCAATTGTAATTTAGCAATGTAAAATCATGAACATTAGTAAATGGAAGCCTACATCTTTGTTTCCATACAGCATAGTATTGTCTTCTCTCAGGTTATATTTAGTACTTGTAGTCATCGTAGATGACACAGTGGTGAGAAAGAAGGTAGGAATTTAAAAAAAAACATAAAAATGCACGAGACTGGAAGAAACATCTTGAGTTATCGATTCCCATTCCTTATGAAAACAGAAAGCCAATCACCAATTGCTTTTAGCATAATCATTGTTGCAGAATACCCATTGTGAGACTGAATGCTTCAATGACAAGTATGAAACTGAATATATCATTTGAAACGTCCTTGATTTTTGCCATTACATCAGACATTTTAATTTTATTTCAGAATAGTATGGAGTCGTATTTTTAAATCACTGATTTCTTCTAATAACAGTAAAGCGTTCAGATCTTCATCTGGAATTTTTTTTAGGCCATTGCTGTCTTTTGTGCCTTTTGAATAAAGGTCCTGTAAGCAGCAGTGTCTTCCGTTACCTGAATTAATTTGGTTCGGCCTGTTTACTGATCTTTTTATAACTATTATAAGGTAAAACTGTCCTCAGGGTTCTGCCACAATATCCTATGCTGCCACAATTTCCTGTACCATTACTTGTCACACAAGCCTGTTTAGGTAACCCAAATTTCTGTCTTGGGTCTTTGGCCTTTTTTGTATTCACCAACATAGAATCTCATAGATGAGGTTTAAATCAGTTGAATTCCTTCACGAATAATGTATTTCTAAGTAAATTCTGTACTTGTCATATAGTACTTGTATTTTACAGAACCATTAGGAGATCAAATATCGCAGATGCCATTATATATACTGATGTTGATTGGAGTTGAAATACAAACTCTCTCCTACTATTTCTTTAAGGTGCTGGCTATTCTGGTCAGAGCAGTGGTGGATGGTATGGCAGATCGTGCTGGAGAGGTAGCAAGTGGATTGAAGGGGAAACTGCAAGAGCTCTTGGGTAGAGTCACATCACGAGTGACAAACGATGGGGCCATCTGGAGACTTTATGCCCAACTTTATGGAAATGGAGAGAATGGTAACGGTGATGATATTGAAAAGGTAAATGTGTTGTGAGGTATACTTTTTTACACTTCTGGTAGAAACCTTCTAACAAACTGTAGTGCTTGCTGTAGTAAAACATGCTCTTGTTCCAGACGTGCTTTGCTTTAGTGCTTTTATAAACTCACTTGTTGCTTTTCATGTTCCTATAGCACATATTTTTATTACAAGAGGAGCAAGATGTTATACATCAGTTTTTGTGGGCTTAAAAAAAATCTCTTTTTTTAACCAGTTTTTCATTTTAAAACATTCTATCACAGCATATGTACTTTGTCCTGGATTTGTATTCTGAAACTTTTTTTGGCAGTGATCTAATGTCTGCAATCTAATGGTGATGTGAGCTTTGGGGTTTTTTAATTGGAATATTTGATTCTGGAGACAAGATACTGCAGCTTCTGAAAAAGACTTTCAGAAAGTCTTTAAAGGCATGATCCAGTGGTGGCATAAGCCATGTGTATTCTACTTTGCAATCACTAAGGCAAAATGCATTTAAAATAGTCTATACCACGGTTAGAGTTCACAGAGTAAAAAGTGGTTTAGCCTTAATTAGTTTAAAATGGAATTAAATAACACTATTCGTTCTGTTGAACCATTGGTTTCTCTTTACCTGTCACTGGTTTTGCTATGGGAATTTCCATCTCTTGTCCTTATCACTTCCCAGGGAATCAAATTGATTGTATTTCCAAAACAAGCACTCTGCACTGCTGGGAGTGTTTACTTTGTTGTATGCTGTAGTACGCTTTGGATTTGATATTAAATTTCCAAATTTCACATAGCTTTGCACACTCCAAAAGTACTTACGGATTATCAGATCTTCACTGAAGCTGAAAATACACAAGGTTAGAATTCAGTCTGTGTTCCCTACTGGGAGTATGCCTTTGGCCTGGGCAGAAATGTCTGTCTGGAGGGTTGCTTGATGTCAAGCATGTTGGGAAGATGGTTGGGCCCACAAATTATATCCCTGTGTGCTTAAATTTATAATCATTTGGGCCTTGCTCATTGTCACTTTTGCTTTGCCCTGTGAAAAGCTTTGTTTTGTCATTGCTGCTGTCTGTTATACCTCCAATTCCTACCTTTTTTCCTTCCCTCTTTTTCTTTACAACTGAACAGTAAAAGGGATTTAGCCTACTTAGAATTCAGAAATACAGACACTGCAATATCCTGTAATATATCCTCAAATTCTTACTCAGACATGCAAAGTAGCAGAGGCCCTGTCTATACTATAAATGTAATCATTTCAGAATCTGGTTACATCACAGTATTTTTTACTAACCCAGTTAAAAACATGGTTTCAATTTGTAGAGTAGACAGGACTTTAACTGTGTTTCCTAATCAGACTGGTTATGGAACATGCTTACAGTCCAGCTTGCCCTGCAAGACAGAATGATGTTTAGAAATACTTAAGGTATGTTTACATGTGTATCGTTAAAGAGCCAAACTGTCTACAGCCACAGCATGTATTAATTTGCAGTGTAAAAATTAATTTGCAATACACTAAATAATCACTGATTTCTGATATCACATTATAAAGTAAAAATTATAAACCCAGTATTTATTTGCTTCACTGCCCTAGGCACCATCATGTGTCAGTCAGATAGTCAGTGAATATAGTTGTCTATAGAAAAATCCTAGATGTATAGTTGCAGTTTTCCACCCACATTTATTATGCCAAAGTTCAGTGAATTCTGAAAGGGCATTAGTTACTATATTGTGGCATCATAGCACAAAGAGATGGGAAGAGGTCTTTTATAGCGTCATGGACCTCCTTACAAATGTAGGGTCTGACCTTTATTCCATGCCCTTTCATTCTGCACCTTATATAGTGCAGGTTTAATTATATTTAACCAATTTTGTTCCTAACATTGCATTTGCAAGAGCAGTCTTATATGTCTGCTTGTGGCTTGGTTGTTGTTTTCGGCTCTGATGACACATGAATCACTAGACTATACATTTACAATTTGTAACAGTGCTTTGTAAATTGAATCAGCGTCAGACAAGGCTTACCGAGTTAGGAGTGTAAAATTACTGAGGTGCTGAGTTTTTGGGGGGTTTATTTTTTTTTTCCTTTAGCTTAACATGTATTTACTCTCATGCTTCAGTGTATCTGAACTGCCACCTCATTCAGTACTTCTTTCTTCCCTATGCTTAATGCAGTCCAGTCTGCACCTTTCCCACCAAGGAATCTTTCCAACCTTCAAGTTTCCTGCCGAAACATACCAAGGCTATGAAATCCTTCTGTTCCTTGAACTTTCCCCAGCTCGTAACTATTTCCTTTCTCGTTAGATCCAGGTTCCAGAAGTGCAAACAAACAGCCCACAAGACTTTGAATTCTTTCCCCTCCCTGACATCTGTCAGCAAACCCCCCTTTAATTTGCTGCTCTGACTCAGGCACGTGCAGACTGAAATCAGACTGCTGTAAAAACTCTTGTTCCTTCTGTTGGAAGTTCTTGCCTCTGCTGGCCAGAACTGCTACCACTTATAACCTAGGTTATTAAGAGAAAAAAATTAATCCACTCTGGTTTCACTTAATATCCTTTTATTGCTATTTACAAAAGCATAAGCAGTTCAGTCACCCATGCCATGGTGTTTGGAACTCTGGTGGGAGAGAGAAGGTGGACACTTCTGGAGTGACACCTGCCCAAATTCAGAAATCTTTATTGCGCTCCTGTCTATGTACCACGCTGAAAATTTGTTATTCTTTTATGTGATATTTAAACTCTTTGAAAACACAACTGGTGAGTTGTCATTGAACCAAGCCATGTAACATGTATATTTTTGTTTCATGGTTTTGAAGCTGTAGAAAGAAAACAAAACTCTAAAGGGAAAATTAATTTCTTCTGCTTAAATGTGTTGGGTTTTTTCCCATAATGGGACCCTCCTTCCATATAGTTTACACTTATTTTTCCTGTTCACACTGAGAACCAGAGCAGTAAGGCAGCTAATAGCTGTGTCTGTAAAATACATCATTTGCCAAGAATACATATACAAGAAGAAAGCTTTGATGTATCCAGTTATAATTTTTTTAGGTATAAATTTGCTGTTTGAAGTGTGAATGCAAGTATTTTTCTGTTTTTCATGTGCATTTAATTATGGTGACTTGGCAAACATGGGTCACATCCATCAGTCTAGACAGATTTTTAAAAGATAAAAATTAGACACATGTTATTTTATATGCTTCTCATACTGGAGATGCAATATTGGTGAAGAACATCTGTGTTACAGCTGGAGCTTCCCCTTGCAGAGACGGGCAGTGCTCCAGCTCACAGAAAATCAAGCATAGCAAAGATACATCCATTTTCCAGGTTGAGCATTAATTTCATAGATACTTAAAACTAGTCTCGTAGTTTGTTTTCTCACATATTGATAATTTTTTCTTTCCTTCTTGCAGTCACTGCAGTGTCTCACTAAAGCACATAAATGTGAAATTCAATCAAGTGACTGGGAGAAAGATGTTTCTTCTTTTAAGGAAGTAGTAAAAGGAGCCATAGAGATTGCACATGGTATGTTCACCTGAAAAGAAATTTCATTATTTGTGAATAGTGTAACAAATATTTATGAAGCTTAGTGGTAAAATAATATTCTGCTTTACCCATTATATTTATTCCTACTATTGGGAGTCCTGTAACAAAGGGTATCATACTGATAGTGCAGACAAAAATATACTTGGAATGAGGCAGAAATTGTGTAGGGTGAGTCAGTAAACATATGACTGGTAAACATGGAATCAATTAATTTCACGATCTAGCCACTTCGTAATCCAAGAGAAAATGCATCTGCAGTTCATCTCAGTCCTCAGATATTCACATAAGTTATTTGATTGAGTGTACCAGTCAGGAGATGCATGAGGCTTTGACCTGGTAAGATTATTCACTGTTCTGTGATATTTATGTTTAAGAAGGATACATATATCTGTTGAGTTTAGAGTTATCTTCTTAAAATTACTTGGTTCTTTTTAAATTTGTGTTTCTTTTGGGGGATATTACATTTAAATATTGCCTATGGAATGTATCAAGATCTTTAATTGAATGTTTTTGTTTAAAGGTTATTGCTAGAGTGGTAATGCTTTTTTGTTTTGGGGTCCTGTTGTTCTGTAATTGGATTCTAGTGGCTATAAAATGCAGCAAGAACAAATCTAATCATCAGGAAGCTTTGCAGATACTTTCTTCGGCTCGGCTCAACTTACGTGGCTTGTCATCCAAAGCAAAGGTAAGAATGTTTGAAAGGTAGGAATTTTTGTTTGAAAACTAGGAATCTTTGTTCTGTTGCCAGAAATCATTTCTCTGGCTTGAATCAATTATAGATCAGATAATACATGCCTGTCTCAGTGCATCATCAGGTGGATATTCATCTCTATACTGTTAAGGATTCCAGTTTTTAAGTAAACTTTTGTTTCCCTTCTTCCTGCTAGGCTTTCACTGAAATAAACATACTAGTCTAAGAAGCAGCATTCACGTTTTAGAGGAAGTTAGATTTTTTTTTTAAATGTTGGACAGACAGATTTGAGTGTTTGAAAGAAATCAGTAATTTAAAAGACCTACTTTTTATGTGAGTAGTCATGGGAGAAGCAGGGCAGTCTCAGAAAGAATGGATCCAAACCTGCAGAAAGGATCAAAATGTGTCAGAACTACTTTGCGTCACTTGAAGTGTTTCAAAAAGAGTTATTTATGAAAAGATAGAACTAATTTTGAGTCTGGTTTTCATGGATACCCTACCAATTCAGATCTTTATTACTTGGAAGTTTTCATCGTATTTGAATCATCTGTTTTCATTCAAAATACCCTTCATGTCTTAGAGAGGGATTCTTCCTGCCTGTGGAGGGGAGGTAGCAATTGTGAATTATAGAGCAGAAGTTTTATAACATGTACTTTTGTTACAAAGTGTTGATTCATCATCATTGTGCTAAACTTGGTTCATTCTCTTTTAAGTCCTTTAATTTTAAGGATAAAAACCTAGGAGCGTTACTGCAACTCTGCTTTTAGATACTGGCCTAGGTCAAGACTTTGGAATGCGTAGAAAAAGGCCACATCATAAGTGTTGTTGTGACTCACAAAAGACACTTTTAAAAAAAAATGTGTAGACTGAGTATTACTGTAGAGAAAACAAGACTATGTGACATATATGAATACAGGTACAGGTAGCTTATATTATGAAAGATAATGCAGTATCTGAAGATGAAGAATGCTTGAGTCTAGTAAACTCTGTTCTTAATTTCTGAAGGCACTAATTAAGTGAACATCTATATTATTGGCAGGTAATGCTAATGCTGCCTCTAAGTTTTATGGCACTTCTGAGAAAACTGACAAGTTAGAGATGAAGCTGTTTATGTGACCTCACCATTTTTGCATCCTCTCCAATATACCATCTTATTTTCAATTTGAAGTCATTGAATTTTCAAAGTATGTTGTAGTTTAAAATCTCAGTCATCTTCTGTCAGATCCCATGCACGAACAGTTTAGCACTGTTTATGCCTGTCCAGGCTTGACTGCAGAATCTCCTTTTGCTGCCCTATGAGTCACTATTAGTGTGGGATTTTTTTTTTTTTCATTTTTTCTTTTAATAGAGAAAAGCACTTTAAAAAATGGGCTAAGAGCAGGCACACTAGTTAAGATTTCAGAAGGAATAAAAGAACAGTGAAAGTAACTTTTAAAAGATGAAATTCCAAATAGTCAGGACATGCCATTGGAACAAATCGGTAGTTTTTTGAGCAGGTGAAGCAGTGTTGTTTCTCAGACTTCTTGCCTTTCCTGCAATCTCCATCTTTGACATTTGGGCTCCTGTATTGTGCTGAACACATGGTGCACCCACAGTCTGCAGTTCAAAAATGTGTTGTTCATGGGCTCCTTTTTGTACATACCATGGCAAATAGCACAGTGGGCTCTCTTCTGCTCCTTTCTCCCTGCATCAGTCAGTCTGATGGGGTGAGGTCTGGGAAAAAGAGAAAGGTTATGGAGATGTATCATAAGTGCATGAAATGTGGGTACTGTTTTGGGGAAATATGGGGCACAAAGCCCAAAGAATGATGGTGAATGAAACTTCCCCAGGCTGTCTGGGTGAATAGATATCTTTAACTGGGGAGGGGGGGGAGGGGTGGAAAGAACGAATAATTGTATTATCCTGATTTATATAGCTGTCTTAGCCAGAAAGAACCAAACTTTTCTATCACGTTCCAGTATGACGTTTTTGGGCTGAAAGTCAGAGAAGTTTCTGTACTTGTAACACGGACATGTTCCTATTTTTGTGTAAGATGTTCCTTTCTTCAGTGACAACAGTGTTTTGGGCACACTGAAGACCTTGGTTCAAGCCTTTTAAGAAGATTTTTGTTTACATACGTACCTGTATTGTCCCATTATGTTTTGATGATATAATGCTGTACAGATGTACTCCAGAGCAGCTTTTGTTTTCTTGGTTTGTGTTTGTCTCTAAATGTAGGCATTGTGTTTGTGTCAAATGAAGTGTGAATCACTCTCCCTTTACATAACAAAGGAGAAACATATGTTTGGGTGTCACTCCTTCACCGTGCCAGTGGAGTGGCACCTCACAGAGCCTTAGTGATAGTTGAGTCGAGTGACAGGTCCTGGTCTTGCAGTAGCACCACGTTCGGGTGCAGCATGTGCATACCTTGAGGCTTTAGACCTGTCATGTAACACTCCTCTCCCTTGCTTTCCCTGTGAATAGATGAAGAATATGGTTGCTCACGAGTTAGCTGCTCTTTTTCTCTTCAAGAACAGTCTATTTTTATTACTCTGTAGTGTTTTGTTTTCTCTTGTATAATTTAACGTGAATGTCTCCACCTGTGCATGTCTGGACATCAAATGTCAAAAAATATTTATTTGGCTCTTTGGAGAAAATGATGCAACAGAATGTGGCGCTGGGGGATATGGTCATTAAAATTCACAACTAATTTATCAGCAAGTGGGCTTGTAAGCTGCAGTGACAGTATGTGAGATGCTTTTCTAATATGAGTTCTTCACTTCCAATGGATTCAGGAGTCAGCATATGCAGTTAGGTCAGAACAGAAACCCAGTGTCCACAGGAGGATTCCACCCCTTTGGCAAAGCATCGGATGTGTGGCACAGCTTTCGGGCCTGGATGTGTCAATATGTGTGTGGGCACCTTCCATTTATTGGCCGCAGAATGGCCTTCTGTTAGAGAGACATACCATCATAGTTACCAAAAATATGAAAGGTGAATATGAAAAATATGAAAATATGGTGGTGAGCTTCCTGCATTTTGTCTCTACACTGAAATAGAGAAACTGTATGTATACTTTAAAAGTATTTATTTTTAAAGTACTTAGAAGTATTTCTTTTTGTCATACAGCAACTTTTTATAGATGGAACAAGTGACGAGGTTCACAGTGAGATAGCTGATGAGGTGACAGCCATGGACAACATGATTGCTGAACTCCAGGAACTGAGCAACCAGCTGAGAGACCAGTGCTGACATACGGACCAGATTTCATTACAATAATGGCGTTTCTTTTGCCACTGCTTTTGCTGATGAAACCGTAGCAATTCTTGGGCAACAACTCTCTCAATAAACATGTTTTTATACAGCGCTGTTCTTGTGGTCAGCTTTCTTCAGAGTTCAGGCTGCCTTTTAAGAGTCTTTCTTACGTGGCCTTGCTGTCTGTCTGACAAAGTTGCGTGTTTTGGTTCCTCAGCCCCAGATTTTCTGGAAGAGAGCTACTGGTATTTGTAAGGCGATTATGGGGGATTAGTTCCGCCTGCCTGTGTCCCCTCCCGGCGCCGGGATGCCGCGGGATGCCCCACCCGGGTTACCCGCTTGGGGAGCCAGCGGGGTGGGCACATGGAGAAGCCACAGCGCAGGTGGGAGCAGAGCCCAGAGCTGCGGTACCCGGTGGCTCCCTGGGTCGTCTGCCCACTTTCCCATTTTAATTCGCTGTTAATTAATTACAGGGTGCAAGCGGGGTCCTGAGAGCAAGAATTTAGTCTTTTTTCTTGTAATACAGTCAAAGTAGCAGGCTGTTTGTTACATTGCAAACAGTGACTACTTCTAGCAGTATTGGTTTATCCAAATATACATAACTTTTGTCCCATGAGCAATAGACTGATGCTTCATCTGGACCTTTTATAGTCATGGGGATTTCTCCCACTGAGGCAGCAATAAAAGTGCAGTCTCATCTAAAATAGTTACATCTGACTAGACCCAAGTGAGTAATTTTCATCTAGACTGTTTCACATGGTTTCATTTTAAAGCATCTTTGCTACCACTGCTTAAAATAGGAAATTTTTTTCCAGGGTTTTCCAGTAACCTGTGTGAAATAATTTCCTCACTTACATGGTTTTAGTTTGATCTTCCCTTCATGACAATGATGCAGTTGCCAAAAATGTGGTTATCTCTATTCTGGGTTTGCCCAGTCTGCGGTATGGGCTGTTACTGAATGGTAAGAATGTTCTCCCTGAGTCAGAAAGGGAAAGTCAGAAGGTACAGGGAAACTAAACATTTAATTGGATTTGAAGCAGCAGTAAATGCATATTATTTTGGTGCGTGAAGGGGGAAAGCCTTTGCTGCATATCTTTGTAAGGTCCTAGAATGGAGAATAAATTATTTGCTGACAGTATTTAGACATGAAGTCCCCACAGAAATTGCCATCTTAACAACACGTTTACCTGCTAGTGAAGGACAGTTGGCTACAAAACACCTCTTCATTGAAATGGCCCAGAATGGGAGGAGACATTCAAGTTTTTGCAGAGTGAATTTGCTTTAGCTACTTCCATTTTGCTCATAGGTTTAGTGAGGGGTCCACATGACTGAGAAAAAGAAGAGACTGAGAGTTTTGGGACAGACTGTGCCACCACTACCATCTTTTGATAAATATTTTTGATACGACTTAACCTTAGGCACTAAGGAAAATATCTTTTTAAACTATCATTTTATTCCCAGGACTAAATTTTATTGGAAAGAATTGTTCAGTGGCAGAAAAGTATTTGATTTTTTTTGTGATCTGATGACAAATTTTAAACCAGAATTGTATCCCACTATCAACCTGAAAACATGAGACTTTAATTCAGTTGTCTTGATTTAAAAGATCATAATTTCTATTGAGTCTACCTGAGATGCTTTCATAGCTGAAGTTTGCAGGTGCAAAACGTGAAGCCACATTCATTTCTGTCTAATGACTTCTGCCTAGCATTTAAGAGAAAGAGATGGGAAGTTAAGAAAGGTAAGATGGCAAGAAGGCCTTGGAGTCCTTTCCCTTCGATTTTGTTCTTTTGAAAGTTATTTTTGTTTCTTTCCCTGAGGTGGTCACATGAAAATGTCATTCTGCTCTTTCAGTGTCTCTCCCTTGGTACTTAGCATGTTTTCTCAGCACAGATTTTTTCCTTTTTTGAGCCTCTCTCTCTTAGCAGATGTGTGGAATGTAAACAACTTTATCTTTCACCTAAAGAGGTAAAGCCTACTGTCCACAGACAGCGTGTTCTCGAAGAGTGGGGTGACTAATGTTATGATAGCACATCAGTTTTCCTGTCATAATTAATGTAATAGAGGGGGCATGTTTGCAGAGACTTAAAAATACACAATTTAAATATGTGCAGACTATATTACATGGTGTGGAAGACAGAGAGGCAGGAGCTGACTCACTGTTCAGGGGACTGGCTTTTCAGAACAGCTAATGATGCCAGAACATCTCAGCCACTTCATCAGTGAGACTGAACACCTGAAGTAAATCTCTCTACCAGGTATGTAGTTGCTAATTCTTTCTTTGTAGTCGTGGTTTTTCATGTTCCTCAGGTACAAGGTGAGCCCATACTGCTTCTTTGGAGATCAGCACAGGGGTCTTTTAATAATTTACAGACACAAAAGCCACCTCAGTGTGGTATGGTACTGATTTTCTCTGCTCATGCCAGCAGCACTTGGTTCAGAATAGCTCTAGGAGACCATTGTCATAAAGACAATGTTTCTATAAAAGCTCTGTCTGTCAAAAAAACTGGCTGGTATTGAAAAAGGAAGGAACATTTCTTAAAGACTGCAGACTTCAGATTTCCATGTTATGGGAAACATCTGTCATCTTACTTGATCACTCCTATGACAACTGCAGAATTCTCGAGATTTTAGCAAAACTGATTACTCCTTTCCTGCTATAGTTATCATATCTACAAAAAAACCTCTATAACATCTATGTTATTTCCAAGTGCTCTATATACAGCACATTGGAGCGATTATTACTTAGTGTAGCAGGGACTCGCTTAAGCAATATTTTGCAGGAATGGCTTACAGTTCACAGCAGAACTGCAGGTACTTTCTGATCTTTTTTGTCTTTTTGACTTCAGAGGTATTAGTGTTTAGCCATTTTTACATCTGTCTGCCATTGGAGCTAATTTGATGTGACATGGAGATAAAACAGATAAATCTACCAACCCAGACAGGGAAGGCAAGTGTCTCAGAGTTTTGAAGATGAGTATAAAGCCAGGAAGTATGATGTATGAAAAAGAATTTATTTCCATAGCTCAAGAGGGTTTGTTATTATGCCTTTGACCTAATATGGTTCAACCTATGATGTATTTTCAGCCCCTGGCGGTTAGAACCCAGGGAAGATCTCCTGATTCACCCAGAGGGTTGTGTTGGGCCGGGTGTGGTGTTAAAAGGTTTTTTTGGGTTGGGACATTACTCATGAACAGAAGAGAATGTTCTTGGGGCTGGTGGAGCCACACTGACTCAGGCAGGTCATCCTGAATACATGCCAGTAAATGTGTTCCATCTCACATTGTCCTTGATGGTCCTTCCACCAGACTGACTGGTACATTCAGAAAGGCAGGGGCCTTTCCTCCCAGCATTCATGCAGTGCTCTGTTCCAAAAGTGCTTTGGAAAGAAATAAAGTTTACAATAATTTTTCACGTGTAAAAATGGTGTATAGCTTATATCAAATACACGGGACACATTTACAAGTTCTGCTTTCAGATGTGTATATACATTGGTTGAAACTACGCCTCTTGTTTTCAAAATAAGACAGAAAAAAACAGGTATTAATTTTATCCTGCTTTGGACCAGTACTGCCTGAGAAGCATTAAAGTCTCTTTGAAATTATTTTGACTCAGCTCTTCTGTTCAGTATTTGTGTCTCAATATCAGGGACTACATGACTGACAGTACAGATGGACATGATGTACTTCAGGGGATAAAAGAAGCTAAACAAACTAATGCTATTTCCAGAGTAATACAAATTAAAATAATATACAAGTACCTAATTTTTCTTCATCTGCATTCACGAAGAGCTCTGTACCAGAAGTGTATACAAAATAGGGAAAAGGTAACAGCTGCTAGGGCACACAACTTGGGTTCTCTGAACTTAAAAATAAACTGGAATTTGATAGGAAAAATCTTACTCTAAAGAAGAAAAATTTGCCATCAACTGTATTGAGTTGTTTTCAGTGTGATTACTCAAAGTAAGTGCTTTGTGTTTCAAAAATTATTTCAAGAAATTAATTTTATTAATTTTTATTTGGTGAATATATATATGTATATACATGCATAAACATACACGTACATAGAATCTTGTGTCTGTCATAGAAACAGCTGTTAATTCTGAGGTGTGAGAGGCACATTTACAGAAGGGTGCATCTCCTGAAAGCTGTGTGCATTACAGGGACTGGAAATTAGGCCAGATGTAGGAAAGTCATTCCTGTACATTTTATATTATGGGTTTCAGACATAAGACTGGCAAGTGAGGTCAATTTTACAACATGAATGGCAATAAAATATATACCGTTATGCAAAAGACATTGTAACACTGCAGTACAGTTTTTGCACCATTCAGGAGTACTTATAAATAGAGAGGTTTCAATCAACCAGTAGCTTATTCAGGCATGTGCTCAAATATAGTAGCTGTATTCATTAGACAAACATTTCTACTAATCCTTCAACTACGCTAATAAAAGAGTGATCCCTTATGGGCTGAATGTAGTAGCACAGGATTCTTTTTTTAACTTAACATCCTTCAAAGACCAAGGTCTAATCATTATTAGTGACAGCATTTGGTTTTCAGCAAATGAACTGAAAATTGATAACCCTTAAGAGCATGTTGGTGGAATTCCTCACTGAAAATGGAGACAACCTTGCTCTTAGGAGCAGCTTATATATTGTGTCTAAAGTAGATTTGTTTCGGCTCTTTAAATGAACAAAACAGAGAACAGCAGCTGTCTTGTTGGACATTTTAGGTTGGTTTGGTTTACTATTTTTGTAGCATTTGTTCTTTTACTCACTTCTTTTGCACTTTTGATTTTATTGTTAAGGCAAGAAAGGTTTGTGGCTTCAGGCTGTCTTCACTGAGCAAGGCAAGGACGCCAGGTAAGGACAAGTCAAGTAATCACTGCCCTGTCCTATTGATGAAAGACCTGTGACAAATTTAATGTCCTAATACTGATCTAAACCTAAATTGGGTCTCTGCAAAAAACAGAGTGGTTTAGGATTAAAAATTTGTGATAAATAACTCTGCTTTCTATGTAGAACTGTTTTCCAAGTTAACCCAAGTATGAATGTCCAATTTTCTGTTTCCAGTTTACTCTGACCTGAATGTTTTCTCAGAACACATCAAGAACCTTTAATCACCAGTGATGTCACATAGCCCTTCTCAATTTTTTTCCTATTTATTTTAAACCTCAGTGACCTGTGAGTCAACTACAAGAGTTCTTGGCCAAAAATCAGTATAATGAACCAGGCAAAGAAACACCAGCCAAGAGTCATGCAATGGAAAACTGGGATTAACAGCATGAAAATCTTCAAAACTGCAAGTTAGGCTATTGATGACATCGCTGCTGAAGTGAAACAGCTAAATTGTTCAAGTCACATTAGGAAGTTAACCCCTACTATTCAGTTCTTTTCCACTATCATCTGTAAATGAGCATTATATTCTTTCCGTGTTAAGTGAAACCATTCCAACCACTTGCAAGCATCTTTTTCTGCTAAGTTTTCAGTTGCTGCTCACTGGAATGGTGATCCTGCAATCAGGGAAACTACCTTTGTGTTTCTTTATCCAGCTTCTCTGGCACAGAGTTGAATTGCCCGTTTTTATGTGAACTCTGAGCCCTCTGCCTTTGGTGCCTGGAAAAGTACTCTTATTTTTTATAGTTCTTTGTGTGCTTCTGCCTCACAGCAATTTCATTTTGTTCAATTCCAGTAGTACTACCCCATCCTCCCCTCCCTGTAATCTCTCTTCCCTGCTTCTGTAAGGTTTCTCTATGGATTCTTGATAGAAAAGATGCTCAGAAGGACTTTGAGATTGCAATTAGTGTAGAGAGTAGTTGTAGCACCATGAAAAATATAATTTGTAGTGAAATGAGTTATGTGAAGGAGTGGAAAAAGGGCATTTTTCCCCTTTGTCTTGACTGAGCCTCTTGGGGATAAGACAGAGGGCAAGGACCTTTATGTTTAGAGAGGGTAAAGATCACCATGACTGTTTGCCAGAAAACTGAGACTATGGAGGGAGGGAGAACAGCAGCCCAGAGACTATGATGATGGTCCCTGTGGAACTGCTGAAACAAGGCAAAAACTATTAACACTATTTGTCAGGCAGGAAGGCACAAGTCTTTCCTTGAGCGAAAGCTGGAGCAGTAAATAACCAGACCAAACTACTACATTGCCAGAGAGAGATGACAGACCAACCAGAAGTAACAGAGGCAGCTGGAGAGCAAAAGTAAGTCACAGTTTGGCAATAACCCAAAATTAAAAGACCCCAACTTCTGGCACTAATGCCAGTGTACTGTAGGGCTTTTAACAACCCATATGGTCTGAGGGATTGTGTCTGTTTGGGAATGCTCCAGCCATACCTACATCTTTTTGACTTGTTTTTATTTGTAGCAGTGAAACTTGCATGGTTCAGGTTTTGCTTTTGTCAACACTATCACCTCCTGTTTATGGAGGTTTGTAATTTGACTGTAAATTCTATGCAGTACTAACACCAGGCACAGCCTCAAACACCCTGCATTTTCTGTTTGCAAGTGAAAAACAGTCAAGTAGCTCGTAAGCTTGACAAGCTACTGAAACCAGATAATTTTTGTAACCTTAACTTACTGTCATGCTAAGCAGAGAGGCTTTTTTTGTAGCAGAAGTATGCCTTGCATTTGATCTGTACTTCACCAGGGCTTTTATTGCTGTAGTAATCTCCAAGAAAGCTGATAGGCAAACAAAGCAAGTTGTAAAGAATCGATGTAGAATAACTTACATAGTTTCAAATAGAATTTCAAATTGAGTCCTGTATAAATTTATGGAGGGAGAAAAAAGAAAAAGAAAGGAAATGGCCTATGGAAGCAATTTAAGAAGTGAGGCCCGTAAAATGAAACAATAATAGTACTGAGAACACACAGAGTCGTGACACTATTCAGACAGAGAAGGCACAGGCAGTGAGATACTCACTACTGCCTCTACATGCTGTTTTACTGCAGAAGTTGTCAAATATAATTCAGATTCTGGTATGTTTCTAATCAGAACTATAGCAAACTTTTGGCAAACTATTAATCAGGAGGATTGGCACTGAGGTCAGTAGGATTTTTCCAAGTTTCCTGAACATCTTGGACAAAGATTCAATCTCCTGAAGTTAAGCCTTTACTTATCCTGTTCCCTTGGTATCTTGTGTCTTATAAGTCCCTGAGATAACACCAAGAGTTTTCTGCTTTGATTGGCTGAAACCAACTGCGGACTTACAGACCACTCGTACAGGGATGTGCGAAAGAACACACAAGTAAGGCGCTCACGCATCTCTTACTTGCAGTGGTCCTCCCTCCTCAAGGCAATGCAGAGCAATCCGGGATGTTCTGCTGCACAAGGTGATGTGTCTGGGACTCTGGAGGTCTTTCTCTGGTTTATTATTCGTGCACATGGATCCTCCCACCTGCTAGGGCAGTGTTTGAGTTCCTGCTGCATACTATTGCTGGTAGTCAAGTCTCTTGTGGATATCATGGGATCTTTGGGTTCCTGCTCTTTCAAGCATTCTGCCTGAGGCAAAATTTGAGAGTTTCTGGTTAAGGTTTTTTTATTTTCATGGGGTTTAACTGAGTGAAAAAGGATGTCAGTTTTGTGAATGTCACTCTTACCATAGGGGGGTGATTTGTTTGTTGGTTTGGCTCCTAAAAGCAAAGTTTTGCCACTTTTTTTTCTAAAAGCAGTTATATCCTACACTGTTTTGCTGGCAATGACTTCAGCTGAGTGGTCAGTTCGATGCTGCCTGTGGGGGTCTGGGGAGCTGAGCCAAGGGACTTTGGAAGGTGTTTAGATGTTTTCCCGCATATTTACTCATGTATTCATACTAGAAATTATTTTGCATATTGAAAATGGTTTTTTTTTCTTATGGGTCTAGTTCCTTGTGAAAGTATGGGGAAGGCAGTGGAGGTAGCTTGCTGTGACAAGAGCAAACACAACTAGGATATGTTGTCACACGCTGCCTGTGTGTGTTTTGGATATAGTGCAGACGTGTTCACCTTCCAAGATATAAATCCAAAGGAAAACCTGATACCCTTCCTGATGCTGCTTCTTGCTGTAATGACATTTCTGCAACAAGGTTCTGCATCAGTGAAAACAAATGGGGTTTGTATTATGGGATGGCAAGGTAATTTCTGTGCAGAAAAGCAATTGCATTTGAGTTGGTTTAAGCATTCATGCTTTGATTTACTGTCACTGAAATTTAATCTAGGGTGGTTTTTTTTTTTCCTTTGGACTTTCTCTGTGAGAGTTCTAGTGAAAATATTGCATCAGCACTTCAGGAATGGAGCAGCAGTGTTATTCTGATCTGTCAAATGCAGAGGCCATGAACTTCCCCTGAGAAACTCAGTGAAACAGCCTTTTTAGTTACTTCAGGACTTGTAGTATAAAGAATACTTCCTAAACTGAGGCCTCATGGTTTAAAACAGTAGCTTCCACAACTTGTTCTGCATATGAGCCTGACTTGTTGCATATTCTTGTTGGATGCAATGGAGAAAAGTTACCACTGTATGTAGATTTGTCAAGGTGAACCCCAGCACAGTAGCAAGAGCAGCGTCCCCGAAAAAGTAATGATTCTTCAAACTTACTTACACATAGTGCTATCAGACCTTAAATGTGCCTTTCTGCAAGATTGAATGTGTTTAGCCTTTGTGAATATTTTAAAACCTCTTTGAAAAGTAATTAAAAATAATAAGTAGATATTTAAGAGGAAAGTATCTGAAATACTACTAGACATACATCTTCACCATACAATCCTCACAGCAGTCATGCATCTATTTGACAGAAGGCTAAAAATAACTTTGGCTGTAATGCTTGGCAAAATTGTGTGCGTGAGAGTGCATGTATGTGTGGGGCTTTGTGCCTTTTAAAGGCAAATGGTGCTAATATGTCTTTATAAATTACAGCCCTGTTTGCACTTGATACCATCGGTGATCTCAGCACAACTCTGGAAATGGTGTTTAATTGTGGCAGAATGAGGGTATGGATGTAAAATTGTCTTCTAAATTTCGCTCCTAAATATTGATTGTATTGCAGCCATGGAATGGGAGGGTTTAAGAAATGGTGGTTGGAAGATCTCAGGGCTCAACTCTGTGTCGGGTTAGAAGGGAGGATGTAGCAATACTTTGACTAAGAATCCAAGTTAAGAGAGACTTGCATTACTCTTGTGAATTTTGTCTCATTTAAAAATAAAATCTAGATAAGAATATGCACACACTCTCCTTGTTCCTCTTTGGTTTTACTGCCTCTGAAACAAACTAGCAGCAAAACCTCCATGTGCTGTTTTCAGAGGCATGCACAGAACAAGATGCCCACTTTTCCAGCATCAGTCTTTTCCTCTGCCTCCCAGCACCTGATCCTTGGCCCAAGAAGGCATCAGGCTGTACGTGTATGTTGTTGACAGCAGGGGGATATGCACAAGCATTGCTTTTGTTTACCCCTTTCTTACTTGTGGTTTTGCCAAAAAATTCTCCTTTCTAATGACTCTTAAAAGACAGATAACGACCTCCCTGTTTACCTTCTCCTCCCTGGACTCCAAGAGAGGCCTAATATGAAGGAATAACTTTAGCTTTATCTCCAGTCACACCAAGGGCATCTTTGACACCCTGTTTCCTCCAGAGACATGAGGAGGCCCTCTGAGTAGTGTAAGTTCTGCAGCTGCTGCTGGTTCTGTTGCTTCTTCCTTGCCTTCAGCCACCACCTCCCACATTAACCTTCCCTGGTGCTATTCATTTACAACTGTCTTGTCTTCAGGATGTTCTTTGAGAGGCTTTGTACCTGCCCAGAACCTCCCTTTCTCCTGCAGCTCGGCTCTTCTGGAGTAAGGCTCTCTCCAGGTCCCACTGCTCCAGCATGGGGAACCCACCAGTTACACAGGCAAGGTTTGGACAGAAAGCCCCTGGCAGATTTGGATGCTCCCTGTTAACCCTTGAGTCAGCAAAGGTAATGCAATGGCTCAAGGAGAATGACAGTGAAGAGACTTCTGTCCTTTCTCTTGGCTTCTCTCAAATGAAAGGGAGATTTTAACGGGGTTTGCTCCATGAAGTGTGAAGTGAGGTATCTCTGTGCCTTAAGGGGATACTCAAGTAATGCGAGGGGAAAAAAAGACAAAAATTTTCTTATGCACTCATAAAATCTTAGAAATGGAAAATTTCAGTAATTGTTTACTCACTGAGGTTCAGGCAGCAAGCTGAGATCCCAGTCATGGCTGAGATCCCCAGGGGATGGGCACTGCACACATCCCAAGCAGTCCCTGTTGCAAGAACTGTGATTTACAGTAATGTCTGGTAAGATGTCAGTCTGCTCCAGGCTGACATGGCAGAGCTCACGTCTGTACAGATAAACAGTTTTCTCTCCCAAACAACACTGGACTCGAGTGCCTATTTGGAACAGTCCATGGCCCATCAATGTTCAAACTTGAACTGTGCCCACATAATGCTTGGAAGAGAGTTAGGTGGCCTCAGGCAAAACCATGCCAGAGGCTGTGCTACCAATTCAGCAGGGTGGGTGACTGTGGTGGGCCTGTGCTCAGACACTATTAGTTTGACCAGTCTAGACATAGCTGAAGAATACTGTTCCTCCTCCAGGAAAACCACAGTCCAAGGATTGCCAAATAGGCAGAGAAATAAGAACATCAACTTCTAGCACATTCGTTTTATGTACAAGTTACCCTGACCTTCTGTGAGCTGCTAGAGAAGATGTGAGGTAAGGCCTTGTAAAAGGCAAAGGGCTTTGCAGGTGACCTTAGAGCCACTGGGTTTAGATCTAGTTACACATATGGAAGATGTCCCAGAAGCGACCTTGGGGAGCTGACAAAGAGAAGCTTGTTGCCTTGGCAGAACAAATAAACCACAGATGGAAGAAGTAGTAGGTAATAGCAAGACAAGAAAACATAAAAGAGGACAAGCCTGAATTAAGACAGTCATGAAGGTCTTGGTCTTCAAATGACTGATAAGGGAGAATAATTAAACAGAAAAGGGTAAAAAGATGGGAACCATAAGCTAATCAAACTTACTAGTGAGCAGTAACCACTAAAATTAATTACTTTCTTCTGCCCCAGAACAAGGATTTTAATCCTCTCCTTTCATTTAGTCAGCTTCTATCTCCACTTTAATGTTATTTTTATATATTACCCTTTCCTGAGAATACGGCAGATGGTGAATACAGCAGATGTAGCTTCTATATGCAGTCATAGAAGCCTCTTGCAGCTGCACAGAACAAATATTAGTGGCTGAAATATCTTTAGAGAAATAGAACTGTAAAAGGGTTTAATTCATAGGAAGAAATGTAAATCTGAAATTCATGCATGCCTGCAGTCTCCCATGTGCTATATTCCAGCTACAGCTGACAGCCCTGATGGGGCAGCCAGGCCATAGCTGTCTTCTTTGTAAAGAACCTGTAAATTTAACAGTGGCTGGATCCGTCCTATGGCTGACTGGCAAGGTAAGGTGTAGCTCTTGTTTTCTGTAACCCCATTTTATGGATCCCTGGTCGTGGAGCACGACCTTGTGCTAGGCATGCTGCCACCATTTCAGTCAGTCTGTCTGCATCCCTACACAGAAAGGAAGAGGTCTGAAAAATGTGACCCTCTGGAATATTTCCCTGGCTCCCCCTTGACACTGGCATAAGTACTGACTGAGCTATATGAAAGGTGTTGCGAAATAAATCCCAGCCCCTACTCTTAGCTGCATCTAGTGGGGCACTTTCAACACCATTTGGAAGATTTCATTTTAACTGACCTTCAGGCACGACTTATTTTTGTGCTCAGGGTATTTTTAAGATGAGCCTAGAGAACTCCTAAATATCTCACTGGTGAGAGTGGAGGAGGACACATGGTGTTGCTGTTTCCAATACCTCTGAAGGGTCTGGAAAGTCCCTGTGTGGAGTTTTCAGCTTTAGAGAGACTTTTCTAAATGTAGAAAGCCTGAGCCCTTAAGTTGCCAAAAGACTTAGCTAGGGAAAGAGATTAGTTTGTGGCATCTCAAGCCTATCCTGTCCAACACTGCACAGCTGGTGGCACCCAGTGAGAGTCACTGTACTTCAGTGTGTGATGCACACTTGCAGCACTACGAGCAGTTTGCACGTGTTGTTTGTGGCCATGCATTGGGGATGAACAGCTGTATGGGAAGAGAGAAAGCCAGCTGACTTCCCACTTTAAGCACTTTGCAGCTAAACTGGTGTGGAAAGAAACACACTGTAGCCTGGGGGTGCTACAGCAGGCTCTTGGTTGCACCAGGGTCCCTGCATCTCAGCTGAGAGGTGGCAGCTCCAGGCTGGAAGTGTGATGGAGCAGGTACTTCTCTGCCATGGCTGTGTGTGCCACAGGTCACCTGCCCTTGATCTCTACTCGGCTGGAACAGACAGGCTGGGGAAGCTGCTCTTCATCCCTTCCCAGATGGCGTCTCTGTGTGGTTGGCCATCCACGCCGCACACTGAATGGACACAGACGCTCACAAGTGCTGAATGTCTTCCAACAGCCCGCTCCCAGTGGGATTAGGCTTGGAGCAATTGCATAAGGGAGGGCTACAGGACTGAATAGTTTGGATGGTCTCCAAATCTGACTAGACTCAAGCTAGTCAGCAAAAAAAATATACCCCACAAGGCACCCTCTTGGCTTGTTTCTTCCTGGGGCGTAAGGCAAGGATCTGAATCAGGGCTTTGTGCTGCCGGGGCAGGGTATTTAAATGATGTTTCTCCTCTCGGTTAGATTGCAGGAGTTCAAGCTTCCTTCCAGAAAAAGCAACAAAATAAAAAAGAAATATATAGGCTGCTGGGTAAAGAGATAACTGATAGTGGCTGCAGCCTAGTTACTGTGTCTGCATGTCTAATTAACATTTTTTCTGAGACGTTTTCTGAGTAATCGCTGCTATTACTTGTAAACATCATTTTATAAGGTGTGAAATTCCTATACCGCTGTGTTTATTATGATTCCTGACCTTACGCTCCAGGGGAAGGGTGTAGTCAGCTTGGCATAAGCAGTCCTGTGCCAGACTGAGGATAGTTCATATTCAGAAATGTTATTTACAGAGATGGGAGGGTGGGGAACAGAGGATCAAGGTCGCAGATAGCCTGGAATGTGCAGGATCAGATATCTGCATTGGAACACTTACCCCTTATTTCATGTTTCACGGGATGCCTGACTCTTACAGATCGTTTCTCTTTTCAATGAACCATCTGCCTACATAAAACTCTTTCCATTCCAGTCGTAGCCCTTGTTTATGTCACTAACAGACCTTGTTGCATTTGATTGTATTGTTTTTACAGAACAACTAAATCAGTGCAGGATCATGGAATATGCAGTGCATAAGTGTTTAAATCAGCTTAGAGGTATGCATCAACATGGTTTAAAAATTAGTGAAAGGAGTATTGATGCTTAGGAGTCACAGAGTTTAGCTGGTGAGGATTCTGGTGTTATTTAGTCAGTCAAAATCACAGAATAATTTAGGTTGGAAAAGACCCTTAAGATCATCGAGTCAGACTATTAATCCAGCACTGCCAAGTCCATCACTAAATCATGTCCTTAAGTGTCCTGTCTGCACATTTATTAAATATCTCCAGGGCTGGTGACTCAAGCAAGATTGATTAGGGAACATATCAATGGCATTCACCAAAGACACTAAAAGAGGAAAACAACACAAAATAATTACAAAATGGCTTGATGAATGATCTGTAAACACTGGAGAGACATATGTATTTATCATCTAAGAATCAGTAATTGTCTGGGATTCAAGAGACCCATGATAAAATCCTCTATCTAAACATCACCATTAAATGCGAAATTGCATTTAATTGAAGTGATCCCAGTAATCTCTGCACAGGACATGGAAATTTGCTCCAGGGGCAGAGCATTCTATGTGGCAGAGAATAGTTATAGCATGCCAAGCTAAAAAAAATAAGCAGGTATTTCTTTCATTGGAGGATGCTCGTTGTCTTCTCAATATTAATGTTTCTTCTAGGTCATCTGATGCTCAGTTACCTCCTGCATTCTGTTGTTGCTACAGTCACTTAAAACCTGGGTGGAGAGAACTGAAAACTGGATATGAAGGAGTTGTGACAAAACAAGTCCCATAGTAGGGGAATAAGCTGGAAATGAGGGAGATAGCAAACTGAATCAACTTTTAAGGTGCAAAGAGAAAGATTATGGGGACTTTACTTAAAAAGGGGTGGGGAAACAAAGAGTACTTAAAATGGTAAAGAGACAGACTTAAGTGAGGCTTAGGAAAATATTAATCCACAGAAGTGTTTTGGTGTCAGCTTACTAACTGGGAACAATACAGGCAAGGGACTAAACTAAGGAACTTGTTTTGATCCATATTTGCATGACTGCAGCCCTTCACAGTATACACTTCCTTTGCAAAGAAAATTGAAAAAAATAAGAAAGGAATGAAGAAGTAAAAAGGGAGTAAGTGCAATCATGGGGAGTGTGAGAGAATTAGTAAATCCTTGAAGCAATTGCTCTTCAGACCCCATGGATGGATCTCTCGTGCATATTTAATGCATGGGAGCAGCCTCATTCACCCTCCCCATTTTCTGAGGCTTTTGAGCCAGAGCCCCATGAGGTTTATGGTTACTCTCCAGTGGGTTTGAGGTGAATTTGGGTTGTTGTTTTTCTTTAAAATCTATAGCTTGCTTCCTGAAGGAGACCTGAAAAATGTAAACCAATATATATCCATACTAACAGACCACCAGGGAAGAAAGCTGCTGAGCCTTACTTTTTCACAGTGATGATACTGGAGAGCATAAAAGATTCAATTCTTTGACCCTTGGCCAAAGTCTCCAAGTTGTTTTTGTGAATGCTGCTGCAATCACAATAGCACAAGATTTTCATGATGTTAAGGGTATTTCATGTGTGTGTCTGTGTGAAATTCAGAATTTGAAGGAGAGATTATTACAGTTTTGTAATGTGCTTTAGTGTTTGAAGAGCGTCTACTATCAAGAATACAGGGGGACTGTTGTGACAAAAGGTTCCATCTCTCCCAAACAAAGTGAGAATTCCAAGAAGAGGTAAGTACCCTTACAATGCTTGATTAGAAATAAAATCGCTAAAGGTTTTGTATGTCTCTTTTCTGAGTTGACCAGCTGTGAGATGTCAAAAAAGACTTGGATATTTTAATCTATACTTTCAAAATTTGCCCTCTGATAATTAATCTTGCTTCAGATGTTTTGGCATTCAAAACCACTGCTGAAAATGTAGTGCACAATATTCTGCTGAAAAGAAAATTCTGAATAGCTTGATTTGGGTCTTTTCTTTCTTCCCCTCTCTCTCCATGTTCTGCTTAAAAGTTTTTGTTAAAAGTCAGGCATAATGTTGCCAAAGCAGGCGGGTAGTTTAAATTGTTCATTCTTTGTTGCTCTCAGTAGATTTGTGTCATGGTTTTGTTGTGCAAACATTCACTCAACTCTCGAGTGCTTCATAGGCTACTTGTTAGTCTTCATATTTACAGCACTGAAACTGTGTGTTTTGGTGAGTTAGGTACACAATTTATAGAGACAATTACTTAGTGAAAAATGAAAAAAAAAAACCCAAACTTGCCCATGCCTACAGTGTAGTGCTTTTCTTCAGAAATCCTGGAATAGCCATTTTGTTAAACAAGTAATTTTGTGGCAGCAGAACTAATGAAGTCTGGCTTCCTATAGTTTTTTGTCTCATGGGTGATTGACTTTCACTATCTAAGAGGATGTGAGCCCCAGGCAAAGCTTTTCCCATCAGTGGGGTGTTTATATAAGGGCTTTCTCCCATGAGGCTTCTCTCATATCTTGAACTCACAACTGCAAGTTTTCTCAGAGCCAGGACTCTGATAGCATCTCTACCCATCTGTCTATTTTCAGGGGGAAAAAAAGGAGGAGGAATTCAGCTATCTTTCACAAGTCTACCACTGGTAGAAGCTGCTTGGAAAGATCATTAAGAAATTGATGGAATGAATACACAGGTGAATACAAAATGAATGATCACATACGCTCCAATTTTGTAGGAAATGCTACTGCAAATAACTTGGGCATTTCAGGATGCAGTACTGCAGTGACAATCAGAGATATTTTGTGTGCTTGAAAACCCTGGTTCAAACATTTTTCCCCATAAGAGAAGGCAGATCTGATGATTTATTTCCAGGTTTTCAATGTTGTGCGCACAACAGCAAATGTGTAATGTGCTTCCAAAATTGTGGTTTTGTCCTTTTCTTTTGGTAAGTCCACACAAGTACAACCAGCAGCTATTGATTAACTATGCTGTTTAATCCAGATTTCATAGTTGTAGTGGTTCCTTCTTTAGAACAGAAGATTTCCATTTCAGCCCTGCAATCAGAGCCTGCACTGGTGAATGTTAAGTCTAATTTTTTAGTTTTCACAGTTCCACACTCATTTATGATTACATAGGTCGTTATCCAGTCAAGGACCAAGTGTGCACTATTATTTTTTTAAGGAAGGTGTTCTTCAGTGCTGTTCACTGAAACAACTTGGAGCACTTCACATATATATTTGGACAATAAAGGCCAAGTCATAAAGAGATCATCCTAGAGCAGCCAGGATATAGCAATGCCTATATTAAAGTCAGTGAAGTAAAACTCTAGCGTGTATCCTTTGATGCTCTGCCTCAGTGATGCAATACAAATGTACATTTTAATGGTGCTTTTATAGTACTTGAACTCTTAGCTATATTGAAATGCAATTTTTCATCCTTGATGTTTTTGGAATGTGTTGAGAGCATACTATGCATGGGTTTTATAGATCCCAGAGGGACTTCCCTCTAACTTTTCTTTTGCCTGCTCACAGAAAATCCTGCCTTGTTTGGGTGCTGGGGAACTTTTGTGAATTAGTCATAATCAGTGAGGTAAGAAGGAGTTCTTCCTTTCTTTCTGTGCAGACACCTCATATTTCTTTAGATACTATCTGATCTCATGTTTTACTAGATGAGCCATCTCATGCTTAATCATAACCTAAACAAGCTCACTTTGTCCATGTGTCTTACACTAGGACCCTGGGCAGGACAGGCCATATTTTGAATTTCTATCCTGGATTGTGCTGTCTTACCTGTATAACCAGAGGTGGGGAAATATTTGTGGTACTCTTTCTACCTCCAGTGCCTAGAATTACAGCTTTCCAGGAGACAGAAGATGAACATACCTGATAGTTTTTTTGCTTGTCTCACGGGCTTCCTCAGACAGAGAGGGAGGCAAGCAGCAGAACAGCTTGACATACTCTTCTGCAAAAGGGGAGAAACAGCAAGGAACTACAGTGGGGAATGATGAGAAACTACAGACAGAGAAACTCAGTTCTGATATATTTTTAAGTGATTTTTGCTTAGAGTGTCCAGAATCTCAGTGGCAGCCATTCTATAACATGGTCACAGCACAGGAACTGAAATGTGAACTCCCAACAAACAGTAGAGAATGGGGAGATGTGCTTACATTTATTTTAAAGGAGAGCAGTGTAAACATTACCCTCATATCTTCCTGGGTAGTTTTCTTAACAACAGTGCAGAGTAAATCTATGTAAGGTTGTTGCCCAACAACGGCTCCTGTTTTAAAATGTCCCCAGTATTCCTAAAGCTGTGCACTATTGTTTTGTCCTGGTAAACCATCTTCTGTGTGGACTCAGTTTTTTTCCCCACTAACAGCCTGAACTGTGGGCCAAGGGAGATCAAGATGAGGTTTTCATTTCATTCAGAGCTCTGGAATCCAGCCCACTGGAACTTGTATCTTTTGAAGCTCTAATAATTAACATGCCTACATTCCTTAAAGTGCAGCACTCACCAGAATGAGCTTCCTGCAGAGCTGAATGAGGGTGAGGACATTGTCTGGGCAGAAGGAAGAAAAGGATGGCAACCCTTTCTGGAAGGATTTCTGATCTCTTTGGGCTGATTGGAGAAGAGAATTCACCTGAGCTGGCCAGGAGGCTCTTGGCCACTTTGCACATACAGGAGGTATGTGTGATGTGGCTCTCTTTACTCCTCTTTTTTTAACTTACCCAAGAAACAGGCTATTTCCCACCCCTGGGCTCTGCTTACTGTAGAGATGCTCTTGGTCCTTGTTAATGCAAAACTGGAAGCAGATTTAAGAGATTTCTATTGACCAAAAAAAAAAAAGCACTGCAATTTCTAACGACAGTTGTGAGGATGCAACTTTTTTTCCCAGACTCCTTCCTCCCTCATGTGAAAGGAAGCCAAGTGAGGCCCTGACAGTGACTGAAAGACTGCCTTCTGAGTCAGCTCCCAGATAAGCAGAAATTAGTTAGGAATGTCAAGGGAAGTGAGTGCCAGTAGGTAATGTTTCACACACAATACAGCCTGAAAGAAGTACTCATGATCCTCCTCTGAAGTGCCAAGAAATCCATTTAGCCATGGCACAGTCCTTGCTGACCTTCATTCATGTGTGATGTCTCAGAGTCTGTAGTGTGACCATGACACACAGTTTATCTCATTTAGAGTTTTCTCAAGCCATGATCTCAGAAAATTACGAAGGCTGCTCCCTGTCCTAAGGAAGGATCAGTTAAACCAACATCACTTGTCATAGAGATTTGTCTGATCTGTTCTTAAATACCGCCCATAATGAGCTCTCCAGAGAAATTTGCCAGTGTTTTATTTTCTTCTTTGTCAGAGGACTCCTTCCCCCAAATTTCTCATACTGCAAATCAAGCAAATTACTTTTCACCCTGTCCACACTGGACCTAGATAACAATTTCTTCCTTTCCTTTTCTTTTTGCAGCCTTACACACTGAAGATTGTTGTCAGGTATCTTCTCAGTCCTTTTCTCTAAAAATCTGTTTATTCAGTCTTTCCTTCTATGTCAGGTTTTCTAGACTTCAGATTAGGTTTCATTGCTCCCCTCAGGGCTATCTCCATCTGTGAAGCGCAGAGTCTAAATGGGGCAGAATCCTTGAGCTGAGTTTTTTCCCATGCTGAGAAGGGGAAAGCATCTAGCCCTTGTGTTTCACAGTCCTGTGGTGTTTGCTATTCCAGTACCTAGACCAAAAACTATTTCTCAGTTTAAGAGTGAAGCAGAAATCTCTAGCCCACAGGCAAAGCAAAGCAGGTACTCAAACATCACATTTCTCTACAGGTGGACTGGCGGTTGAATCCACAGAGGGATCTTACTGAGGTCCCCTTCTTTCTTTTCTCTTTGCACAGAAAGGGCGACAAGGTGTGGCTTGCATAGGCAGGCTGCCAACAGCTGAAATTTCCTATTCTCTGCAGAAATAAAGAACTATTGAACATGCCTGGTTCTCACCACACCCTTTCCTTTGTCATGCTTTGCCCTTTCTAGCTGAAGTTCCCTGCTCTGCCATCTACATGTTCAGGGAGGCACGTAGGATCGCAGAGGACATCCCAGTCTCTTCTATTTGTCTTCTCATGCCCTATGGCATGCTTAGTGCTGCATGGCTAGTGCACACCTCCCTTGATATGCTGGGCTTTTTTTGGTATTTTAGGGAGATAAATGCTTCTAGGTTGGTGGTCTTTATGTCACCCTCAGGTAATAGGAAAGGTGCCCCATAAATGAAGGACTGGGTGACACATTCCTAAGAAACAATACTTGAGCCATGCTTTTTTGCCTTTTTTTTTCTTTCTTTCTTTTTATTAGTACAGGACAACCAAGGGATCCAGCCAGCAAGGGTTTAGGAAAGACAGGTCCTGCCTGGCCAATCTGATCTCATTTCATGACCAGGTGACCCACCTAGTGGATGAGGCAAAGGCTGTGGATGTAGTCACCTGGAGTTCAGCAAAGCCTTTGACACTGTCTCCCATAACATACTCCTGAAAAAGCTGTCAGCCCACGGCTTGGACATGCACACTCTTTGCTGGATTAAGAACTGGCTGGCTGGCCAGGCCCAGAGAGTGCTGGTGAATGGTGCCACATCCAGTTGGTGGCCAGTCACTAGTCATGTTCCCCAAGGATCAGTGTTGGGTCAAGTCCCATTTAGTACCTTTATTGCTGATCTGGATGAGTGGGTTGAGTCTACCATTAGCAAATTCGCAGGTGACACCAACTTGAGTTGGAGTGTTGATCCATTGAAGGGTAGGAGGGCTCTGCAGAGGGACCTAGACAGGCTGGATAGATGGGCTGAGACCAATGGCTTGAGGTCCAACAAGACCAAGTACCAGGTCTTGAACTTTGGCCACAATATCTTCATGCAGTGCTACTGGCTGGGGAGAGAGTGGCTAGAAAGCAGCCCAGTGGAAAAGGCCCTGGGGGTGCTGGTTGACAGCTGGCTTGGTAAAGCCAGCAGTGTGTGCTCAGGTGGCCAAGAAGGCTGAGGGCACCCTGGCCTGTGTCAGGAATAGTGTGGCTGGCAGGACCAGGGCAGTGATTCTTCTCTTGTACTTGGCACTGGTGAGGCTGTACCTCGAGTGCTGTGTCCAGTTCTGGGCCCCTCAATCCAGGAAGGACATTGAGGTGCTGGAGTATATCCAGAGAAGGACAATGGAGCTGGTGAAGGGTCTGGAGCAGCCAAGAGAGATGGGATTGTTTAGTCTGGAGAAGAGAAGGCTCAGGGGAGACATTGTCACTCTCTGCAACTACCTGAAAGGAGGTTGTAGCCAGGTGGGGGTTGGTCTTCTCCCAGGCAGCTAGAGACAGGACAAGAGGACATAGTCTTAAGCTGCTCCAGAGGAGAATTAGGTTGGACATTAGGAGGAATTTCTCCACAGAAATGGTGATTAGATATTGGAATGGGCTGCCCAGGGAGGTGGTGGAGTCGCTGTCCCTGGAGGTGTGTAAGGAAAGACTGTACTTGGCACTCAGTGCCATGGCCTGACATGGTGATATTCAGTCATATGTTGGACTCAATGACCTCAGAGGTATTTTCCTACCAAACTGATTCTGTGTTATTTAATGAAAAGTCAATGCTTTACTTCACTGATGTCCCTGGCACAAGAAGGGAACAGGCAGTCTCAAAAACTACTTTCAAAGCACCTCATAGTTATATTGTGGCCACATCTGAAGCTGTGAATGCAGGGGCTCAGTGTTTCGAGATGCTGAGAGCACTCAGCTGCCCGGAGGTCTACAGAAGTTAGTCACTAAGCATTCCCCAGGAGGTTCTTACCACCCAGTAGGACAAGAACCAGTGGAAATCAGTAAATGACTGGCCTGGTTGTCTGTTTGTATTAAAACCACTTGTATGAAACTGACCCAGAGAGTAGAAGAAACTATGAGCTTAATCTGAACAGGGAGGGAGTTTCATTGTGCTTGGATGTGGGTTTGGGGAGAGTGAATAGAATCAGAAGTGATTTTCCTCTGTTGCTGATGGTGTGAGGTTTTATCACCTAGCACAATCATGTGTCTCTTGCAGAGTAAGAATAACATACGTTCCAAATGTAGTGGAGCAGGCTTTCCTACCTCTGCAGAGAAAGGCACAGTCTCTTTTTACTTCTTCATACAGAAGGAAAGGCGTAATTTTTTTTCCAACCTTGCATAACTTAAGAAACAGCTGGATATATTTACTTCCAAACTTCTCAATAAAATCTACCTTTCAGGTTAGAGTAAGCATGAAAAATTTGAAGAGAGTTTTCAGACAGCAGACAGAGGAAATGTTGGGATTCTCAACCCTGACTAGTGCTACTCTTGATAGGTCATGCTTTCCAAAAATAAGATAAAGACACATGAGGAAACGATTCAATATGATTAATATTCAGCATTGCAAGAGATCTATAATATCTTGTCAGAATTGTCTCCCTGCCCAGAGAGAGTTAAAGAAAGGTATACTGCTTAGAGCAAAGAGTTTAGTTCAGACAGCACATGAAAGGGAAAGCTAAAGAAACAGTAGTAGCACACTTTTACCCAGCACAGACCTACACTCAACTATTGCACCTTGAATGATTTCCACCCTGTGCCCAATTAAAGCAACAGCAAAGCTCCCAAGTAACATACGAGTTCATCATAGGACCAGGCTTTTTATAACTTGTAAAGGAAAAAAAATAAAATCTTTACTTTCAAGCCATCACATCTTTATTTACCTTTAGGGTTTCTTAGGAATAAGCCCTGGTCCTGCTCAGAATCACAAAAGTGTGACTTGGCTATGTATGTGGTACTTCTCAGTGCCAGAGGTAATCTTTCCTATGTCCTCTTAACTAATTAAAAACACAAGGAAACTGATTGAAAGATTAATGCTTTGTCTGTCCACACTGTAGACGCTATCAGTGACTAATTCCATAGCAACTGATTGCAAATATCCAGTGACTGATGATGCAAATATGCCACAATTTACTCTCACCATGGGCTTCATTTAGGTACCCAATGTCAGTCTGTGGTACCATGCACAGTCTTTGAAAAGCAGCTTTTATAACTATTCTTTGCTGTAATGGAAACCATAATTCTTTAAGGAACTGAAAAATAAAATTGTTAGGTGTTTGTTTTTCTAGCTCAATTTCCAATGACAAAATATTTAAGGCATATAGTGCAACTGGTTTACATCAGAGAGATGGGATGGATGATGTCAGGGTGTGTTAGGAGTACATTATTTTTATGCATAAACTTTTGTTTATTTAAAAAAAATTGGGAAATCTTTCAGTCAAAAAAAATTTGTGTTCTATGTGTTTACAGAATCTAAAGATCTGCTTTCTGCTTTTTTATTTTAAATCTCTGTGGCTTGAACTTGATTTTCTAAGTTTCCATAAGACTGTCCAAATTGGTTTGCTATTAGAGCCATATTTTAAATGTTCTTGCAGTCTATCTAGTATTTATCAGTTCCAGGAAAATTTTAACAGAGAGACTGGGTCATTTTTCTATTCAGTATGTTTTTAGTGGCTTTTTTCTCCTTATAGTTAGATATTTGTTAGCTTGCAGATGAGAACTTCACTTACAAAAAAGAAGGTAGAGACAGAGAATTCCAACAGCAAACCAAAGCCATAACAATGTAATTAAATAATGCAAATATAATTGTGATGAAATTACTGCATGAGATTTTATGGCTTGTGTGATCAGCTTTCCAGCCCTTTATAGGAGGGAGGGCTGGAGCCTAGTTGTGGGACCTGCTCACAGGACATGGCATAGAGATAATGGCTCCTGGGTTGAAGTGCCTGGCCACAGTAGACCTCCAGGTCTTCTCCTTCCTCGGTGGGGGACAGGGAATGGCAGCAGTGGTTCTCAGGAGGCAGAGGCAATCTTCTGTGGGTAATTAGCAGGCAACCTGGATGGCACACACTGGCAGCCGCTTCATGTGCAGCAGATTGGGACTACTCAAGCACTTTTGCCTTAAAAAGCTTTAAAAATATATCACTTACTGTACAGAAAACAATTTTATGGGCAGTAAAGCCACTGAGGTCTAATATATAGCCTTCTGTCTTATGGGGAGATCTTGTCTCATCTACAGTGCAAATACCAACAAACCTGTCCTGGAGCTCGGATTCCCACAACGTTTTGCATTCACTAATGTCTAAGACTGTTGTCATTTTTCAGTAGAGCAGTAATAGGGGTTTATCTCATTTCAGTTTAACAACCTTGTAGAACTGAATATATTTGACATCCTTATTCCTCTTAAAAGGCGATTGAAGCTGACTATGTGCTTAGAAGTTATTGGGGGAAGACACATGCCATGATTATACTTTTTCAACGTCTTAGGAGACCAGGCCAAGAATAATAATGATAAAAGTTTATTAGATAAAATACTGAATCACATCAGAATGTTTTTGCATACAAACTCTCCAGGTTTGGCAGGATCTCATTTGGAAAATGAATTATGCATTGTAGGGGTTCGCTGGAAAGTCAATTGTCTGCAGATTCCTTAGTAGGATAGATCTCTATCTTCTGCTCTTCCCCATATGAAACACAGGTGATGAAAAAAGATATGCATTAACTTATTTAGATTGTAGGAAGTCAGAGGGGAAATGAGTTCAGATGCTTTATCCACTTTGAACATTATATAACAGAATAGAGCCAACATTGGTCAGCCATGTCAGAGGAAGATGATTTATTATTTGTAAAATTAACTTTAGGATTCACTTTTTCAAACATGGAGTAAATCCTTAATATAGTAAGTGATGCTTGCAGAGATGTTTAGCATATGCTCCACTTGAAATATCTGTTAATTTCTGAAGTAAGGCACCTGAATGTCTTTGGGAAAAGCTGCTAAACTGGCCTTTCAGGATAAAATCAAAGCTGAGCAATTAAAAATTTCTTTGTACTATCTTATAATGAATGCATAAAACCAGGATTGCACCTGAAGTAGGCAAAAATATTTAGTAGTTTAAGCAGACCTTTTGGGGAAATTTCTTTTTAATTTCTTGCTCCTCCCTCCTCCACCCTCCAAAAAAAAAAAAAAAAGGAAAATAAAAAGTGGAGCAAACACTAAAAAACAGGAGACTGTTTCCAAAATTGTAAAATTTCAATAGTCTGAAAACAATAGGTTGGAGGATTCTTTCAAATATCTTGATGGCACTCTTGTCACAGGTCAAAGAAAGATTTTAAAGCCATGAGGGGTTATTAATATTTGCATCTTTCAGCTTTTCTTATAGGACAAACAATAGAATTTCACCTTGCAGTTTTTGGTTTGTGCCTAGAACATTTCAGCCAGGTGTGAAAAAGCTTGGTACTGACACAAACTTGAAGTAGATGCTTAATTTCCTCACAGTTAAAATTTGTATTCTCCACAATTTGAACTTATCTAAATTTGTTTTCTAGCCATGGGATCTTGTTATGTCATTATGCACAGCATTTAAGCATCTGTTTTCATAATGTGAACACCAGTGTCTGCGGTGAGGCAGGAGGATCAGCTCAGCAAAATGAGGTTAACATCGAGATGTTTGTCACAAGCTCGGAGCGCGTGACTGTTTTTCCAAAAGTTCAAGCATCTCATGAAGCATGGAAATGGGAAATCTGTGGAGTTACCAGCAGCAGAGGTGAAAGATCAAGAGGTTTTAGTACCAGTTACCAGTTTCCCGTGTGCCTCTCCTTGATGATAACATCCTATGAGGGGCTGTGATTTAACACAGCCACCACAGTGTCACAGGAAAGCTACACCTAAGAGAGAGAAAACACTGGCTCAACTGTTTGTGTTCTCTTCCGAGAGCTCTGCCTGACACAGACCAGGTATCAGTCTGGTTCCTTCTATCACCAGAAATACAATCTGTCATTTTTGCTGGGGTCACCAAGGTAACTAATGTGATTCTCTATCTTCCATGTCTGACAATATGTTTTGAAAAATACGCTTGATATTTCTTGCCTCCTTTCTAGCACTCAGAGTCAGCATAAATATGAAGCCTTAGGTAAGCAACAAATTTTGATGAAAATTCTCCACCTAGAGATGTATTCAAGAAATTGTAGTAGCGACATTCTGATTTTCACAGAATCATGGAATATGCTGAGTTGGAAGGGACCCACAAGGACCATTGAGTCCAACTCTTAACCCTGCACAGGACCATTCCCAAGAATCCCACCATGTGCCTGAGAGTATTGTCCAAGCATTTCTTGAACCCTGTCAGGCTTAGTGCCATGACCACATCCAAGGGAAGCCAGTTCCAGTGCCCAGCCAGCCCTCTGGGTGGGTGAAGAACCTTTTTCTAACATCCAACCTAAACCTCCCCTGTCACAACTTCAAGCCATTCCCTCCTAGGATATCAGAGGAAGTCAATGATCTTCAAATATTGCAATTAAAAGTTTTGAGCACACAGAATTCATTAAGATTTTCTTTGTGAAGCCTCTGATTCGTTGGTCTCTAGCACTTTACCATTTTAATTTACATGGTGTGATTCTTGGGGCTGTCCTGTGCAGGGCCAAGAGTTGGACTTGGCTATCCTTGTGGGTCCCTTCAACTCAGAATATTTGGTGATTCTGTAATTTGTACTGTTTGTGTTATGGACAGGAATGTAACATACTTTTCAGATAAAAAGCAGAATCTGTACCCTAGAGGTGTGGTTTCACAGATTTCCACCAAACACAGAGTTGTTGCTAAGCTTCTCTGAATGCGAATGTTTGCTAATAAACAGTGTTTGCTGAATACTAATGTTTTCTGTGTTCAGGCTGGTTCACTCCATGAACCGAATCACACTATAAAATCACATTATAAATAATAGAAGAAGTTTTCAAAAGACAGAATATTCAAATTATATGTATCCTTTACTCTCCCCTCATCCTTCCATCAAGCTCCGAGTACACATATTCTTTCTCCTTTGTTTTATATATTCTCATGAAAAGCAGTTAGTCTTTGCAAAATAATTGCTATGTTTATTTGGAATTTTTCATAGATATAGTCTTTATGGTATTTCCTTCTTGAAAACAATTTGAAAAAATCTATTTACAGGATAATTCAAAATGCAAGTATTTGTAACAATAAAGATAGATGGCTGGCTTTGATGGATAAGAACATATCCAGTGCAAGATATTGCCGAGAACTTGGAGCTTCAGGCTCAACTCCACAGAGGGCATAGGTGCCCAATCTGGAAATATCAAAATACAAAACCAGAAAGTCCTCACTTTGCTGCCTCCCAGTCCCACAGTCATCAAGTCCAGCCCTTCCTGAGGTGTCTGGATTTCTATTTTCCGCCTCTGGTTTCTGACGTTTCTGACTATGCTTTGTGTGGTCCTGCAACCCTCAGAAGGGACCCAGTGCAATCAGCGAGCTGAGAACATGTTTAACACAAAGCCAGTTGGATCAGGTCTGCACAAACATGGATGCAACTCCCTGAAAATTCAAATGGTGCTCAATAGTACCATATACAACTTCTCACAATAAGCTGGAGGTATGCAAATATTAGACCAAAGCTCAATTACTTAAATACATACATCTATCTGCCTGTAGATGTGCATATGTCTGTTGTTTAATTGAAAAGAAGCTACAAATGATCTCATACACAGACACCAAGACCAGAAACCTTTCCTCCCAAATGAATGCCCTGACCACTAAGACTGAGGTAAGCTCTGTACTGAGCTGACTGTACATGAGCTGGCTTTTGCCAACCTGAGGAAAAACTGAGCTTGTGTCTGACCACCTTGGTCCAGTGCTCCCAGTAGAGACATTGCAGGAAGTGTATATCAGTGTAGCACTGCGTGGGTATCTGATGTCCTGCTGCTTCTGTTCCTCCAGGTTCATGGGTAAAAGCCTCTCTGGAAGCCAGGATGGCTGGAGGATGCCATAGGACATGTGGCTCTGAAGAGACCAGCTCAAGTTCATGCTGGGCTTGCTCTCCTAGCATGCTGGTCCCATAGGGCAGCTCTGAATGAGTGCCTGGACCTGAGCAGCAGGCTCCCAGGACATGCTAGCTGCGGTATCTTGCTGTCCATGCCCTAAATGTGAGGAGGTGAAGCATGAAAGTTCTAGTTTCCAAAAAAGAAAGATCAAATTTTGCAGTGTCAGCATTTAAAAGCAGGAGAAAAGGGGAACATAAAGAAAAATGGGGAAATTTTAGTATTGTTGCATGTGTAGGTCAATCTGCTTGTTTATTTTCAACCACTTAATTTAAGAAGGACACTTTAAAATTGCTTAATGATTCCAAGGCAATGTGTTCTTCCGTTTTCAGTGAAAGTCTGGAGAAGTTCAGGTGGTAAGTAAAATGTGAATCACAGCCATGTGGACTGAAGTCAGAGGCATTTGCCTCCTACGAGGTAAGTTAGTATAATGTCATTAGTTGTCTAGTGGGAATGAGCCTGTTCACTGGGGGAATTTGGTTTTGTGTGCTTATCTGCCATGTCTCATGTTGGGTGTTTGTAGTTCTTTTCACTAGTTTTGGTTTAACATGTCTACTGATAGCTCTTGTATCCGCTGTCCTGGAACAGGAAAGCAGGTAATGGTATTCATTTTGCTAAATCTGTCTCCTCTTGTGCATATTGCTGCTTCCTTTGTTGATACGTTAGTGCAGCAGCATTCATGGCAGTATAAAATAGGAAAGCTTCAGAATTTCCTAGTGCAGGCAGAGACCCACACACAATGACTAAACTGGATTTGTCCAAACTTTTGCCTTTTCATTCTTTCTCAGATGTTTTGTGGGGAAGTTGTTTGTGCTTTGACAAGCAAACTATTGTGTTTGTTTGTTTGTTTGTTTGCTTTTTAAGCTTTAGATATTTTAAAAAGTTCATTTTTATGCTCCAATGACTACACAAATTGCTACTATCCGTTAGTATTTGCCTGAAGGATTAGGACTAACATTTAGAATAATGTACCCGGCATGTCTCTTTGATTATTAGAGAATTACCACATGAAGTATTATTTGGTGGCAATTTTATGATGTGCCCAAGTGGAATAAAATGTCAATTTTATTAAAAAAAGAATGCACTCAAGGACAGTGCAGTGGGACCCTGATACAAATGTTTTGCAATAGGACACATTCTCATGAAGTGATTTAGTGTCTCAGATGGGACTTAACTCCCAGGGAGAATTCCAGAATTGTCACTTATTGACACTGGTTTATTTTCAGTGGAGAATGCTGACTTCTCAGAAAAGGAGGAGAGGAGTGAAGAAGCATCTCATTTGTTTTAGCACTGTGTTTGGGGGGTCAGGGCAAAGTTATTTGGGGGCAATTCTTCTGCATTCCTTGTCAGATACTCATTCCTCAAGTGCTGAGCAAGGAATTTTATTGCCTACACTTGGGCTGGTTAAAAATAATGACTTGTATCAGAGAATAGGAGATGCATTTTATATGTGTCTTGTAAACTTTCTGCTCAAAGAGATCAATGAGCTGTGCAAATGCACTGCAATCCTCTTAACATCTGGCAAGCAGCAAAAGAGGGAAAAAAGAGTTTAAAAAAAGAAATCTTTGGACTAATATTGCAAAGCAAGTTTTTAATTAGCTGGGGTTGTTTTTTCCCCCCTTATTTTGTATAGTCCTGAAGTGACCAGCAATTTTTTAGTCAGAAAATACACTGCTTCCCCTGACAGTTCTGGCTACAGTGCAACTGCATCTGGACTGTCTTATTTGAAATGAATTGTCATTGCTGCATTTCGGAAAACAGTTCTTGAGATTGACAGGAGTGGCGCAAGCTTGCAGGACTGCGTGTGACTGCATGTCTGCAGTCAGCATGTGCCAGTAGGAGGTGTAAAGATGAATGATTCCTTGAATTTCAGGTGGCATGGAATGTAAATTGCATCAGTCACAGGCAGAAACACTCTGTTCTTGAGAACTATATCAAAAGTGGAAATCACTTGAGGTTTAATTCATGAGAAATGTCACTTTCAGCATTTTTTTCCCATAGGAGGATGTTTTTTGGATGATAAAAGGTGCTATGACTGCTGTTCTTGTATTTAGGTGTGTCCATGTAAACATACACCTAGGTACAGAGAAAGCCGATCCATTTTTTCTGGTTTTAAGTCATGCCTAAGAAAAAGCCATATTCTAATTTATAAAATTGACACATATGCAGTACTCAGGCTGGACACTGTTTTGAGAGATATACACACCCATGTGTGAGACAACACACTGCGGTGGTGATGCTCTTTCTAAAAGGAATCACTATATCAACGTATAAAGTCTTTGACAATTTCTCCCTACATAACGATACTTTCTTGTGATTTTAAAAGAATTTACTGACTCCATGAAGATTAATTAATAGCATTTTAAATGTACTATAACCACTAAAAACTATTGGCAAGATTATATCTTGAATCGCCTCTTGAAGGGGGTCCGTGGAAGGGGAAGATTTTGGTTCCTCCATCTGCATTTTTCTTTCCTTTTCAGCCCTGCAGGCAGATCCTCTCCTGTTCTTCTTGCTGTACAGGGAGGGTAGAACTGGTGACTGTGTGCTGCAGTGCAGAGAGGTTTGGGCAGAATTGCAAAAAAAGAAGGGTTGGGGATTGAAAGAGAGCAAACATTCCTTCCACTGCCCAGAATCCTCTTTGAGATAGGAAGAGGTTTGAGAGGATCCCTGTTTCTTGAAGGTGTTTGACTCCTCTAAAGGCTGCTAAGAAAGAAAGGGAGAAACAGAGAAGACCTGTACATCCTTACCTAATGGAAGGTCTGACCTTGATCTTGGGGAATGTCTCAATTTTGAGTCTCTCTTGGGCAGATTAAAAACACTGGGAAGGCCATTTCAAGGGTATTAGGATTTATGGCTTTTGGGATTTGGAGTAGGCAAACTCCAAACTAGATAAACTCCAACTAAGTAAGATGCTTGGGTAAGTAAGTGGTGTCCATCTTCCTTGAAGGTCGACATGTACCTAAACACTGATGAATCAGGAGCTAAATTATCATAAAATTATCCAGTGATGCTCTTGTTTCACTGGAATGGAATGTGGTATAACCAGTTCAATGTATAGTGTAATACACTGAGTGATCAGTGGACTGGAACTGTTTAGAGTCAAGTGCTTAGAGTCAACTGCAGAGCTTAAAGTATCAGAATGCAACAAAAGCATTTGGAATCCGCAGTTCCTGGAGGAAAACACTTTCCAGTGTGTCTGTGCTTAGGCAATTTCTTCTTTCTTTTCCCTCCTCATCCACAAGATTCTGCTGTTATAACTGTGCAGCACTCCCCTCCTTCATTGTCTGCTGCCTCTGCAGAGCCTTTTGAGCAGGTATATCTGTGTCAAGTTACAAATATGGGAGAGTTTAATCAGGACATTCTAAAAGTTTTAGCAGATGCCAAGCAGCCATATTCAGAATTGCCAACACCTTTATTTTTATCTTACTCAGTTTGTTTTCAAGCTCGAACATGTGTGTACACTAAGATTAGAACTATTTGCATGCCAGGTTTCAGAGTTCAGTTATTTTTGAGTTAACTCCATAAAAATTTTTTTTCTTCTTTAAAGAAAGTGGGCGGCGTTTGATCAGGAGAAGATGTGCAGATGATTTTATTTAAACCAGTAATAAAATACACTTTTTCTTTCAAATGAGTTAAAAAAAACAAAGAAAATGCAAAGCTATGCATGGAGATCAAGCACAGAAAAATCTGATTTCCTGAGGAAGGTATTCTCTCTTCAGTTCCTCTCCACTCTGAAAGTAAAATAATCTAGTTCTAGATAATTCTAGAACTGGGAACTGTGAGAGCTTATCCTGGTAGCCATTATGGGATGTCTGCTGTACAAGGAATCTGCAGCACTTCAAGGAAAGTTATGGCCCAATGCACTAATGCCCCATGTTTCTATACCAACATTCATCTATTCCTTTTTTTTTCCCCAGTTCCTAGACAGATGGAAGTACATTTGAACCAAATATCCAACCAAATTTTCTGATATGTAAGATATTTAAGTGGTAGATTCCATATGTCTCACAGCTAACATCTGCCTGCAGACACAGGCTGTGTGTTTGAGCACGTAAAAACAGGATTTTACACTCAGCTAGCAGATTGCTTAATAAGACTACTGATGGCATAATCTAGGTTTATAAAGTCCAGTGGCTATTAATTTTCTTTAGGGCTAATCCTGAATTTATGGCATTTTTATATATGAAGGTCAGAAACAGGAAGAAGCCTTCTGTGGATGCAGAGGCACAGTACAGCCACTTTCTGTGGCTGCTACTGTGTAAGGCTGGCTGCAGTTACAGCCAAGCCCCTGTAGAAAAGAGTCTCTATTTCTATTTGGCTATTAAAAGCAGTGGTCCAGATGCAACATCTGGCTCAGGAAATCCCTAAACTGCTGATTGTCGGAAACAGGGAGGATATGAAGAGGGGGTGGGGGTGGCGGTGGAAAGGGAACCACTCTGCATGTACCCTGTTCTTACATTCTTTTCCTAAGCATCTGCCTTTGTCCGCTGTCAAAGGCAGGATATTGGGCTGGATGGACCTTTCATCTGACCCAGGATGGGAGTTTCCATGTGTTTGGGGGGTGGAGTGGGCTGTGGCTGTGAAATTCCATCTTCCAGGGCCTGCGGATCCCAAATATGACTTTCCCCTCCTATTTAAACCTTTATGGCTATAATGCTCCATCTGCTTTCCTCAAATCCTGCTTACAACAGAAGGGCAGCATAGGGGGAGGGGAAGAGTTGGCCCCCTTCTCGAGGACTGTGTATTTTTGTGTTTATGTATTTATTTTGGCTCAGATGGAGATTTTTATTCTTTCCCCCTCTGAATAGGGAATTCTGAAAAGTGACATCATTTTTAATCCTTGACAGTTTATGGGCTTTGAAAGAGATTCTGGGTAACACTGAGCAATTAAGATGCCATTTTAATAGTTCTTTCAAGTGAAATCAAGTGAGTAATTAAATAAAATTGAATGAGGACCATGTCAGGCCACCCACAAGCTCTCACATCCACTACAAATAGATGAATAAGTCAGGGCGGGGGACAAATACTGTGTCTAAGTGGTCCTATTTATGTATTATTGGATGACTCTAGGAATGAGGCTTTCAGCTGGAAGATTTGTTTCCTTTGAACAATGTTTCCAAGCAAGAACATGCAAGATTGTAAATTGCTATTCAAGCAGCTGTAACTTCCCCATCTTTTTAAATTCTATGTGGTAATGTTAATGCCATTGTTTTGTATAGGTGGCCTACTGTATAAGTCACAGAACGTAAACAGGATTTCTTACATTAAATGCTGGATTAGAATTTCTGCTGCCTTGTTATTAGTATGATTGTGTATGGATACTTTTCAAAAGTTGCTTTATACTGCAAGCATGGGGTATGGTATTACACATGGTTTGCATTCATTCTACACAGATAAAAAAAGCAAAGTGCAGACAAAGGGAAAACAACTACTTCTGAGATTTACAGTATGATAGCTCAGTAGATATTGAAGAAAACTGGTATCTCTCAGTTGTGTATCAGTTCATTTTCTTAGGGGGGGAAAAAAACTTTTTTTAGGCTTTTCCGATCTTACATGTTACATTTTATGCTGGGTTTTCTCACTGTAATTAGAACCATTAAATGGAAACTGTGTTTCTGAAGTCTATTCTTTGTACTGTAGATGGGATGCCTAACCCTGTCTCAGATCTGTGCAAAATGTTGATAAAATATTGATGATTGAAAAATGTCCCATCTTAAATTAAGATAGGGACATTAATAACATGACATACGATGACAGCTTTGAAAACTTGACTTGTATCTACAGCATTGTTTTTACTGGAATGAAATGGGGGGGAGGCAGTGGTTACATACAACAGCCAAAATAATCTCCTTGTGTTTCACATATAGATTCACAGAAAAATTCATATTATTCGTCAAGAATTTCCACTGTAAAATAACTTATGGGCACAGCTAATGGGATGGTACTTGTTTTCCCTTTATCTCGTCAATGTGTTGCAATCAGCTGATCATCACTCCATGACTTGTAGGTGCTACCCTAGTACAAATACATATTTGCCGTTTTCTTTCTCTCCTAAGACATGATTTTCTGGTTTTACTTTAAATCTGGGACAATGTAGGCACCCTCTGGTGGTCAAAATATCTTCTGTACATTTCTACAGTACATGACTCTAGAGATGTTTTGCTGAGGGGCCAAAACGTCTGCTTTACATTTTAAAGTAATACGACCATAGTTAGTTCATTTTTCTAAGAAAACCACTGGAACGAGCCAAAACTGGAGGAGAAAAATGCATAGGAGAGGTGTTCCAGCGTGTGTCAGGTCCCAGGAATGTAGCTGGTGACACTGACGGGTGGACACAGAGAATAGCTGCAAAATTCATTGCACTGATTCTCCCTGCTGAGCTGGCGCACAGGAGTAGGGATGGTGCTTGGGATGCCAGGCAGGGCCTGCTGCTGGAGACAGGACACAGTGTTAGGGAGAAATAGGAAACAAACACTTATTGATGAGAAAAAATACCTGATTCCTGTAACGGGCTGATCTTTTTCTGATCCCTGGAAACCACAGGGATACTGGATGTGACATGTTGAGATACAGAAAGCATGCGTAGGTTGATTTACTGGTTTCTTTGGCTCCCTTTAATTTGGTAGAGTTGGACTAAAAATAACAAAAACATTTGGATTTACACAGAAGATTATGACATGTAAGTTTAGAGGAAGACTCTCCTAATAACTTTTCCTTTTCCTCTAATATGTTTGCATATGAGAAACTGACATTTCCCTTTGCTGCTGTGTTGGTGTTGTCCTCTATGGCAAGTTATTTCAGTGTCTGATTTCCTGGAGGTTGAGGTGGTTTCTGAAACTGCTGGGAAAACCAAACAATGTTTGAAATCACTATGGCATCTTTAATAGCAACCATCAGCCATGTCATTGGGAGGATAATCCCAATGGCTGACCAAATCATTCTGAACAGTCGCTGGACAGGGCTTCTCCTTCCCTCCTGAATCTGGCTGATTGTCACACATTGCACAAGCTTCCCCTGGCATTTCTTAGTCTGTTCCTTAAGCTCTTGACTTTCAGTCTGCTGCCTCCCAGCAGCCACACATACCATCCGCCACTCAAGGGATAAAAGAGTCCTGTCAACACAACAGCTGACCAAAAAAAAAAAAGAGTAATTCACCAATGTGTTTATTCACTGAAGGGCACTTAATCAATTCTATCAATGGCAGCAAAGAGGATTTAATAGTAACATACAATAATTCTCTTGTTGTTTTAAAACCCCACGAGCCACAATAATGGCTCCTAAAGCACTTATCATTGTCACATGATTCCTATTAGCCTGTTCTTAAGGAAGTCAAGAAAGAGAGATTGTACTGTTTCATAAAAATACATTTAATGTTATTTAAGTGTTTGTAATTGCAAGGGTTGGTTTCCCAGAATCCCCTGCTATTCTTCATTTCCTAGTAGCTCTTCTGCAAAAAAAGATAACTCTGTGCCTTAATTCACTGTGAAATTTTAAAACTGCTAGGAGGAGTCATCCTGGCCAATGTTTTGTGGGTTTTTTTTTATTACTAACTCTGAAGGCCCTACACAATTTGCTGGTAAGTGTGTACTGTCTGCAGCTATGTGCCACCTTCAGAAAAGAGGTGAGCTACCAGAGCAGCTGGACAGATTTAGAGTTTAGGGTATGGGGGTTTCATTAGTTTATTAAATTCTATGTCATAAATAGATATTTCCAAAGTAGAAAGTTAGAAATGCGTATGAGAATTTTTATTTATATTTTCAATGTAGAAAAAAAGGAATATTTTTATGAGATTTCTCTTAGTTATACAACTGTGACCACTCACCGTGTGAATAAGCAATACTTTCTCATAGCGTTGTGAAGAGGAGAATGGCTTTAAGAAGGGAAAATTAGTTTATGGCTGCCTTTAACTTTCTTTTTCAAAATTTCAAATGCTGGATTGCATTCAAAAAGTTTCTTCACCTTAAGAAATGAGTATACTACTCATAGTCCACCTTCAGAGTCCTCCTTTGCTGAATTGAAAAAGGTGTTTTCAAAGTCTTGTTACTCACGTATCAGACTGAACTCAGCCCTTAACCTTCTTTTTGGTGAGCTAAATAGTCTTAATTACTGGGCTTTCTCATATATGATGTTTATTTCCCAAGTGGCTAAGTAGCAGCACTCAAGCTATATGCAATACAAGCTGTTAAAGGTTCCGCCTCATGCTAGGACCGTGGCACGGTCACGGAAGACAGGGAATTACTAACCCATCTTCTATCACGGCCTTGCCTCATTTTTCATGCAGTGAGCCGTTGGACTCCTGCGGACCAGTTTTGTCTTCTACTGATCATTCCTGGAGTTCCCTTTTCCTGGCGTTTGATCACACAAAGATTTTGGCACAGGGCTTATAGGACAAGGAAGATTGGTCATGTCCGTGTTAAACACTGTTGTGGCTTTTCTCTGAAGTTACTATAATTTATGAGCATCCCTTTTGAACTGCAGACCCTAAGCCAGGACAGCGTTCTGGCCGTATTTACCCAGGCCTGCATGCAGGCATACCATAGCTGTCCTACTTGATATACCCTTGGGTATATGCTTGTGTATCCAAGAGCAGCATTGTCTCTTTGAGCAGTGTGGCGCACCGGGAGCTCCTGTTCAGCTGACAAAGCAGCATGACTCCACTACGTTTCCAGCGACCTAAAGCTCATGAAAGAGATCCCTTTTTTCCTAGCTGCAGTTAATCATGAAGGGAAACAAGATTACATTGAGGTCTTTTCAACCATTTTTTTTCCTGGGGACCAGCTTCATTCCTGTGCCCCAGAAACAAAGACCTTAGGTATGAATTACTAGATGGCTGAAAAGACCCATTCTCTGTCTTTGTTCAGGCAATATATAACAGATGCCAGCAAAGGTATTGAAAGAACTTTTGGTATGGGTTTATGCATTCCTTTGACTGGGTGCTTGCATGCAAGAAAGTTTATATAATTATGATAGTAAGAGCTGATATTTGTATACTATCCTTGCTGCAAATTACAAATTAAAGTTGAACAGGATTACCCTATTCATCCTGCTGCTGATACTGAGAGCTGCTCCAAAACACTATTCAAATGATCAGTGAAAAAAATGCTCAGAAAAATACAGTAAGCAAGTGAGTTTGGGGCAGTCATAAAGGGCATGTATATCCAAGCTGCTGTAAGGTTCCTAATTACTGTAAGATAGTTATTCATGTCTGGCTAAGATTCTCCATCCTTTTTCCTCATTACTACTGTTGGCAGCTCTGTGGGCTCCAGCCAGGGAAATCCAGTCCCACACTGCTCTGTGCTGCATGGCCAGAAACCTGAACATCAGAGGCTGAGAAAGATGTCAGGTCATGATCAAGGGCCAGAAAGAATTAAGTGAGGAATTTCACAGCTACACACAAGGGTGGTCCTGAGGAAGAAGGGATAGGGCCAAAAAGGATTTTTCAACAGAAGTGCCTAGTTTACTGGCAAAATCAGCTGAGGAACGAAAAGGAAGAATAGCTGGTAGACCCAAACAAAACAAGCCAGGAGCTGGATGTTCCTCCATAGCAGCAAGTAAAGGAAGATAAAGGAGCATGCGCAGGCTTCATTGCTTCATTGCAAACTCTCCTGCAGTGCCCTGTACTTGGCAGGCTCCTGACTCATCCTATGTGCCAGAGGATTTTCCTGGCTAAAGCAGTCTGCTGGCAGATGCTCCCCCACCTCAGACCCAGAGATACCATCTCCCAAACAGCCTGTGTGACTAAGAGGAGGCTGACTATATTATCATTAGGGTATCCTGAAAAATACAGATAGGGACGACTGATTACAGGAAAAGCTCTAAACATTGCCGTGCTGGCAGGAACAGAGTGCTTTAGTGTGTGAGGTTACTTACAGTCAGATCTTCCCTTAAAGATGAGGCTTACTTCAAACCATTGGTCTCTAATGCCAAGGTAGGCAAAAATAAACCAAAACCTACTATTAAAACTACATTTGGTAAGTGTACTCTCTAAGGTCTTCATGGGCTCATGAAGCTTCAGGCCACTGTGTACCCCAGCTGTGGTGTATGCTGATGGGCACCCAGAGACATTATACATGGCTTTTAGGCCCAGGTAGAGCCACTGCCTTGGTGGAGACAGCTTTTCCCATCCTGTCTGTGCCCTTTTTCAGGGCACTGGAATATGAAATGGTACTAAGAGGGTTATGTCATGTCTTCCCCTTTCCTCCTGCCTGCTTCTCACCCCTAAGGTTGCTTGGTTAATAATTCTATTTTATACTTTTATTAACACAATCCTGCCTGCAGGCTACCTTCCCTTGTCTCTAGCCTATTTAAAACACAGCAGTTTATATAATATACATTATTTTTTCAATATTAATTGTGGAAGGTCGTTCTAGGATTTCTGATATTTAGCTTGCTGTGACCTTTGCACAGGATCTGCTTGTGACATACATTCAGCATATACTGGTTTGTGGTGGCAGGCTGCCAAAACTACCCTGCCTCTTATCACCTTGTCCCCTGCTTACAGTTTGCTAGATTGCTGGGGAACCCTGCCACAGGTGTTAATGCAGTGAAACCCTACCTGTGTCTGTTCCTTACTTAACACCTGCAGTGTGTCAAACTAAAAGGTTGCCTTTGATTGACATCTGAGAGTGTCTGCATTTATGGTACATCAGAGTCTGAGAATGGGGACTAGCCCAGTGAACTGGAGTAGAGGTTTCAGTTTCTCAGGAGGGGTGCGCAAGAGGGTCTCATGGACCCAGAGGGGTTTGTAAGCCCCTCGAGACAAGAAGTACTTTCAATGACTTTGTACTGCCATGAGCTCTGAACATCTGCAGCAGCCTTAGCCACACTGCTGGGTGCAGGCATGGGCAAGCCCACTGACCAGGCTCACTCTGCTTTGGCTGCTACTCATGAAAAACTAAAAAGCCAATGAGTATCCATGACCCAAAGGATATACAGGTGGGATTGCACCCGTAGTGTGAGGATCTATTAAGAGGTATCAATCATGACAATGACAACTACATGATTTCATGATGTCAGCCTAAGCATGCAGTGACAGAGGCAGATCTCAGGCGAGTGTAACCTCTGGCAGTGAAAAAAAGAAAAAGCAACAGTGAGCAGCTGGGAGGGTGCCCAGGAGCTTCAGTCACTGACCCAGTTCAGCAGCAGATACAGCAACTCACCCAGGCAAAGCCTCATTAACATCTTTATAGATTTCTGCAATATCTGGGTGTTGCCTGAAGCTTTGCCTTGAGCACGCCCACGTGGTCTGAGCCCCGGTTCAGCTGTAGAATATACAGGAAAAAGTAACAATGCTTCCTTTTGAGAAACAGATATCAGCATCTGAAATAAGTCACTGTGCTTGACTTAGCCAAACCAAATTCCTGGTGTCTGGAGTTTTGTCTATCTAGCGATAGCAGGATTAAATACAATATGCATGAATATACTGCGCGACCATGCAAAACCAAATAGTGCCACAAAGATAATTGTGGTTTAATTAATACAGTCTGCTGCTCCATGCTCCACCAAGTTTTTGATTATTTGTCCATCTTTAGATTTTCAACAAAGCATTCCTGCACTGTTGGATGCCTTCAGAAAAAGAAAAAAAATGTATCTTCCTTTCCATTTTGGAAGTTTGGCCTGTTTTCAAGCCATTTCATTCAATAAAATAAATTTTTTTGGTTTATTAACAACACATTTGGCACATCAATTTTTTGGAACTTTTTAAGATTCTAAATTTCTGTGAATTTCAAAGTAAAGAACATGAAATATTTTTTACACATGGCATAAAAAACTAAAGCAGTTTGAAAACATGTTTTAGTTAAGGACATATACGTGTTTCTGCAATATAAAGCTTACTTGTTAATTTTGTTGAACAATTTCACTTTCATGTCTCAGACTGCAGCTTTGGAAAACCTATCTCTATTAACTACAAGATGGTACTTTCACCCACTCACAGCAGTTGACACTGGATTTTTTTTTCATGGTTATTTAGTGTAGAACACTAAAAATAAAAGCACATTGTTCTGAGCATTGTGGACAACTTTTCCAGACAGGGAAAACAGAGGGTTTTATGACTTAGGAAAGCAGAGTTCCCAGAGGGCTGGTCTGCTTTTTTTCCACTCTTCCCTTTAGAATTTTCTGAAAACATTTCACTTACTTTTGACTCTGCAGTACATTTATAGCCTCTTATTTTTAGGGGTTTGTGCGTACCTCCCATGTGCATGTTCCTATCTGCTTTCCCATGCACTCAGCGGTATCACAGGACACTTTTGTATGATCACTCACTCAAACATGACCAGAGATTCAACTTGGTGGAGGTGCCTGCATTTGGTTTTCCCCTTCCCAACCTCTAGGCAAAAATTTGCTCTCTGCTTGTAATGGGTTAAGATGAGTGTCCAGTGCCCATGAGGGAGCAGCAGCAGCCCTGCCACGGAGGGGAGCCCTTGGAGGTGTTTCCTTGTGCAGCTGGGCTGCAGCCCCCCATCTTCCTCACCCCACACCGTGTTTCTGTCTGAGTTTGTAGCCATGTAGAGGAGGGGGCAGGGGCTTTAGGGAAAAGGGTATCTGTCCACGAGCTCCCAGGAGTATGCCCCTGCCAGAAGCCTGTGTCCTTCCACCATTTCCCAAAGGAAAAGCTAAGCAGAAGCAGTGCAGCAAGGTTTGAAAGGATGAAACATGCCTTTGTCTGCTCCCTTGTTATCCTGAACAGCTGGGTTAGAGCCACACACGACCCGTGGCCATGAATGGCAATATTAGCTTTAAAAAGGAAATCCTATTTTTGATTGGCTGAGCCAGCTGTCTGATGGCACAGCTTTCCAGCAACTCAGAATTTCTTTGTAATTAGGGAATTGTTACAAAATAGGGAACAATATCACTATAGGAAGACTGATACTTAAAATGGGATAACCAATTTTACCTTCTCATTGCATCTAAATTAATAATCTAATTTTGAAAGGAGATCAGAACCTAACAGCTGCTGGTGAATTTCTTAAAACTGTTTTAGAAAAACTCAGATTATGATTTTTCTGAGTATTGGGATTCATATGCTATAAACACTTGATAGCCTATTCTTAGCGCATACTTCTGTTCCCTATTGTTTGGCGGTTCTTTTTGACCTAGCAGTCTAACTGGTAAAAGTACAAATGCCTTAAACCACCTAAAAACTATTTTGTACTGTCAGAGGGGTCCAGTGTGTATTTCTTGTTCAACACATGAACCGTGACTTGATTAATTGTCAAATAACTAAATGCCAATTTTTTATGGTTTTTTAAACTGATAAGGTTCACTGTCGGAGTAAGCTTTCTCATATTTGGTATTTTCTAAAATGTTACTGAAGTGTGGTTTCTCTAATGTGTCTAATTATTTAAGCCTTAATTCCACACTGTTTAAATATTTTGTTAATGCTCTGTTATTTAAATGCTTTTCTTAAGGCTAAAGCTTAGTTATTTAACTTATAAGTCTATTTGTCTACTTAATAATTCTTCTACCTCACACCTCTTTTAGTGGTTTAAGTCAAGAGCATTGTCTACACCTCTGTAAAGGAAATTAATATTTTATATTAGCAATCCCAAGGTATTAAGAAGTACAGTGGATATAAATCCCTCTATAAACATAGATGTTGTTACTCATCCATAAGTGATGTGCTAATAGGCTTGAAGTTTTCTCAACATATCTGTTATCCACTAAGGAAAAGCCCTGAACTTTGCTAAGGAGGAAAGTGTGCTTTCTCACATAGAAAGCAGGGAGTCAATGCAAAGTGGTGATGCATAAATGGAGGCTGAAAATTAAAAAAAGGTGTCAGCCTTACAAACAAGTGGTGGGGCAATGAAACTGAGGCTGCAAAAATTAGATTGGTATGCCTGTGCACCATGGACAACTGGGTTGTTCCAAACAACAAGGACTGCAATGTTGGCCAATCTCACCCTGGGATCTTGCTTTATGGTTCATCTTGTTCTTGTGTAGTGATTGAGGCTTGGCTTCCTGTTCTGTTAAGCTTACAGGAAAACTGGACTATACTTCTGTGAATGTTTCTGGTACAGGGCAGGAACATGGACAGATGTCTGAATGGAAAAATGTTAAGACTGCAAAGCTCAGGCACCTTTGTATTCCAGCCCCTCGAATTTAAAGGACACTGAAATGATGCTTATATTTTTTTTGCTGGATCAAAACTTCTGTGTCGAGTGTGTTCCCCCTCTCCTCCCCGAATGCATTTTCTCTCACTGTCCTGGAAGTTTCTGCTACGTGTCCCCTTCTCTTTACACAGTCTCCCCTTCACTTTCTCTTTGACACCATGCACCGACCTTTCCAAGGCTGTGCGTCTCCCTCTTCTTTATTGCTGCTTTTCCCTGTAACATGGGAGCAGGCAGCATTTGGGTGTAGCAGATGTGCTGTGCCCTGGGGCTGTGGCAGGAGGTGCTGCCACACTTTGGGCTGAGCTCCCACACCCGCAGCACAACCACTTGTGCCTTCCAGGCATGTGGGAACCCTGGGGGGCCCTCAGCCCTGTAAATGGCTGCACACTTGAAATCTATAGTGTCTAATTAAACCCTTTTCCAGCACACCAGAGGAAGAAAACAATATCCGTCAGCCTCTTGCCACCCAAATTGCAGCATGCCTTAGAAAGTGCGGTGTTGGCCTCGCTTTCCTTGACTTTTTCCCTGTGTAAAGTGGGGGTACAGCTGTGCCCATGTGTTGAAGTCTATAAATGAAAAGTGTTGCATAGGTGTGAGTATTATTAGCTATTTAATGGAACTAGACAGTGTAAGAAATGACAATGATCCACAGCAGTGTTATCCTAAGCCCAGACAAGTTGACATTTTTGCTGAGAACTACTAAAGCATAAGGGGAGAAAAGATTGCTGTAGCATTCCTGTAATTCAGTCAAAAGATTCTGTCTAGATGGGTTAAATGCAGCAGAGACCATGGATAGCTGCAAGGTTGCAAAGATCACTTTTTGGATCGCATTTTTCAATGACTCTTTCAAAAAAAATGTCATTTTGAAAAGCTAAGCACCTTCTCCTTTTAGTGCCTCACAGAAGGCTGTGCTGACAGGCAAGTCCTGCTGCTGGCATCATGACAGGCATCCTATCATACTACTGCCATCTATTTGCTCAGTGTATTCATCCCACACAAGTGCTTTCCTTGAGTTGAAATAAAAGGGTCAGTTTTGGACACCAGGAAAGAAGAAGTATGACTTGCCATCAAGAAATAAGCTTAGAATGAACAAGTCACCAAAATCTTTCAGTCTTACAACCACCCACTGAGGAGTGTGTCTGTATGCAGGGGCGGCTGGACTGTGATCCATGTGGTGTTACAGAGGTTAAAACCTGGGAGGCCAGGAAAACCTTTGGGGTTTTCCAAGTGAACTTCTCTGGGCTGAGGAGCACGAGGCTGTGTGCAGTTATACAGCGTATAACCCAACTGCACCCAGCACAGGGAATTGTCTTCTAATGGGGACAAATGTGGGGGTTTTTTCTCCACCACCTTGCACTTTTATTTTTTCATACAGTCCTCCAGCCCCTTTTCCTCTAACACCTCATAAAACATAGTGCTTGGGTGACTTATTGGTTTATAATAATGAAACTGGTCTATGTAATGTGGAAGTTTTCTTAGACAGCCTACTTTATTTGTTTGTGTTCCACCTGCTGCTTCTGAATCCACAGACTGCTACTACAGAATTTCCACAGAATTTCAAAGTTTTTGCCCCAAGTTGTGCCTAAGCTATAATCTGAAGATTCTTTTCTAGAGTATTAAAAGTTACAGCTAATTCAGAAATAATACACTGCATACTTTTCTACAATATCTGGAGAGGTAATATCATACCAAAAAGTCTGTGCTGATTTTTACCAAAGAACTTGGAAACAAAACAGTGTAGCCATTGTATTTCAAACATTAGAGCAATTGTTCAGAATGAGTGGTGCAACCCTAAATTTCTGTGTAGGAACACAGTGCCAGCTCTGAGTCTCTGTAAATTGTGGCACGGTGGGCATGCACATGTTTAAACAAGTGCTTTCCTATCTCCTGGTTATATAGTCATATTTATGTATATGGTTTGGAAAAGCCAGATAACACTCTAAAGTGATAAAAAAGAACCTAAACCATGTGCTCAGCTTTCACACCATTGTACTTTTAACACAAAGCAAAACCTGTTATGGGGCTTGGATTTTGTTATATATAAATCCTAATGAAGTTTATTCTTGTTTGCTGTAAAACACGTAGGTAGAGAGACCTCATAAAACAAACAGAGATAAACAGAGAATAACTAATTGCCTGCAGTTGAAAGTGTTTTGTGCTTTAGTTTCTGTTACCTCAGTATACTCGTAAAACTGTAACTCTAAACATCTTTAAATTACAGGTTCAGGCGGCCAAAATATTAGTGTAACTCTTTTTGGATTCAACAGACTACCTAGTGGCTTAACCTGCTACTGGAAGTCGGGAGAATATCATTCATCTTCCACGATGTCTAGACACCACCAGCTACACTTCTGGAGGTATCCTGAAAAACAAAACTGAAAACATTCCAAGTGGTTCAGTGAGATTATTGTCTATGACAAGAGCCTCCTGGACAATACACAAACCTTTGTGCACGTATCACATAAGACCCAGTAAAAATCCCCTTGGGACTTCTCTGCTTTCCATGTACAGTACTTTGGATGGGAATTGATATGTGGAATCAGCACCATCAATGACGAAAACTAACTCATGGTTTCTCACCCACATTCTCAGTTTAAGCATCCTTTGTTCTTGTGAATGTGTTATTTTCTTACTTTTGAAGAAAGGTTTGCCATGTACCATCCATAACATCCAGCCCTGGAAGGTGCTAATCACTGTGCTATATGTCCCTCTTTGGATGAAACAGGTTATTCTTTGAGACAGTGTTTCTGGTTTATTAAGTCACAAAAGTAAAAACATTTTCATGTTTATAGTTCTTCCTGGAATTACCCCATGGAAGCAATGGTTGTATATAATAGTTAAGAGACTGTACAAGACTAATTTATTACAGGATCAGACAGTATGCATTAGCTTTTCCCCAAAATAAGAATCTTTTTTCATATTGGATTGTATCAGGCAGTGCTAGCCATGGAAACCAGGCTCCGTGTCCGCCACCACACTGCTGCTGATTTGATCTAAGCCTTCTGCACTGGAGCGCTGGGAGGAATGATCACATGCCAAAAACATCTTTTCCTAATGGAGACACAACCAGATAGTATAAGAAAAGAAGAGCATCTCCCTAACTGAAAAACATTGGGAAGATTGGTGGCTGGTTTAGAAACGATCAATGTGAGAAGGTAAGCATGTTGTTCTGATTAGAGAGCCAGACCTAGGAAGATGACTAGGAAAATGAAGAAAACTGCAGAAGGAAAGAAGAAAAGCTAGGTTTGTAACTTCAGAGGGCTTTTATTCTTGTTAGTATTAGAGGTTAGTATTGTTTTCAGCTATGAAGGATAATTTGGATTATGCTGATTTTATATCACTGAGACAAGGAGCCGGACAGATTCAACACAAGTGTGTGACTCATGGAAAGAGTAACTAGTGAAGAACTTGTTCGACTTGAACTCTTGCTTATAGGGATTTTATTTACCCCTGGGGCAGGGTGAAGTTTTCCAGTTTGGCATAGAGCTAAACTACTTTACCAGTGAAAGAGAACTTTGCTGAGTAGATAAGCTTTCATGATACAGGCTAACATGCACTGAAGATGACTACACAGTCAGAGAGGAAAAAGATGCCCTAAAGCACATTTCTTTTAACTGTGAAAACCAGCTAATGGAGTATTCAACACATATGTTCTACTTAACTAGATGGTCTCATTAACTCTTTTTTGTTCAATACACAAAACAAACCACTGAACAGTTATTTACGGCAGGCAGTTACCAAAAAATAAAGGAAAATGCTCCCTGCCTTGGGGATTCCTAGTAGCTCTTTCAACAATATGATACCCATATTCTCCTTCAGAAAAAACTCCATAGGAAAATTCAGTAAAAACTCTTTTTTATTCTTATTTTTATTCATAATGTAGATAATAAGATACCTGTTTGGTGACAAGATTATGGGCACTTCAAAGAAATTTGTTGTGGAAACATTTGGAAAGAGTTCGATTCAAGAAAATTACTTGCTAAAGTGGTTTAGTTTAAATGCAAATTCAGCCTCAGCTCGTCTGTACAAACAAGCTTTCAGTGAAAGAAGATAAAACCCCTCACTTCCCTAATGTGCTGATCAGAGCTCCTAATAGCAGTCTAAAACATGCATAAGTTAAGCAAAACTCCTCAGTTTCTCCAGAACAGGGCAGAACTTAATCCTCAGGCACTGCCTGCTTGAAAACTTGGAGATCGCAGAAACGAGATGAGATTTGGATGCAGATTTCAAACAAATACTTTTAATGTGTGAGTTATAGGTATTAGATCTTTTTTTTTTCTGTACAAACCCTATGTGAAATCATGAGGAAATATTTAAATTGCTGTTGTGAATCTTTTGTTCAACATAACTATTTGTAAAAAAACTTTGTTCTACCAAATTGTGTTGTCGTCACCAAGATCCTCTCTGCAATAAAACTAAATCTTAAATTCTTTCAGAAGGAAAAAGTTTAAAACTAATAAAGAAAGGGTAGTAGGAGTGAAAGTCCAGTTTATCAGCCCTATCTTTGAGCACGACAAAATCAATTAGTATAAATCTATTCTATCCTTTGAAAGATACATGGTAATGGAAATGACAAGAGAAGACTGAAGAATTGTATGGCTGTGGCCTGCGAAAGCTGCTTTACATAATGAAGCACTGAAGTTGAAAATGTGAGTAGTTGATGAGCCGAACTGTAAAGAATCACAAGAGATTCTGCAGCTTCTGAAAATGTTATGTAGTGTATCTCTTGCATTACTGGCAAACATTCAAAAAACCCACCGGTGTTTTTGCTCATCAATGTTAAGGACTTACATATGGTCTTTGTTCAGGTTTTCTCAACTGGAGAGGGTCTCTCTCAGTTTAAATAGCTGGCACTCATAATTCCCGATTTTCACAATTGCAGTTGCCTTTAAATCAACTCTGGACCTCGTCAAACTTACCGTCCTGGAGTAGAGTCCTGATCTTTGTCAGCCATGGCTATAACTCCACAGAAAATGAGAAGCAACACAGATTAATTCAGCTTAGAAGGAGTATAGGTATTACTTGGGGTTAGGTAGGAGATGGCCATCAATGTGCTTTGAATAGGAATAGACAAGAACCTTCTGTGCACAAGTACATAATTATTTTGTTTTCAGATTACATGTTTTCAGTTCAAGATACTCTTGATTGGTCAAAGCTGTGGTTCTTGAAAATGTGCTTATTTTGGAAAAAAAGGATAGGAATCTGCTTCTTTTATTTTTCAGAAAATTTTGAACTTTAATATGAACAAAGGTAGCAAATTCATCTATGCATGGATCCTGAACCTAGAGAACTCTCTGAATTTTCTGTGTGCTGCTGGCCAAAAGTCTACACAACTAAAATGAGTGTAAGAAAAAAGGTTATATGAGCTGAAACTTCATGCTAGAAATGCTTGCTTTCCTGGATGACCCTGGTCTGGACAGATAGTGGTTCTACTCTTTCCAGCCCAACTGCATGTGATTCAAACAAGAATGTCACTCACAGACTATTTAGCACTGAGGCACATCTTCAGACTTTTCTTTTTTCAAATAGAAATACAGATGTGTATAGCTGAAAGATTTTCTGCATGCTGTTCCCGTCTGCTGCGTGTGATATTATATTGCCCTGCAAATCTGTGTATTCTAATAAATCAGCCTGCAGACGTGGAGCGGGAATGCCTGCTTTTGTGTGCTAAAGGCTTCCGAAGAGACCCATCAGCACGCTTCTGCCGAGACACCGCCGGTGCCGGAGACTGGAGCCCCACTGGGAGAAGTGAGTGAGTGGCTGAATGAAGGAAGGAGTGAAAGGCTGCCCCTCAGGTGGGCTCGGTTTGCCAGCAACGAGGAGCTGCGGTTGCGTGACTCACCGGCTGGCCGTCACGGGAATGTCTGGGAGCGGGACGGTGTCGTGGGCATGCTGGGGATGGACCACAAGCCGTGTACTGTTTAGATTCATCTGCTACTGCTGGAGGGAGGCACAGTAAATTACGATGGCAAGCTCAAAACCATCTGGCAATTATACAGATTTATTTTAAATACAGCTATTAAAGGAGGATAAAAATTCATGTGTTTCATATTCATACCTTTTGTTAAAAAATCTGAAAATGATAGAGACTTATTTTAAATACAGATATTAAGGGAGGATAAAAATTCATGATTTTCCTATTCATACTTTTTTTTTTTTTAAGCTAAGTGTCCTGACCCTAACAAGTGAACACAGCAAAACTGACTTTAACCTGAAAAAGGTTCTATTCAAGCAGTCACTGATATCACTTTAACTTGGCTGGTTATAGATCATGTTTTGATTATCTGGTGCAGTCAGCCCCTACCAGGCCCTGCTTGGCTAAGCCTCTTCACTATAAGGTCAGACTGAATTTCTGTTTTCTAAATGCAGGTGAGGCTCTCTCTTGGGCTGGTGTGCCTCTTAGGGTACTCTTATGTTACCACCTGCCTGGTGACAAGGTCAGTTCAGACTGTGCTTGGCATCATCTGTGAGCTCAAGTGTTTTGCCTTTTTCTGGGGTCTGCTTTATCCCTTCTGCCATACCCTGGCTCTTCCAGGCTTCAACCTCTTTCCCACCTGTAGCCTGCCCCAGGAAGGCTTCTACAATATTACCCTGCAGGTTTGCTTTCTTGTAAATGGTTTCTGACCCACCCAAAATAGGCAACAGCTGTGCCTGTTTCCACCTGAGGCTGCTTGTTAGGCATGATGCATTTACATCTGTGATGTAAATGGTAACTGAGGGTAGAGGGGATCCTCAGAGCTCTTCCTGCTCAGACCAGGGTCAGTGTTCAAGCATCCTGATGCAAAATACAGACATGCTGCAGACTGACATTAAACACCTCTGCAGACACATTTTGCTACTGGAGAAGAAGTGATGGAAATGAAAGCGCAGCACTTTTCTCCCTACCTACTTTTAAAAAAAAAGAAAGCTTGTAATTTTCATTCCATCACCTTCCACCACAAACCTTGAAAGAGCAGCAGACAGAGAACCTACACACGGACTCTCAACCTCTAACATTGGTGTGCTGGGAGCTGCTCCAAGTGCATCATTAGAAGTAGTATTCTGCCCTTTTTTTAATTCAGACAGCCAGGATCTGCTGCTCTGTGTGCCCAGCTGGTTTTTAAACAATTGTTTACCCTGTAAAGCTCAGGTACGGGCCTATAGCAGAGCAGCCTAAGCAGGGCTGGATTTCTGTCTCTGTGACATGGAGAGCAAGATTAAAGTGGACAGTAGATACCAAAGCCGCACACCCAGCATAATCCCAGGCTGTCAGAGGGGGACACTATGCACAGACAAGAGTGTAAGGTATTACCTTTCAAGTTAGTAAGCAGCTGCTGCAGGAGTAATCATGGCTGGTGTTCCCATGAGTCGTGGCTCCTCTTTCCATAGTCTCATACCACTTCTGTCTGCTTCACCTCCACTTATGCTGATTTGCTGATCTGCCTAGATTATGTATAATTATGAAAACTTTAAGGTGTTCTTCAATGCTAATTCAAGTCAGAATCAACTTTGTTTTACACAGACTCTATTTCCATCAGCTTTCATAAGTCAGCAGCACACAGCACAACAGTGAAAAATCACGATTCACTGCTGAAGCTGATTTTTGTAGAGGTTAGTATTCTTGCCATAGGACATAGCCACACTGTGAGAGTTTTCAAATATTAGTTGTAATATTTACTTTGCTTTTGTGAAGAATATATTAGTTTAAATATGTCTTCTCCTAAGGTAAAGTGAAACAATTAAATGTATTTACTTGGGTTTTGTGTGCCTTTCCACCTAATTTCCTCTGCAGTTTATTTTCAGTGTACATGGGATTGCACAAAGAAACAACAATTGCATGGAATGGTGTAATAAAAAGGTTCAATTGATATTTTAATTGTTTTGTAGACGAGATATATTTATTTCCTTGAGGGGAAGAATAATTGCAACAGCACAATGTGGAGATTTTCATATCTTGGAAAAAAATCTCATATTTCTGAATCAGTTATTTTATGTATGTGAGGATAGCTGTGAAACTGCCAAATATTCTAGAAGGGAGTTCTGCTAGTTTGAGAAAATGGAATGCAAGACTATGCAAATCCACACAACTTCTTTTACTACAACTGTTGTGTCAGAAAATGAAAAAGAATCCAACTCCTACTTGCCTTGAGTGTGTATTTTTCTGGACATAGTGGTGGTCAGTAGTGACAAACTGGCATCAGACTTTTGCCAAATGGATACAACTTTCAGTGTGACTTAATGCCAAAAAAAACCCCAAAGTCCTTATTGCAATCTCTTTTAGTAGTAGTCTAAGGGGGAGACATGACCCCTACCCCTGCTAACATTGGTCTGTTTTCTTTTCTCATCCAGACTTGTGGCTCTGGACTATCCGCATGCTAGTCTGTCTGCTTCAGAAACCCAGTGCCACACAGGAACTGTATTGCTCCAAGATACGAATCCATATCGTAGACCAAGCTCATCATAAAAGTTCCTTTGTCCCTGAAAAGCTAATTTGCTTCAGGACCCTGTGACTTCCAGTCAAAGAAGCCAGTATGATCTATCGGCTCGTGTGTGTACAGCAGAGCCCTGACTGCAGTGGCAATAATGATGCTTTGGGAAATGATGACTTCTTTCAGAGGTGCTGGGAAAGGTACTACAAAGAGGCATTCATGCACCTTGGATCCAGTAAATCCAAAGAGGGGAAGGCAGAAGGTTGTTTACCCAAGGTAAAGTAGTGTGAGTCTGGAATCACTGTTCCAAATATGATGATTACAGATCTCCAGGTCACAAGAAGGTCACCAGTAGTGAGTGGGTCCAACAAAGCTAAGCTGCTTCCTTCCAAAGCCTCACACATCCATCCAGACGTAGTCTGACTCCCTGAGTTCCTTGGAAGTGAATGTAAGTGCCTACCGGGATAAAGTGAGCAGTACTTTTCCTTCCGTGAAACATTATTAATGATATTTATACTGTGGTAATGCTCAGGAACAGTTGAGGCCTCAGAATGCTAGTTGCAAACCATAAAGTGATGACAGTTTCTGCCTGGAGGAACAACTGTCAGGGTTGGAAGGTACAGTTCGGTTCGAAAAATACCCTGTAGAAATGATATGAACATCTACAAATCATGTATGGATGCTATATACTTTAGTGACGTCCATTCTTCTTTTTCCTACTCTGGTGATAATGAGACTAAGCTGTTCTCTTTTGTTCAAAAAAAGGACTTTAAATTAGTCATGTTACCTGTACAGAGCTATGGCCAAAGGTATAATTTAGCCAGGAAAATACAGGACTTTTTTGCAGGTAATTGTATAGTACAAAATCTGAAAATACAGGTCTCCAGCTGATTCTCAGCTTACAAGAAATTACAAAGACTGCTTTTCCCACTTTAGCTTAAAAGAAGTTTGGAGTAATATTATTGAAGTCAATGGAGCTACAGTACTGTAAAATTTCTCTTATACAGCCAAAATTGAGGCTAAACACAGCATTCAGCCTTGTCGAACTCTAATGTTAAGTGTGAGCTCCCAACCCAGCTTTCATAACAGGCTAAGGCTTCCTGCCTGGTGGATCTACAAGACCACCAGGACCAATTACTGGCCCTGTAGCTCAACACATCAGGAATTGCCAATCATTCAGCTTACTGCCTGGCTAACGTGGACACTGAGTTGTTGCAGGGGGATACTGTGGCGCTCTGATGCAGAAGATTGGCTCAGTGATCACCCATGCTCAGATGACTTTACCTTCAACATAACGTACATCTACACTGCAAAGGTCCCTTGTTGCCCTGTGAATCTATGCACCACACACATCCTCCATGAGACACTGGGCCACAGTTCTGTCTCCTTTTTTTGGTGTCAGGAATGATGAAGGTCAGAGTGCTACCAACTTCAACATCTCAAAATAATTGTCCTTCCTTATTCAACTCATGGGACTAGCCTCAAAATTATGAGACTTCAACAAAAACATAGAGCAGTTTAGTTCTTCCTTCCATTTTAGTTTGAATAATGCTATTTTGATTCTTGTTGTCGATACTTCTCCCTTGTCCATTAAGCCTTGAAGCAATACTGCCATTTCATTGGGCAGCAATTCTGCCTTCTTCATCTGTTCTGCTTCCAGTCTTTCAATAAGTTCTGCCCATCTCAGCCTCAGCTACACCCTTACAGCAGAGCACCTAGAAGTCTGTCCCTCTGCTGGGTGGTGTACAGACTAAGGAACTTTATGTTTCCTTAAGTTCACCCTTTAGTCACAAACCACAGGGGAAAAGAACAGAAACAGTGTAAACTGCTTTCCCAACTCTTCAAGACGGGTGTGCCTGAAAGATGGTGTGAGATACTAATTCCTGTTTGTCACTGCTAACTCAAGTCAGTGCCCTTTCCACAGGAAGTAGGGAGGCAGCCAGGGCAGGTTTCTCACAATCAGTAATACTAAAGAATTTACTAAAGAATCCTCAGGAAATTTAGTAGCCACCTGGCTGGATTTTGAAAGGTCAGCATCTGGCTGTTTGTTGCTGGATGCACTTTTTGACCTTTAGAAGCAGAAAATTCTATATGTGAAGAAATTGTGATCTGAGCTTCAACTGCAGAACTTGACTAAAATTCTCCTTTAGCTGTTAAAACTTCTGTGGCCAATGTGACGTGTTACTGCAACAAAACCTGGTCCCTAACATCCAAGACCCTCCAGACTTGTGGAGGAGGAGCAGGAGGGAGGGAGGGAGCAAAACCAGACAGCAGACAGAGAAGAAGAGTGGATTTCCTTACCAGAGGTAAAAAAAAGAGAACACTGAAAATGAGATCTGCCATGTACATTTGTGAGCAGTGCTTGACCTCAACCAATTAATTGCAGATAATACCAAATACTTTTTCAGGAATGTTTTTATACCTCAATGATTCTATGCAAGGCATCCACCTTTGTGAATATATTTCCCTTGAGGTCCCTTACCATTTGCTGTACATTAGCCAGCAATATACCACATTTGCCCCCTGCTTGATGTGACTTAAACCCCACATTTGTTAAAAGCAACTGGATTCTGCTGTGGAGTGATGCAGTTTTTGCCCTCTGTTCAACAAACTGAGCCACACACGTAGTTGTGATCTCATTCTGTAAAACTTCTGAAGGACAGTGGCCTTGTGCAGAGCAATAGTTCCTAGTATCACATCAATTTCTCTCTACTTACTCAATCCTCACCCCCCTACTCTGGTTTCAACATATTTTTTTGTTCCCTAAATACTGTAAAAACATTTAGCATACTCAGGATTCACAATAATTAGCCTTCGGAAGGCTGAACAGTTCACTTGCTGAGAATGTCTTCCAAGTCAAAAAAACAACAGATGTATGTTTGCTAAGAGAGGAGGCAGTGGTCTCACAGTTAATTTCTTAGTTATCTTCAGACTGGGGCTCTGGAACTTTAGGAGTTTATCTGTTTTCCTCTGAAGCACCACAGAGTTTCATTCTTATTTAACCCACTGTGGATTTAGAAACTCCAAGTGTTGTGGCATTTTCTTTTTGAACACTAGGTTTCAATTCAGACCACTGGAGGCATAGGAGCAGAAGCCTTTAACATTGATATGGCTCCCTGACACTGTGACTATAGCAAGCTCCAAGCTCTCATCTATTTAAAACATCTATTTATTTTTGAGCAGTTTTAAATAGATGAGAACTAAGGAGGAAGGGACCGTTGTGCTCCTAATACTGGCTCTTGCCTGGAATCTTGTCAATGTAAAACCCTCCTGCTCCACTTGCCGGCTGCATAACTGTGCCAAGAGCATTTAAGAGCAAAATCTCATCAGTTTGGAGCTGGGGTCAGTGTCCTTAAAGTTTTGGAAAAGAGCAGAGAAGAAACCAGAGAGGAGGACCTGAATTCCAAACTATTGGATTTGCAAACTGATTCTTCATAAAGTTTCTTGGAAGAACTCGGATGCATCAGCTTCTGAGTATTTTAAAAGATGTAATCTCTGGGTTATTTTGTGAACTTTGTTTTTTTGTTTACAGTGCTAAAGGGTGAGATTGGTTAAGACACACTAGAGAAAAACGTGGGCAGTTTTGCTTATATATTAATTACAAGTGTACAGTTGTGGTTTGTATTTTGTTCTTTAGTAATATGTACTGCTTTACAAACACAAAGAAAACCAAGAAAGAATCTAGTCCCTCCTAATCCAGATAGGATTTCTGCTAAGAGCAACGTCTGGCTCTCATCAGGCTGAGAGTAAGGAACGTGCTTACCTTTAACGTAAGTGCTTTAATCGAGTTCCTACCTATACAGCAAAGCACGAATATAAGGCTTTTGGGGGTTTAAAGCCTCACGTCCATTAACACAGAACGGAAAGGCTTAGCTATTGCAGAAGCACAGGTACGCTACCCCAACCGCAGGGGACAGCTGTGCCGTGAACCTGGCAGACGGCAAGCCGATGCCTGTAAGTGAAAACAAGTAATTCTGAGGCTTGCTTAGCGGCGCAGGCTGGGATCCCGGGCATCGCTCCCGCTGCGCCCCGCGGTCACCTGGCCCGGCCCCCGCCCCGGCCCCCTCCCCAGTCCCGGGAGCGCCGCCTGACGTCACGGCGGGCCCACATTGGCTGCAAGGGGCCGGCACCGGGGCCGGGGCACCCCTCCCGTCCGCCCCCTCCCCTGCGCACACGCTCACTCGCAGAGGAACTCTTAAAGAGGGGGCTTTGGGAACAGCGCGGACCGGCTTAAGGGCCGTTCCTTACACGAGGCGCGCAGACCCCCGGCAGCTCCGGCGACAGACACATCTGCTCTCCATTGCGACCACCCCCCTCCGGCAAACACCCTTCCCCTGCTGCTCCTCCTCTCTTCCCGCTCCGGCTCGCAGCTCGGCTCGAGCCCGCCGCTTCCTTTCTTCCAACGATGTTTTCCTGCTCCACGGGGCGAAGTGTTTGCTGAACTTTCCCAACAGTTTGGGGGGCGGGCGGGAGGATCCTGAGGCTTTTCTTTTTCCCTTCTTCCCACCGCCCGGAGCAGGTTGGGGGGCAGCGAGCGGAGGAGGAATCCGCGCCCCGGGGCGCAGGTCGCGCACACACACGGAGAGGAAACCCTTGCACGGCGAGTCCGCGAAGCTCGCCGGCTGCCGCAGGGGCTCCCGCTGTGGAAATGGCTCGGATCAGACGGGGCTTCCTCCTCCCGCTCCTGGCTGCCTGTGCGCTTTTGTCACCAGCGCTCGCAGCCTCCGAAAAGGGCAGGCTAAGGAGGATCACGTACGTCCTGCAGCCCGGCCGGGGGGGCTCCTCTGGCAGCCGGCAGCAGCGCCCGACCCTCCTCGGGGGGGAGCAGCAGCAGCAGCAGCGCACCTTCAATGTGCAGCTGAACACTCGCTACGGCGGCGGGTCCCCGGAGCGCACCCGGCGGATGAGCAAGCCGTCCGTCCAGCTCCGCTTGGGCCCCGCCGGGCAGGGCCACCCCAGCTCCGCCGCTCACGCCTCCTCCTTCGCCAAGCCGGCCCGCTTCGTCCCGCGGCCCAAGGCGCCGCCGGGCCCCCACGGCAACAGCAGCGCCGCCCTGCCCCTCCAGGGACTGCAGGTCGTCGAGCAGCCGGCTGGGCACCTTCAGGCCAGCGTCCAGCTTCTCCTTATTGGCCTTCGTGAGCCTCTTGATCCTCACCAGGAGGTCGGGGCGGCTGTGGCGAAAGTGGGGGTTCCAGAAGTGGTGCCGCGGCCCGTCGGGGCTGTCGGCACTGTCGCCCTCGGCGGCCGGGCCCAGCCTGGGCCCCGCCGCGCCGCCGGCCGGCCCCACCGTCAGCTTGTGGAACCCGTACAGGTTGAGCTGGCGGATGATGCTGCCGAAGTTCTTGGTCTTGAAGACCTCGGCCTCGCCGGCTGCGCCGGGCGCCCCGCCCAGCAGCTCCCGCTCGAAGAGCGCCTGGTCGATGAGCAGCCCCTCGCCGCGCGCGTCCCAGCGCACCGAGCGGACGCGGGGGTTGTTCACCAGCAGCCACAGCTTGGCGGGGAAGGTGCAGGAGCGCGGCCCGGCGCGGCACGGGCAGGGCCA
>JAWWMP010000116.1:33402874-33453163 GCA_035047865.1 Dendrocincla tyrannina | reverse complement strand
GGTAAGGCGCCTCCCGCCCCGCACGCCCCCGGCCACCTCCAGCATCCTCGCCGCGGCCGCTGCCGCCACCCCCCGGGAGGGGCAGGGGGCGGGGGGAGCCCCTGCCGGGCTCCTGGGGGACACATCGGTGTTACCTGTCCCGCCGCCGGTGCCCCGCTGGCCGCGGCCTCCCAGCGCCCCCACTTCTTTGCCGCCTCCCCGCGGCACCGGCTCGCCCCGGCCGGGGAGTCCCGGGCCCAGGCTGAAGCGTCGAGTTTAATCGGGAGGTTTAATTCTTCCCGCCTTTTCTCACCCCGGCGCAGCGCCCGCCTCGCTGCCCGGCTCGGGATGGGGGGGAGCGGGGCTGAGCGCGGGTGCCCCGCCGGACACTGGTCCTTCTTTGCTGTTCCCGCAGGGTCAATGTGTGCGGGGGGCAGTGCTGCCACGGCTGGAGCAAGGCCACGGGCTCCCAGAGGTGCATCAAACGTGAGTAGCCGTGCGGTCGAGGAGGTGGGTGTGTGCAGGGACGCCCCTGCGGTCATTGGCTTGGTGGGGACCCGAGGGGACCACGCCGGCACCTGGGCGAGGTGGTGGATGTGGGCATCGCCTGTGGGCAAAGAGGTGCTGGCTGAGCTGCAGAACTCCCAGCAGCAGTTGTAACACTTCATCCCTAAATCCCTCCTTCCTAACCTTCAGCATTGCTAAAGGGTGAAGAGAGGATGCCTCTTACATTTAGTCTCAGTGCAGACAGTGACATTTTTTGAGAGAGCTTTGTGGAGACTGTTTTGGTTTTTTTTTGGGGGGAACACCTCCCTGCCCTCCTCTGCCACCCCCCTCATTAGTGTGTGGGTTTTTAGGAGTTTTTTGAATGAGGGACTTAACAGGGTAAAGAATCTACCAGAGGAGCACAAGTGGAGAGCCACACTGTCCCTTCACCATCAGCCCATGTGATGATCGCATGCTTGGAACATGGAATTCTTGAAGAATAGAACACGGCAAAAGGAGTAGGTTTGGAGAAGGTCCTGGTGAGGGATGTACCTTTACTCTGATAACTAGAAACACAAAGTATATGCATCAGATAACACTGATAGAGTCAATGCTGTTATTCTCAAGTTGTCCCTTCTAATGTGAAAGTGGAAGACTTTCTGCTAATGTAGGCAAGATTTGGAATGACTGCAAGAGGAGTAATGAGGTCAGGAAAGACTGGAGTGGCATACCTCTTCAGGAAACTCCTTTGGATATCAGTGAGATTGAGTAGATCTGGGGACATGGCTCTAATGCAGCAGGACAGACTTTGGAGTAAATGCTTTAAATATGGAAATGTTGGTTTGTTTTTTTTTTTTTTTTTTTTTTTTTTTTTTTTAGTGGCTTTTGTCCCTGTGTGGGATTTTTCACAATAGAAAGCAATCACTTTTGTAATCCTGAGTAAGGTCAAGTACCTTTGACCTGCATGGACCTGTTGCTAAGAAGCAAAGACTTTATTACAGTAGTTAAAGAAAAAACTTCACAATTTCCCTGGCTAACTTAGAATGTGTTTAAGATACTCTTCTAAATTATCGTTTTCATCTCAAAATGCATGCTGCTGTGTTAGGTTGGTCACTTTTTTTGCCTAACACCTTACAAGTACTAAAATGATTTCCTTCAGCTTACAGTGGTATTTTGAGGCTGATTGCAGAGCTTATTAAACAGCTACCTTAGCTGAAATACTAATCAAAGTGAAAAAATCTCTTGGCAATTTCAGGAGATGAAGTGAAAAACTGTGTTTCAACTGCTATGCTGTTGTCAAACAATTTTATTGTCACTATTTTGAACAAAACCCAAACAATGTTGCTTTTTGTGGTTCTTTCTCTGTCTTCTTTTATTTCCAGATAACTTCAGTCTATCCTTTTACTTTTGTTTGTAAATTAAGTAGTTTTCTTTGCTTTCAGTCCTTTGTTTTGCCTTTTCATTTTTCTGATTGTTGTTCAGCTGTTCTTTTTTGTCTTTTTTTAAAAAATTTATTTTTAGAGTCTTCAATAAGGACCAGGTCAGACAATTGGATTTTTATGGGATAACTACATAGAATTTAATTTAAATCCATGAATTGCTTGGTTCATTCATATAGTTTCTGGAGGAATGGAGCAGCAGAGAAAGAGTTAAGAGAAAGGTGGGGGGCACTTTCTCCTTGACCTTTCTTTCTCTTTTTGAGCCTCTGATATTAGGCTCTCCTTAGCATTAAATATTTTTGCTGTGTCCTCTGATGCTACTCTAATACCTCCTAGCAGTGGTATAATACACTTGGCTTGGATCTTCTCAGTTTCACCCCTCTCTTGGCAGGCCAGAGGAAGCACTAAGTGTACTAAAGTTGTCTGTTTTGTAACTTAGGCAAACCATGAGATAGCATTGACTTGATTTAGCTATGGAAGATTAGTCTCACAGTCATAAAAGCCAGATACCACCTTTTCTGGAAGCTGCTGATGTTCCTTTCAGAGGGCCAAAAATCCTAGAACTGAACAATAGTTAACCCCTTTTGTTTTGTGTAAAAATAAGCATTTTTTAAATTCAGATAGTGCAGTCTGTTCTGAGAGGATTATTGCAATAGTAATTAATTGTGCCACAGATGCCAGCACACCTGAGCTGGCTTGATGCAAGGTCAGTTTGGATCTGTCAGGGTTTATTAGCTCAGGCTCAGTATCACTCTAATAAGCTATTTGGTCTCTAGGGTCAGATTTTATTCTGTTGCATGGTGCAAAGCCTGAGCTAATAAACCCCAGACCTATACTGGCTCTTTCCAGAGCCAACTTCCATTTGTCCGCATTGTGCTTCCAAAACTGGAGTGCTGAGAGCCAACTCTGATCAGCAAGGTTTATTAGCTCAGGTGTAATCCCAGGCTGGAACAAGCAGCATGTGTTTCTGCTCTGCTGCACCTGTGTGAATAAGCCTCCTTGTAACCCACAGACGGAGGGTGGTGAAGGGAAGAGGTATGGTCTTGCAGCCTGGGCTGCATCCCATTCTATTTCTCTTACATGGTGGTGTTTGCTGGTCCTATTTTCTCACGCGTGAGGCTATGGCTGAGGCTACCGTTCCCTCAGGTGGCTTCTGTCCCAGGTGGGTGACAGTCTGGCTGGGAGCAGTGGCAGCCACATCGCTTTTCCCTCAGTGGCAGCAATGGGGGATATTTGAAATGTTTCTGTGCAGGTCAGAGGGCAGCATCTGTATGGAGGAGGGAAGTGGGCTTTTCAAGTCCTTTTCCTGAATTTTAGTGTGAGGCTGAACTGCCTGTTGTGTTTACGGTTATTCATGTTCTCTTGGAAGTCTGGCCGTCCTCAGAAGGTGAGCTTCTGTCTTCCTGTAAACTGCATGAGAGTGCCAGCATATCCAGTTTAAACATATAGGGTTTTCCCAGCTCTGTGTGTAATATTTCAGTTTTACATTGTCAAGTTTTATCTTAAGTTTTAACTTCTTTTTCAAACTTGGTGTGACTTCAATTATGAAGAATTGCATCATTGTAATTAAAAAGATGAAATCATACTGCTCAGCGTTAAAGGTATTCAGAATTGCTTTATGCTGGGAGAATTATGTCTAGCAATCAAAATCAATCTTTATGAAGCTTTCAGAACATCCACCTTTTGGTCAAGGCAAAGGTGGGAAAAATTGAACTACAGCAATAAATACCTTGGAAAGTTAGAAGCATGTGAAAGGGCTTATGACAAAGATTGTCTTGCAGTCATAGTTATCATAGGTTACCATCTGTGTAAGTGCAGTAATAAGATACCACCAAGGCTGGAGACACCATGTTTTGTTAGTACTTGTTGCATAACAGCATTAGAGAAACATTAATTAGCTCTTTAATATGGCTGTAAGGCAAGTAAAACTTGGAGTGTGGGGTTTTTGTTATTTATTTTGTTTATGGAAATTGAACCATAGGTTAAATGTGGCCTTGGACAAGTTATAACAAATGTTGGGAAGGCCTACACTGGGAATTAGTTCCTGCCGCCCAAGTGCATGTTTATGCTATTGAAATGTGCTGTCTCCTACTTTGTTGCTTGCTACTCAATTTCTATTAGTTGAAGCTACTTCCTTCTGTTTCTTCTGGTTTTGTTTTCCTAATGGTTACAAGGAACTGTTATTTATGTTGGGAAGTTAAGGAAAAAGTTACCTATTGTTTGTAGAATCCTATATCTTAAAAAGATAAATGAAAAGAACTACCTTATTGTAATAGTAGACCCCTTCTAAATTGTGTAATATGTTTTGCCTGGAGTATTAATATCAGTTGTTTGAGAGTGTTCTCACTGTAAACTGGATGGTTAAAAAAGCGGGAAGGAGAGAGCTGGCTGTTGTTGATGGAGTACTGATACCTGAGCTCCTTATTGCAGAGGTGTAAGAAAGGCTCATAGGGCAAACAGGTGAGGTGCTGGATTTTGCAGGATGATGTTTAGAGGAAATTTCCTACAGGGAAGTGAATTGCTGTCTGTGTAGATGCAGAATTCATGGACACCATCATTGTCAATTAAGATAAAGTCTTGCTTAGCTTCTGTCTTGCTCAGCTGAGGGTGTTGTGCATGTGCATGCATGTATTCCATGCATGGGCAAAAGGGGATGATTTTAGTGTTGGAACTGGATTGAATTCTGTGAGTTCTAGCATGAACTTTTCTTGTCTGTTGTGTGTTTGGGCATCTTGGAAAGGTTATCAGAAAATAAGACAAACAGTCTGTTTTCTTTTTTTTGTATTAAAAGGTTATCATGCTAATTTTCTTCTCTTTTAAAATACTACCTGACTGAACATTAAAATAAACACACTATATAATTTATTTTTCAGAATAAGAAAATATACAACTGTAGATTCTTGCTCCTGTAAAGGCAGGAGACTGGAAACTTGTGTGAATACTTGCCCAGGGGAAGATTCCCCTTTGTTCAGTTTCTGCATCTGCATGGCCTCTGCTTATGTTCTGTTTAATGTGAGCCATCTGATTCCTAAACTTCCAGAGATATAGTTCTTGCCATGGATGACTTAGCATGCTGCAGCTTTGTTTCTCCTTCAGGACATGGGCACATCACGGTGTGACCAGTAGTTCTAGATCCCCAGTTGTCTAAGACCTGGATGGATTATGCCCTAGGTTGCTTCTGTCTTGTGTTCTTGAATTTCTTGGGGAAGGTTAGGGAAAGATTGCATGCTTAGATCTTGTTCTGATACAGGTTTAGGATCCAGACCTGGAAGCTTGGAGGCATACATGGTCCAGTTTAGACATAAAACTCTGTATTACTAAGTATTTTGTTACTGGTTGTTCAGAATCTGCTCTTTTTCTGTCTTCACTTCAGCTCTTAGAAATGGTGGTATCCAGGAGAGGTGTGCTTCTGATCAAGGGAACTGCATACTTCAAATGTTTGCAGCTGTACTTCTTGGAGGTTTTCTGGTCATAAGCAGTTCCTGAGGCTTGTGCTTAATCACTTTTGTGGCTTTGAGTTTTACCAAGTTCTGTTTATTTACACTGTGTATACAAAGCCTAACTACATCATGCTGTCCCCAAATGTTATTTCTCCTCATTCTGAGACTATCATCTCAGTAAAAACAGTATCAATCTCCTTCAGATTATGTCTAAATCAAAATTAAATGTCTCAGTTTAAAAGAGGTGTAGCTACTTTGACCTCATGTAACTGACCTATACATTAGTCCTTTTTAATCTGTTGTTTGGTGAGGTTTATATACAATACAAAATTGAAAAACTGAAGGCCATTACTAGAGGAGCTCGGTTTTTCCTCTGCTGTACTTGTTACTGTAATATGTAAAGAAAATGTTTCAATTTCATATACAGGGAATAGATGGGATTTTGTAGTGGGAAAGCTCTTGTTGGCACTCACTGGTATTTCTGCTCTGTCCTAATTTTCACTTACTGGTCTTGGGAAGAGGATTGTATGACAGGGTCCAAATTCTTGTAGTCCTTGTCTAACAGGAGCTGATCTATAAACAAAAACCTTTGGTTTTGATGACCTGAGGCCCATGGTATGTGTGTTTCAGGGCTTAGTGTTTTATTTTGGTCAAGGTGTGCTCTGGTCTCATGGAATGAATGCCAGTATGAGGTTGAAATACATTAGGTGCTTTCTTGGAGTGTTCATGTTTTGGGTTTAGCTTTTTGTTATTTAAACATACTTTTTTGTTGTTTGCATCTCGAAGCAATAGGGTGCATGTATCTAAAGATGGCTCCACAACACAAGCCAAACCTCAATAAGGGTGATTGGTAAGATATGCCTCAAGAGAAGATCTGACCCAAATCAGCAGTTATGTGCACTTCAAGCAGTGTCCGTCTCCTGGTCATTGATTGTAGCCATCCTCCCTTCTGTGAGAGGAGGCAGTAAAAGGGCTGTGAGAAGATGGGGGAGCTGTTAGCTGCTGCCTGTGGTACACATGTGACCATGCCATGTGCCATTTCCTCATTTCAGTGAGTAAAATGAAGTCCACAATTAGTATGAGGTGAAACCTACTCTACCCAGAAACTTTCTTTGTGAGACACCTGGGACTTTACTGGAAACAAGCTTATAATGATACATAGTCTCTGTTTCCTACAAATACTACAAGTGTGTGCAGAATTAAGACAAAACAAAAGAACCTTAAAGATACTTCTCAAGGTGCTGTGCCCCCATACTGAAGTGGATGACAGATCGATAGTGAGCTTGTTCATCTCATGGCAGCAGTTAGTGTTAACAAAATAAGCTGGGCATGTAGTAAAGTGGTAAATCTGTAGTGGATTAAAAGACCTGAACTCTCTTTCTTGATACAGAATCAGAAAGAACCCAGAAACACTGAGTTTGTTTTTTTTCCCCGTTTCAGGTTTGTTGGCTGTTTGTTTTCAGTGTGCAACTTGGAAGTGGAGTAGAAAGCTGTATAGGTGCCAGGGGAAGCGGTGGTTCATCCATCGGTGCACTGTTCTGGTTTTGCATGTGTGCAGGAATGAAATCACGTATTGACAGTGAAGTGATACTGTGATACTTACAGTACTAGTCTTACACCTCTCTTCTGTATGGCTGCTCTTCCCGAGTGTGGAGAAGGGAAGAGCTGGAAGTGGGGCATGCTCCCCTCTCCTTCCTCTCCTGCAAAGTGAGAGAGCAGGGCAAAGTGTCTAAGTGTACAGGATCAGCAAGCCTCCCAACCTTTGGGAAAGTAGGACTTTAGTGAGGAGTTAGGTTCTGCTCTCTGTGGGGCCTTGAGAAGAAGCTGCGTGCAGCACCTCCAAGGATGCCCTTCTTTGCAGCATTCACCATGAAGGGCTGCTTGTTCCAACTGATCCTGCCTTGAAGGAAGCTTGGATTGCCTAGGAGGTATAGGATTTGTGAAGGGTGAATAAAGAAGGGCAAACTTAACTAAACTGTTTCCTTGTTCAAAATTCTGCGGTACTGGGTGTTGGCAGATTATCAGTGGTTCAGGTTGTCAAGTCAGTCCATGTTCTGTAACTAACATGGACTGATGCTGAGTTGGGTTTCAGACTTCTTGCTTTAGGTTTTTTTTGTTCTGCCTTTAAAAGCACCAGTACTTGATTTGCATAGCCTAATTTATTCCTAGAAAACAGAGCCTCCTCACTGAGTATAGAAAGAAAGCAAACCTTTAACATCTCTGCATTTATGACTGCACAGGGAAGGGGAACAATGATTTTACATGTTAGCGAGGCAAGATGTTCATTTAAACACAGAGCTAAAAATAGGTCTGCTTGGACATGTACTTTTTTTGTGAAGTGTAGATAGTAATCTCTGCACAAACTAGAGTTTTGGAGAGCTGGCTCCTGATAGAGGGGAATTGTTTTGTGTCCTATGGCAAGATTTGCTTTTTTCATAAATCAGATCCGGTTATTTTGTCTCTAGGTAGCAGTTTGGGCCTGGATTTTCAGAGAAGCTCAACTAAATGGTGAACTCTTGTTGAGAGTTGGTTGAATTTAGGAAAAACTTTATTGTGCTTAACATTTTACTTACTCTGTTATGATTAATTGTCTTTTCTCCAGTCTTCTTTTTTTTTGTACGACGTCAGTTGTCTGAATCCTGCATCCAGTTAAATATTTCCAGTTGTGTCTTTACTGAGTTTCTCTTAGTTTGTTCAGTTTCCTACATATTTATTATGAAGTATTTTGTAATAAAATGAGTAGGCACTGTAATGAGAAAGGTTAAGACAACTAAAAGGATTGCAGACTGGAGTGCAAACCACTCCAGCAGCAAGAAGAGAGTGTACCATGAGAATCTGGTAGTTTCCTTGGCTTAGTCCATTCTATAGTAAATGATTTTTTTTGACACTGAAATCATACAAGGATCTATAGCATGTGAAATGTTTGTATTGTCAGAATAAGTATAATTGTAATCTCATATAATTAAACACTTTAAAATGTCTTTGAGATTGTACAGTCTTATGTATTTATACAGTATGAACTCCAGTAAACACAACATAAATCAGAATGCCAAGTATCAAAGAGCATGTTATATTTTTATGACTGATAAAATAATGCATCTTTTGTGAAGTAAGGCTTTTGAAGTATTTGAGTATAGTTGCTATTAAATTCTGATAAATCTTGGCATTTGGAGATTATACTATGAAGAAACATAGAAAATAATATTAATAAAGTATGTTATGTTGTCATTGGGTTAGGAGAGAAACTGGTTTTTGTTTGTTTGTTTAAAAAGAAATGTGTATGCCAAAAGCATTGTTTTTGGTTTTCCCTTCCGTCTTGGAGGTCATGTTTACATGCCAGTATGGGAATAAATCTCATGTTTTGAAGTGGACCAGCAAAGAATTCCAACACATGCTTTCATTTGAAGTATATTTAGGGAAAGAATTCCTTAAGATCATATATGCTACAAACAAAGTTCCTGTGTAGAAAGGCACAGATGGTTGCAATACTTCCTCCACTACTAGTGTAGAGGTCATACATGTTTTCTGCAGTTAATGTAATTTCTTAGGATTATTTAAGTAATTTCAACTTTTTTAACAGCATGGTTGTATCACCCTTGGTTACAAATTCCTGTATCTCTCATTATCCATGAATGTTTAGAATTGTTGCGTATATTTCTGGTAAAATTCAACTTTTGAAAATTGTTTGGAGCAAGATGCTCAGAGAACTAGATCCCCAGAAAAGCATTAGATGGTGAGCACCAAATGTTCCCTCAGTTAGGTTTTGGGTTTCTAGACTCCAGTATTGCATCCTCAGTCCTGACAATGATTTAAGCCTTAAAGTGGTATCCAGAATAGAAGTGTAAAATTAAATGGTGAGCTAATCAGTAGGGTAATTCGGACAACAGGAATTTCTTAGAAACATTACTCTTCTGCAGGATGTCAGCACTGTATTCAGATTTTTCTGGGGGAAATGAATTTTCTTTCCTTTCAGAACCCACAGCTTGTTGCTTTCCAAAGAAAGTGCTTCGCTGCTTTTCTTCTGGAATCAGTGGGGGATCATCACACTATCTTTCAACACAGAAGGAGTTAAAGGTGTCTTTGTGTCACAACTTTTTGTTTAGAATGAGTACTCAACCAAGATGAGCTTTGGTTTGATTTCCTTTTGTGCTTGAGGAATAAAAATCTTGAATAAATGAAGTAAGAAAGACAGTATTTATTATGCCTTTAACGGTATTTCGAAGTTGCATGTAAAATAACTTGAAATTTCTGCTCTAAGCACAGACATATCCATGCCACAGTGTTGGTGTTCCCCTTTTCTGTGAACTTGGTGCATGCATCATCTCTCAACCATTTTATTCTGGAATCTGAAACAGCCCCGTAATCCTGTTTCCAATTACTGTATTTTCTATTATTTGCCCTCAACCATGTATTTTGCCTGACAGGATTTACTCACTCCTATGGGAGAAGCTGATATGTGCACGGTGATGAAGGTTGTTGGAAGTCAGTGCATTCTGTTTAAACAGGTTCTGGACTGTGTGTGCCCAAGAGGAAGAAAAATAAGATAAATTTCTTGTGGAAACAGAAGGAAAAAATCTAGTGGATGTGTGCACTAGAAATAGCACAGGACTTATAACACTGTTTTAGTGTAATTGTTGTTAAAGTATTAGAAATTTATAAAAAATATAGTAATTCATATAGAAAAATTTTTGTGAACGTTTAAGTATGAACCAACAGGATTTGATTGATAAAGGAGATGCCTGAAGGTGGAGCTGAGGCTAAAAGGCTAGAAACTTGAGTGCAGGAAACTTTTGTGACATTCAAATTTATTTGTTTTGAGTTTCTCACTGAAAATATATTTTTTGTGAATTTCAATTCTCAACCTGATCTAGAGACACAAGGAAATAAACTTGTGTTGTTACTTTTGAAGAAGTTAATTGTGAATCAGTATAAAATAAATGATTAGCATAGGAATGAGATGGTAACAATCTTAATTCAACAATTAGCATTCATTGAATATAAATATTGGTTTATGACAAGTGGAGTCAGTTATATCTGTATTTTGATTCATTGGAAAGGACAAAAGAGAAATTTTTAGATAAACTTCTTCCATGCATGATGATATTTTACTTCATATAATAAATTATTCTTAATTTAGAATGTATTAAAACAAATACATTCTGTATATGTATAAGTTTTAAAATATTTACATATTTTGAAACTATTATAAACCTTTTATTTTAGGTCTCGCTCCTGCAAATATTTATATACTCTTTAATCATAATAACACGAACACATGGACTGAAAAATGCGCATGTACAGATCAGTCCCAAAATAACATATTTTGGAAGGGGTATGTTTAAGCCTAATGATAATGTTCATTTATACTTAATTTTTTTGAAAGAATGTTACAAATACAACCAGACCAGGCTCAACATAGTTACCTCAGACCCATAGTAGTCTGTGTCTGTGAGAGTGGTGAGCAGCAGCTAATAAGGGCAAGATGCATGAAAAGGATGAGCATCTTGGGGTAGAGTTTTTGGGTTTTTCTGGCTTCATTCTTAGTAGATACAGATTGCATGATCTTAAAACACAAAAACCAACCCGAAAGAATCTTTGTTCCTTCACCACGCTTTTGGAAAGTGAGGGAAGGTTGGTTATATTTTCTAGGCCTGGCCTTCCAGTGTAGGCAACTTTCTTGGCACAGCAAGTTTTGGGTGCTGAAGGTAGGAGGTTCAAAAAGCAGATCAGTGAACCTCTGACAGAAACATCTGTTGAGGGTCATTAAACACAAACTCAGCACTCTGGCTCAGGAAGTTTCTGAACCTCTACTTCTTGTAGACTGTAGTGATACATTACTGTGTCTCACTGTGTCCTAAAGCATCCACCATGCTAATGGAGGGAGAAGACTGAACTAAGTGGATCTTTAATCTGACCCACTAAGCTTAATCTTGTTATTTGCATCTTTGCCAAGATCCGTTTTCAATTTCCAGTCATGACCTCCTTGAATTGAATAGGACCAAGCCAATTGCGTTTAACAGGAGTATACTGGCCTGCTTTTCAGTTTTGAACTTAATACTTCCACACTCCAGTTTTTGGAAGTTCAGCTTTTTGGAAAATACTGGTGTTTTCAGTTATGTGTGCCATTATTGTTGTCTTCAAACAAAATAATTAGGCTATTCATTTGGCACACTGAAGCTGCCTTGGACATTTTTAAAACTACGCTACTGTATTATGTAAATTAAAATCTTCATTTTAATTCTTCCCTGAAAATGTGGTCTTTTATCAGTTTTTTGATTTTCTGTTACACAACATTAATGAAGGATTTCAGTCAAAGGGTTCATTGCTGTGAAGATCTAATGGATCATTTTTTTAACCTCTTGTCACTGTTCATATGGTCTGAGACAAACCATCTTTTATAACAGAGTTGCTGGATCTCATGATGCTTGTTTAGCATTAGTTAGACTAATGAAGTTTTTCCTGCAAAGTGTATGCTTTATGTATATGTCATATGTATACAAATTTCAGGGCTTGCATTGCTGTCAGTAAGAATCTGGAAGTCTGTTTGGGTAAAATAGATGAGGTAACTGAAGAACAGGTTCTGTTTTCAGCTTCATAGTATTAAATTCACTACAACCTTAAGTGCACTTTGATAAGTAGAAACTTAAGTTTTCTTAGGCTTCTGAAGCACAGCTTTGGTTCTTAACTACAGGTAAAAGAGTTTTCAGGGCTGTTGCTTGTGTATGGGTGTGTTGCTATTTCACTTTTGAGAGGAAATATGTCATGATCGGTGTCCTAGCAGAGTGCCTATTTTGTCATATTGACTTTTGGGTTGGTCTTGTTAGCTTACTTCTGCATTCAGTCTTTTTTTATAAATAACTTGTTGAGAAGCTCAGAGGTTAATACAGGTGCATGTCCATAAATCCCCAGAAATACATGTTCAGTATGAACGTTTCTTTAATGTTGTAAAAATGGGACTTTGGAAAGTCCCATTGCCTAAAACTGAGGGGAAAAAACTTTGGAGACAATATTGGTGTAGACAGAGAGCAGTTCTTTAATGAAAGCTTTCTGGAGCATGGAGTACATACGTGCACATGCAGTATAGGGTTCTTACAAATTTATAACACTACTTAATTATCATCTCTAATGGGTGCATCCAACCTGAAAACCTTTTGCCCTTGGTGCCACCCTCAGAATTACCCCACTGGAGCCCCTCCAAGGGTTCTCGGCCTTCTATCTTACTTTGACTACCATCATATCTTCCAGGTGCATGTGTCCCAGACAAGATGCCCTTGCTGAAATCTTTTTCCTTGAAAAGGCTGTTTAACAGAATTTCAAGAATGTGGCACAAACCGTGAGAAAGGGATTTAGAAACTGTTAGTTGTTGCCTCAAGTGTGAGAAACTATACAGCTATATTAAAAATCTACAAATATATAAAAATCTTAAGGCATCATTACCAATTTTTTTTAAGCATTTTTTATCTGATGTTTTTCTTAAGCACTCTCAAGTTTGCCCAAACTCTCACTGTCATCTTTGCTCATTTTCTACAGATGACCCAGATGATGGGGATCACTGTTCTGTGTTAAAAGTCTCTCCAGAGCCAGTAAAACTTAATTAGAATATTAGGCTCCTCAATCTATTTTCCAAGATATGATTAATTTCAGTAATGTGCATATAAGCAAATTTTTACTCTTTGTAGCAAAATCTAAGTCTTAGAAAGAAAGCATGAGGAAGACTTGGCTGATATATCAAACCATATGCTTGTTGCAAATCCCTTCTCAGGTTTACAGTGAAAATGATCTTCTATCTTCCAGCAGTCAAAGACTAGATACAGTCTCAAAAGTAAACAAATATAAGTAAGCAAATGATTACTTTTGTGTTGCCAGGGAGATGCATAATATGCAATTAAGGTAGCCCAGCTAGTATTGAAAAGAAGATAAGTTTCTAAGCAACACATGGAGGGGAAAGCATATGTGAGAACAACTCCATACAAAACTCAGGTTCAAGTTGTAGGGTAATTCTGGTGCCATATATAGTGGGTATCCCATGATGCATCTGTATCAGGGGGTGCTGTCAGTTGACAAACTAGTCACCCAAATTTACACAGTTCCATCCTAATATGTTTTTTTATATATATGCTTGTGCATTTAATTTATTTTTATATATAAATGTCCATATGAAAACTTGAATGAAGTGCCAAGTGCTCTAATTTATTTGGACTGGGGCTGTGGACTGAATTAAAAAAAAATAAAAAAAATTGTGCAATTGGATGTATCTGAATATGATGCAGAATCCCATGTTATGGTTTAAGGTATGATTTACTATTTTAGTAAAAACTTTATAATCTTGCATATAATTTTGTCTATGTTAAAAGATCTTTAAGAATATTAAAAATATACTTTGTTAAAGAAAAGTAGCTCAGCTTATTTTTTATATAAATGCTTCAGTGTATGTCATCTTAAATGGGACTAATGAAGAAATGATTTTGATGGTTATATTAATTAGGGTTATATTTTGAAGTTAAACTCTATCCTCTGGATATGAGAATTAATTTGCTTTTCTATCTTTGTTATTTTAGATTTTAGCATTCTCAAAATGCAGTAGCATTGTAAATTTAAGCATCCAAAATAAATCCTCACATTAGGCATGCTTTTGCAGTATTATGTGTACATATGATCAGCAGCTGCTTTTCGTTTCTTATTCATTCGGCATGAGTTGATCCTCCACTCACAAGGTCTACGACCTGGGTGTTGAGTCTAGGCTGATTATTCAGGCTCCCTCTGTAGTCACTAGATAGAGCAACACAAAGCAGTGTAATTAATCCTATCCAAAGGCGAATTGTCTTCTGAAGAACCTGACCCCTTTTCATTGATAGTACAAAGAACGTATAGAAGCTGGCTTGGGATAATCACAAGCACCTGTCTGTTTCTCCAAAGAATGTAATCCCCACCCCAGGTGTAGCAATGCCTTTGTAGCCACAGTTCATGTGTGTCTTTTTTTATGCTGTTATGGTGGTGGCAGTGGAGGCAATGTCTTTTGGGTTTTAGCACGGGAAAGGTTGAATTGCTTCATCCCTCTTTGAATCGTTTCAGTGGTCTGTAGTGTAACTGTAGGGATTCATTCTAGGTACATATGTGGTATCTGATTTTAAAATAGTAATAGAATGAATCCAGGTCTGAATCAGTAATAATATTCTATGCGCAGTTTAATATTGTTTCACTGAATGTAGTTTAGGTTGTTAAAGTATGAGGAGGAAGCACGGTGGGAAGAAAGGAGAGTGCCGAAAGACCACTAACAGGAAGAGCTGAAATAATGCTTTATTTTTTGATTTAATTTACGCATTTCCTATGTTTTAGATCAACAGCATTTTATTTTCCAAAGTTGTTCTAATGTTGTGCATGTCTTATGTAGGAAAGCAATAAAGGCTATACCACCTTGTTTTGTGGAGCTTAACAATGTTGCTCTGTTCTGCTCCAATTAACATTTATAATTAATGCCCTTTTTTATTATGGGGAGGGTTTGCATTTTCCTTCATGCTTTGTTTCACAGGTACTTTTTAAAATGTCTTTTCTTAGCTAACTGTGCACCACCATGCCAGAATGGAGGGATGTGCCTGCGACCTCAGCTTTGTGTGTGTAAACCAGGAACAAAAGGTAATTCCTGTGAGGATACAGTCGTGCAAGACACAACTTCCACTGGAGGCCGGAGCCCTGTTGTTCCCCCATGGCCCATACCCCAGCAGAATGCCCAACAGACCTTCTCTCAGAAGGTGCAGGTCCCACCAAAGGTTGGCCCTATGACTCAGATGGCATTCACTATCAAGCAGAAGCCTCCTGTTGGGTTACCTCAGCAGATGCAACCACAGTAAGTGTTTTCTTTGCTTCCAAAGAAGTCCAGTATGTTAATTTATAAAAACTTACTACTTGCAAATGTTTTCAGCAAAGTCATACTTTGGCAGATTTTATTTTTTACAAAGAGCTTCTTGTTTAAGCTGTCAGGTTTCAGTGAATTTTTAAACTTGTTTTACTTATGAGCCAGATCTCCTCACCTGAACAGAATATCCCATAACATTGGTCAGCTGTTATTTTCCTTAGAATGACAATGGTTTACCAATTTCAGAGGAATTATTCTTAATTTACACTGACTTTTTCAGTTTAGCCTAGAATAGAATCTGGCATAGAATTTGAACACCATGTGTAACTGAGGAGAGTAAAATTGGGTACTTGTGTTGAGTTCTGGTTTCCTCTATTTGCAATATGTTTTCTGTTTTAAAATAAGTGTGAATGGCTGTGCTACAATGGATACTTCTGCTGGCTTGTGTTTGAGGTTCAGGATGGTATCTGACCATCATAGCTAGCAAGGAAACACCAACCTTGTTGGAGAATTCACTCTGCCTATTCAGTAGCTGGTGACTTAGCCAGTCTTTGGTAATGGAAATACATTACTCTCTTGAACTGAGTCTGAAATTTCTCTGTGATGTTGTTTTTACTGATGTGTCTGACCTTAACTTCTTTCAAGGCTGCATTTCATATGGGAATAGGGAAGTGCACAGAAGGGTGGCAATGAAGTTGAAGGTGAACACTTTTAGGTGTCTGCAGCATCTGTTATCCTTCCCGTTTCAAGTGAAATCAATGACAAAAACTGTTTCTGTCCTGTAACAAGCCTTGCTTTTGGAGAGCTGCAAGAAGGGTGCAGTCTGTCTCGTTTCTAGTCTCCAGAGCAAGATATTCAGGACTAGGAAATAAACTGTGTTTTCCTGTGTTCAAAACTGTAAAAATGAACATGGAAGGGTGGCGTGTGATTAGAGTTCTGCGCCTGAGTAGTCATAAGTACATCCTGCCACTAAATTGCAAAGATGGATCTGAGAGTAGAGATCACTGGGCTCTGCCAATGTTGTTTGATGTTGTCTTGTAATCTCTTTATCAGTTTTTTTTTTCCATCTTAAGCCCTTCCCATTCTTTTTACTGTTGTCCTAGTTCATCTAACTGTGGATCCACAAGCTCAACTAGGTTCCTGCATGTCTTGTGTAATAGGAAGAGAAATTTACCTGAATTCCCTTGGAGTTTTAACCCTAAGACAGTATGTTCTTTGGGAAAGGTAGAAGGTAGATCAGGGTGGGCTTTAGAAACAAATAATCCATAGTCTTGACAGATAGAGAAATTGCTACCTAATATTAGTATTTCATAGTACTCTGAGTCCAGTTTCATGCATGTGAGTGAAGCAAGAGTTATTGAAGTGACTAATATGAAGGAGAAATTAGCAATAAAATCATCAGGTTTCTTTCTGCTCTGTTCCATCCAAACCAGCAAGACTGCTAATCGTCATTACCTGGTGTCTCTGCTTAGCCCTCCACCAAGTGCAGTGTACAGCATGAGTACAAAGAGACCAGACAATTCTTGTCTTATCAGTACTGATTCCTGTAGAGTATGTTGCATGTCTTTCTTTTCTACTTTCTCCCTTTGCACAAAACCATTCTCAAGGAATTTTTCTTTCTGTTGCGATAAAGGCCAGTTGACCAAATTGGGAAGTAAAATACACTTCAGAGAAAAAGTATCTGAGAAAGAGAGCAAAAACCTGTCTTCTCTCAAATAATCTAAAGCTGTGCTCAGAAGGCTTGTGACAGCCTCTAGACAAGACTTTCCATTATTCCTGGAATAATCTCTAGGGATAAAGGCTTTCTCTTTTAAGAAAAGTGATGATAAACTGATATGCTTCTGTGCTACTGTGATTGTTGCTGGGCTATGATGCTCATAGTTTTTCTAGAGGGTACCTACAGTATGTCATGCTTCACCAAAATCTCTGTACCTGTTTGCATGAGACATCATCCCAAATGTAGAGGAAGCAACTTCAGACCAAAAAAAGCAGTCTTCTGTTATTTGCTATCCTAAGTGCCTCTGAATGCTTCCAGTGTTAACCTGCATACAGTGTTAGCCCATGTGGGCTTTGTTGTTCATGTGACCCTTCTCAACCTAAGGAGTATCCTCTAACTGTCAAGAGACTTTTTCAGGTAGCTGGATCTGTTGGTCTTTGAGATCACATGAAGATTAAGCTGTTTCAACCAGCTAAAAAATAGAGTGGGAGAATGGAAAACTGGCTTTCTGGAGTCATGAGAAAACCAGCCTACAACCTCCAGAGGAGCCAGGCATAGGAGCAGAAGAGGGAGAGGAAATAGTCTGTTTCGCAAACCAAAGCAGTCATATCAAATGCAGCAGAAGGAGGATATTTAGATACAGCTGTTGAAATGATTACCAGCAGTAGTTTTTATGTATGACAATTAGGACAGTTTACAGGGCTCAAAGATCGTTCGGAGGTCAGGTCTCTACCATCGGCACAGAGTAAAAGGGGTAGTTCCTGTTTCAGTTCCTCTTTGGGTGTCTTGTGATCTTCTCTACGTGAGGCTGCCCAGACAATTTTGGAATGGCCTTTTCTGTTTCCACTCCTAGAAAGTGGAGTCATCTGTTTCCAGTGTGGTTGGTATGCTGATGTGGACACTGCTGCTATGCAGAGCTGTCGAGGACTGGTGAGAGCCAGGGCAGAACCCAGCCTCTAACACCTAAATCAGCTCATAAAGGAGGTTTGCCTCTATAGTGCTTCTGTTTTGCCATCCTCTGTCAATTTTTTTCCTGTTTTGTTTATGTATGCAACTTTTCCAGATTGTCATCAAGATATGTTTTCTTAGGATCATGGTAGCAATGATATTTATGGAAGCAGGGAATTAATTTTTTTTGCAGATATCTTTTTTTTGAAGAATAAGGTGCTGAACAGAAGGAAACCTAGAGAAAGATTAATTTCCTGGAATATCCTGGCTTCAGTAAGTCTGTCATAGCTCTTGTCTGAAGATGGATATTGTCAGGTACGAGGTCTCATCTCAGAAGAACGTTACCAGAAGGTGTAGATGGCTGTAATTGAAAACAAATGGTGTCTCAGAAACAAAAATCTGCTTCTTATTGGAACCTGTTGGGAATTCTGATCTCACTAACAGACTTGCTTTGTGGGCCTGAATTTCTGTGATAGCTCTCCAGTAACTCTGGGTGTTCCTTTCACATCTCATGTTCTCACTTGTTGGCAATATTATAGCTCCAACAGTTTGATTTTCTGCATTTACCATCTGTGTGAGCAGAACACTTTTTTTTTTTTTTTTTTTTTTTTTTTTTTTTTTAAAGGGACCTTTTAATTACAGTTTTGGAAATGGTCACCAGAAGGAGTACAGCATCAACCAACTGGAGCTCAGAGCTCAGTAATACACAGAAGTGTCACAGCATTGCTCCTTCACCCTCTTTTGAAGGCAGCTGATGAAATGTGAGAGTCCACTTTAATGCTGAGCAAAGCAAAGCTCCTCAAAGGAGTGGTAGATGCACAGACTTTAGGTCTGGATTTACTGGTGTGCCTGATGCACCCAGAAATCTTTCCTAGGAGGTCCCCTCCAAGCCTGTGTTCCTGGGTCACTGAGTCTAGTTCCATGCTATTACAGGCTGGTGTCTTGCTTGCTAATTTTAGCAAACCTATCAACCTGTGTTTTAAAGCTGATTTTTCCTTCTGTTCAAGGATGGAGTATTTTTTCCAGTGTTTTCCCAACTTTAATTGATGTGATATTAGTGTGAGTTTAGATTGAAAAAAGATGCCCAAGAGAAGATCTGAGCATGCTGTTGTGACCTCACTGAAATCAGCAAAGTAGAACAGTTGTAACTGAAAATTGAACATATCCTTTATATAATATATAATTGTAAGTTATATATTTACATATCTATTTAAAATCTATAAAGTTTATTGGCTTTGTGTTGTTCAAACTCTTGGCTGAGCATTACTGCAAAGTAAAAGTGACTGCTCTATTGGCTTTTTTCCTGTCTTGCATCGTAGTTCATTTTTGTATCTTTGACTGCATGTAATTTATTTTTTAGATCTTCTGGTTCTAAAAGTAGTTTGTGATGACTGACCAGGTGATAGTCTTAAAAAGAAGATTATAGAAAAGTTTTTTTTCAAGGTTAGTAGCTAGAGTGGAAGTAAATATTTCTGGAAAACATCCATTTTCACCATCATTATGGTAGAATTTTGTACTGAAGATGTACAGAGCAAGTGAAACTTTTAGCTTACAAAAGCTCTGCACTTGAATTGAAGAGTAAAGTCCATTTAAAAATGCCTTATGGAAGTTCTTGACAATATTGGTCTTCTGTCCAAAAAGGCCTTCACATTTTCTCTCGGAATGCTTTTTTTTTAAAAAAGCAAGGACTTGGTGTAGTGTTGGTGTTAGAAGGATAGAAAAACTTAGGTTGGAAGTAGAGGCAGTCTGTTCCAACCATCTGTTTGAAGTAGGACCACATATAAAAGGTTGCTCAGGGCTTTGTGTAATGGAGCTTTGAATGCTTTCAAGATTGAAAGGTTGGAGATCTCCAGTATTTATTGGCTCCCCTTGCAGTGTTTGACCACCCTGAGGAGAACAAGTGTTTTCCTTATATAGCTGAAATTTTCATTGTTGCACACTGATCGTTACCCGTTGTCTTTTTGCTGTATGCCTCTAAGAAGTCTGTCTCAGTCTCCTCTACAGATTCTTCTCTTCTCTAGAGCATTCTCAGAGACATTGTATATTTCAATATTATCCTCCTTAAAGCTGTCTTTCCTTAAAGCTGAGAAATCTTTCTCCCCATATGCTGTGTGCTGCAGTCCCTGGCAGTCTTGGTGGCACTCTGCTGGAGCTGCACAATTGTGCTGGTATCTCTCTTGGTTTGAGGAGTCCCTAACTGGTTGCAGTATTTGAGGTGCAGTCTCACAAGTGCCGGACAGAGGGAATAATGACTCGATTGACCTGAATGGCTATGCTGTTGCTAATGCAGCACAATATATGACTGGGTGTCTTCACATGAGGGTATGCTGCTGACTCATGTTCAGCTTGTCCACCAGGACCCCGAGACTACTTTGTGCAGGGCTGCTTTCCAGGCACTTCAGTGCCAAATCTACACTTTTGCACAGAGTTGCTGTGTGTCAGATACAGGAGTTTGTGTTTGCCTTTGAACTTCATGAGCACATTCCTTCAGCCTGTCAAAATTCCTCAGACCTCCAGTATAACATCCACTCCTCCAAACTGGAAGTCTGTATAATTGCTGAGACTGTATTTTTCCCCTTCTCTCGTTCATCAATGAAGTCATTAAACAATATTGATCCAGTACTGATTTCTAAGGTAAACAAGTAGTCAGCCACTTCACCTCCTGGGAGTTGGATTTTGTATTACTGAATACCACCTATTCAAACAGGCAGTTTTTGCACCCACTAATAATCCAGTTATCTACATTTCATCAATTTTTACATAAAGACACAACTGCATCAAACATCTTGCTAAGATCTGGGTTAAAAAAATCATCATGCTCCTTTTATCAAAGCTAAAAACTAGAAAGTGAAAGTTTGTGATGACTTCTTAACTTCTGAAAGTTTTAGTTGATCTGTTGTTCTCATTCTCTGTCAGTGATGCTCCTTCCCCTTGAAGCTAGGAACTTCTATGATACACTGCCTTCTTTCTTCAGGAGAGGAGACTTTTCTCTTGGTCTACACAAGGGAGCTGAAAGCAACTCAAGTATAGTTCCAGTGATGATGTCATGGAAATTATTACTTCTGATTCTGGGCAAAATATTCCATGTTAATATTTTAAATCTGACTTCTCCTGTTCTCAGAATTGCATCTGTGTTCTTAGGCACATGTGTATATGTGTGCTTAGGGCTGATACACCTAAGCATGTACATGGGAGTGTTGAGGGAGCCATGACCACACTGTTAAGGTACAACCATAGGTTGTTACCTGGTGCTTCAGAGCTTTTGTCTGTAAATTGTGGGCTACTAGGTTCTGCTCTCCTAGCTCCCAGGGACATGGCTGTTTCAGTTTTTCTAAAAAAAGATGATCCAAATCCTGGGAGACTATTAGCAGCATGTGCTTTGCAACACTGAGGTGTTACTGCTTCGCAGACTTAGAAATTTAACTCCAGTGGTCAGAGGTGAGGGTTTTCCAGCAGTTCTTAAGCCCACTGGTTTATGTCAGAGAGAAGGAAGACTGGTGGTCTGTTTGCAGGTTGTTCGTGTCCCTTCAGAATAGACTTCTAACATGTAATGAACTCCTGGTGGGCTTGTTTTACGTTCACTAATGCAAGGCAGATGCAGGGAGAATAAAGAAAGTTAATTTTCCATTGTGAGCTATTTGGGTTGGGTTCTGAGATGCCTCTGCTCAGTACTTTTAAGAAGAGACCTGCTGCAAGGAACCACAATGCACCTCATTATCTGTCAGGTTATTAATTTCTTCCTAATAGACTTCAAAAGAGTTTGTGCAGATTAGTTATCCATATTGTCATGTAAGGCACATTTCTTTTCAAAATTTCAATGTACACAATCCCAGCAACTTTACCTCATGGAACACGCTCCATGAGGTAAAGTCAGCTTTCTAATTAACTTATCAGTAAGTTATTTTCTTTGAGTGGCACTGGAATATGTTCATACTATTGCATGTCAATACAGCAAAATAGAGATTTAACAATTTTGGCATATTCCATGTGTGTGGAAATAGTCTTGCTTTCAAGGCACTGTTTTTCATGAAAGAAAATTACTTCTATAACTATACTGATGCTTTGAGCTTAGAGGACTGTAAGCCACCAGTCCAAACCATAGGATTTTTAGATTTATTTTTTTTCCTGACTTAAAAATGCATGTGCTTGACCATTCAGTGTTTGCATGGGGATGTGTAGAGAGGTCTTTAATGAGGAGTTTTCAATGTTCTTTGTTACTATGTTGTATGTTCTTTGTATGGGTATCTTCTTTTCCCAAGTGGTTTTTTCGGTTGTCTTTTTTTATTATTATTTTAATTATACAACTATCAAAACTCTTACCATTTATCATCAAGGAATTATTTCAGGAGATGTTGGGAAACAATCAGACATATTTCTTTCCAGTGGCTTGCAGGAGCTGAAGGAGCACAGCTTTTCACAAAAAGCATGACTGTGCTTTCAGTTTCAGAAAGGAGTATTTGTATTGTTAAAGTTTTGTTTGACATCTTGCTGTTGTCATGTGTCAGAATGCCTTTCTAGGCATTCAGAAAATTTGCTTTTAAAAAGGTTTCTCTATTAGCAAATGTTTCTGATACCAAAGCAACAATTTTATACTTCACTAGGATTCTTTAACCAAACAGATAACAGTAACCCACTCAGGTAACAATTTGTTTCTCTAATCAAGCTACTGTGTGATTAGAGAATGTGACTGAAATGAAAACAAGGTTGCACACAGCCATTTTCCTTGCCCCAAATGGGAATTGTTTTCATATGATATTCATTCCTCTCTTCTTTAGGGCTTGTAGAATAGATCTCAATAGGTTGATTTGGAAAACTAATGTCAAAATACATCTGTACCTTTAACTTTCAAAGGAAGAAAATTCAAGGTGAGAATAGTGTTTATTACTGATTTCAGATATAAAAATATGATTTAGCGATATTCTGTCTTTAGACAAGTCTAGGTGCCTCTGTTTAGTATTGATCAAATGATCACTGAATTGGGGACATTTTCCTCTATTCCAGGTATATTGACCTTGGAGAAAAGGCTTAATGTTTGTAGATTTGTCTGCCTTTGTTTTTTGTATCAAAATATTTAATATTTGATCTTCAGCCCTTTAAAATAATATTAGTCACGCCTATTAGCTGATTTGTATGTCTTGTATATTAATATAACTTGTGGTATTGTCCTAATGCCTGTAGTCACTATTGAGATTTCATTGTTAATAACCTTGTTAAATAGATAACAAAGACACAAAGAACCCCACTTCAGGGGATTTACTTAGCCTTGGCATTTTGCTAGGGTGGCAGATAACTAGATGGCTTAAGCATCTTCATTAACATGATGTCGACTGGCCTTAGACAAAGGCAGATGTATTTTCAGGATTGGGGCTGTCTCATTAATTATAAATGCCTCATTGATTTCTCCTGTTATGAATAGCCTGTTCTGCTCATGATTTAGGAACCCTGAGAGACACATACTTCATCTCAAACTTATTTTCTTCAGTGCTAGAGTCTGAGTACTTCACTGAGGAGCAGACCTTTTCATACTGAGAAGCAGTTTCCGCTTTACCTAAGCTCAATAAAGCCTGCATATGCCATGTATTCTTGTGCTTTGATAAATTCTGCCCAGGAATCCAAAACTATCATTTTACACAATGTGCCATCAGTTATTCATCTAATCACTACCAAGAAGGTCTGTTGCTCATGTCATTTTGTGTTGAAGTTTAGGTGTTCCTGTTCATCAGTATTTGATGAAAGACAGATATTGCTGTATCTGTGAATGTAGCTGGTGAAGAACACTAGGCAGATGGAGAAAACAGGATCTTCTCCTGGTATTATTGTTCAGATATTGACTGAGACTTTGTAACCAGCCCAGCAGTCTATTAGAGGGACTCTGCAGTAAATTCCTTGTTTATTTTCCACTGTATCAAATTTTCCCTGAATTATCTCATATGGCCTTGGAGAGCAATGTTGGAGGACAGGAAGGTGGACTGTTGGCTGATTTGCAGTGTGCAGCATAATGTTGTTTCTGAAGATAAGTCTGACGGTGAGCTCAAATGTTATTTAGCCAGTTGAATCATGACTACTTGACTTTCAGTTAAGCAACTTCCTACACTAAGGAAAGGACCTACTATTATCCAGTAATTATTTTATATATGGTATGTTAGGAAAATAAATACCTCTGGATTAATAGCTCACTAAAGCGTTCTAATTAATGAAGAGGTTTTTTGGTTTTTTTTTTTTTTTTTTGGTGCTTGAAAACTTAAAGAAGTTTTCTTTTGTTTCTGTTGCTGAGACATGACATTTCTGGGGCAAAATATCTACCTTAAACCAGTGTTCATTGCAGCCATGTTTTGTTACTAATGTGATCTGTATCTCCTCCGGGCATGTACAGGAAAAAAATCTTTTCTGATAGACTTTATCTACTTATAATAATTTTCTTCAGTTTAAAGTACTTTCTTTAAAACTTACCATGCAGCTGAGGACAGACTTTATTAAAGCCACTAGCACCACTGGAGGATATTAAAAGGAATCCTTTATCAGCTTGGATGCTATGATAAATCGTGTTTCAGGCTTGTCAGGGATTTTTATAAGCAGTGTAAAGGAAAGCCCTGCTTTCAGATAGTCTGTGTACTGATTTTATGTTTTCTATTTTATTAAAAAGACAACTGAAGATGCAGTTCTGTATATTCTGTGTCAAGAAAAGACAGTCTGTTAAAAGGAGATAGACAATACTGGTGCATACTATTATGTCACTGGGCAGTAGGTGGCAAGCTTTGCTTTTCCTTCTACTTAGGGTTTATTTTCACATTGTGGAATGCCAGAATTTTTATAAGGATGGTTTAAATTCACTGGATTATGTCATTTATTGGCAGCACATGATTTTAAACCATCTCTTTTGTTCATTGTGGATAATTCTTTCTATTAAATTTGAAGTGAAGCCTCTCTTCAAATGACAGATGGATATAAATCAAGAAATGTGAGCTCTGTTGCATTCTCTTATGGCTTCTGTAGGTAAGTTGTTAATACATATATTAAACAAATGAGGTGTAGTCATGGTCAATACGAATTATTTGGGATCCTCCTGTTTACCTGTTGTGGACCATAGTACAGCCAGGGGTGAAGGGGCGTAGGACCCTCATTTAATACAACATTTTCTCATAATAGGACTTACACGGCTATCCCTTCTGCTGACACCTGAAAGGGAAAAAGAACTGATTATTTTTCTGTCTTATGGTGTGTTGTTCTGTCCTAGTCCATGTGTTTGTGTTCTCCCCTGTCTTCCCCCGTGAATTGCTAGTCTGGTGTAGCTATCCTCACAATCTCAGCTCTGCTGATGTGTAGGGTCAGGCACGGGGACAGTAAAGCAGCAGCAACAGCAAATTGCCTAGGTAAAACTAAGGGTGTGTAGAGAGAGCAGTGCTTGTGTGTTTGTCCTTAGGAGCTTTCTGTTGTAGTTGACTATTGATGCCACTTCTCTGCTCAGACTTGCCTAGAGCAAATCATCTGACAGTTGATGAATTAGTGGTCAGCTCTGTATCTTTACAAAGGATACCAGGGATGCAGCACCTCTTCTGTGTAGTTCATCTCAGCTGTTGTCCAGCTGTTCTCCAGAACACCTTTTTACCCATTAGCCAGGTTGATTCTTTGAGTTTCCTCATAATGAGTGAGAGTTCTTCTTACTTTGCTATTGAAGTTTTGGACAAGTTTGTTCGGGATTAAAAAAATCACACCCATCTTGTCCTCTGTCACTCCATCCTATGTGCACTTTATACTAATTGTTCTGAGGAAGATCAGCTGTCATGCATATTCTTGGTTTCAAACATTCAGTTATGTCATTCTAGAAATTCCAAAACAGTAATCAACATTCCCTTCTTTCTATGGCAGAGCATTCTGCATGGGGGGTCTCCTTATGTAAATAGAGGCTCCATATGAATTTACATTTTCACTGCTGAATCTTTCTGTCCTCACACAATGCCTAATGAAGATCAGAAGTGTTTTGGGACTGGTAATGAAGTTCTAAACTGTCAGTTGAGGGCATGGTTAATTTCATAGCTGCAGGAGCACTGGGCATACATAAAAGATCTTTGGCATCGACAATTGGTAAGTTGAGACCAGTGTTTTGAGATTTGCATACTGCAATTATTCTCACTTGTGTAGTCTTTGGCAGTACTATTGATGTATGTGTGCTAGAACAAAAACTGGTTCAAAGGTAGTTACTCATCTCTTTGTGCTGCCAGGCACTGAGTCAGCCCTCAAGAACACCTCCATTCTTCATTTTAGGGGAATGTAGTCATCGGACTGTAAGAGCTGAAGTCACTGTTGGTCTCCTTTGGGGGTTGGGATTATTTGTGTTGGCGGAGAATGTGGAAACAATTTTTTGATGGCAATAATGTCAGTCTTGGTGTCCTTTTTGAACACCACTGATGCACACTTCAGTGCTAATCCATAAGCTAACAGATTGTAGTTACCGCTGTTGGAATGAGTATTTTTGTTGGTAATTAAGTTGCAATAGAGCTGAGTCTAAAGACTATGGTCTTACCTAAGTGGGGTGTGAAAGACAGAAAAACCATGACTTTGTTGTGAAATAGGCTAATCCTTTGATAGATCTTGTTAGCTCACAGTGGTGTGAGGAGTGGGCAGATTCTTAGGGCAAACTGCCTTGAAGGAACTGCCTTTGGTGTTTTGACGGACAAAGTCAAGTCTGTTCTAATGACTTGTTTATAAGACCTGTGAACACTTCTGATTTCTTCTACACCTCTTTGGGATGAAATCTTTGGGGCTGCAAGTATCTACTTTAATTCTCTTGAGAGTTAATCACAGATTCCTTTTGGTGGACTGGAGTCAGATAGCATCTGGCCATGTCAAGTACTGTACATATGCAGTAAACTTGAAAAGAAGAAAAGCAGAAATTTCTTGGGAAGACTTTTGAAAATATAAAGTATCACCATTGCACCAGCATACAAGGCATTTATGAGATTCAGCTGCAGTGCCCTACACTTGGAATTATTGTTGTTCCTGAGATGATGTAGCCTACTCTTGTGTGAACATCTTGTTTTATCCATGGTCAAGCTATCATCTAGTTAAGTGAAGATCTCACAAACAGGTGTTAGAGGATATTCAGTGTTTTCATTAGTATCTTTGACAGGAAAGGGTTTCTTAGAAACAGAATCTTTTTGATACAGAGACTTAAGGAGCCAGCTGGGATCTCATGCCAGCCAGAACTTTTTCCAGACAGGAGGAGGAAGCTAAGCTGTGTGATGGCAACAGCCAGTTGGCTTATGGTTTTATGTGGCTATGTGACACCAGTTGCCTGAGTAAAGCTGTGGTGCAAGAAAAGGGTGGTCAGTGTTGGAGTACTATCTGGGAAATTGTTGCCTGGCCTCTACCAATTGTGTCTTTAGTGTGAGAGAAGGATCAACCAAATGTTTCTAGGAGAATCCTCCACCCCTTCCCTTGTCATTCAGCCATGACTGGTCTGTCAGGAAGGCAACAGATAACCCTCATTACAGTGAGAGAGAAAACAGCTAAGTCAAGATTCCAATCAGTCTCCAAGAGCTTACTGTGTTTGATTCACCTCTCCAGGCACTGTGCATGAATTGTAACAAACTGAAAAAAAAGTCATGTTCCACATGAGAGTAAGACAAGTTAAAGCCCATCTAATTTTAGTATGGGTTCTGTTATGCCAGGAATGCAATATAGTAGAGAGGTAGATCTTGAATCTTGCTTAACTTCTGCAAGTTTTGTATGAGAATTATCTGGTCTAATGAACTATTGGTGTTGCCTTGACCATCTGTTCTGTCACCTTTTGTTGTCCTTCAATTTGAAACAAATCCTGAGAATCCCTTATAGAAAAAGGCACAGGGAACTTTTATGAGTTCCTCCATGAGCTTCGATAGGGAGAATTAATTGGGACTGTCTTCTTTGGTCTTTTCTTCTATGTGCATTCATTTAATACATTTCTTAATTGGGTCTAAAGACTTCTGGACAATTTTTCAGTTCATTAACTTTTTTAAACTACCTTCCATTTTATGTTCGTTCTTCTGTTTTGGAACTATGAACTGCTGTGGATAATCTTTGGCTTTTGCTCCCTCTTCAAGGATGTTAACTCTGTTTTGCTCACTCCAGCAGCATCTCTTCAGTGGTAATATTTGAATCGGGTCCTGTACACAGATTAGGCCAAACCAAGGTTTTATTCTTTTCTTCTGCATTCCTGATGAAGCAATCCCTGAAGATAATGTTAACTACATCTAAAACTAATATCATTGTTTCCTGACTTTGTATCTTCAGTGATACAGTATCTACCACCATCTTAGGCAGCTAGTAATATAGTCCTAATGCTGTGTTTCCTCTGCTTTGTGTTGAAATAACAGATCACAGATGCTCTTTTAGATCAGTAAGTTAACCATATCAAAAATTTGAGGCTACTCTTTGAGAAGTAGCATCACTCCTTTGGCAGGCCATCTATTTCATGACTGGAATTTTACATGGACTTTTCCTGGTCCTCCAGTTAGTTTTACTTTCCTAAGATAGGAATGATTCTTTCCTGGTAAGTCTGGTCATTCTTTCTCAGTTCTGTTTCTTGAGCTTAAAATGCTTCGTGTAGATGCGCAGGTAGTTTTGTCCCCTCTGTTAAAAAGCATGCTGTATAAAAAGCTCTGTTTGTCCTGCTGCTTGCTGTAACTGGTTTGTTACCAACTCTAGCCTTGCTCTTTATTTGAGTGTGCTGACTTCACTAGAAGTTGTGACTGGATTGTTCAGAGCTGTATACTTTCTTTCCAAGCTTTTGATTTAAAAATTCTCTTATACTTGTCAGTTCCATCAAGCTTTAAATGGAGTTGTGTCTGTTCCAGTTTCTGACAATCCTGAAGTCCCCTATGTTTATACCAATTTCTGAGCCATGCACTGAAACTGTCAACATTTTTGGCACCTTGTTTGTGTGGACTGTTAGCAGAAAGGGTCAAGTTTTAGAGCATGAAATGCGCTGTCATTTGGCTCTTTCCCGGAATCACAGAATGGTTTGGTTTGGAAGGGACCTTTAAAGACCATCTTGTTCCAACCCTGCTGACATGGACAAGGAACCTCCCACTACAGCAAGTTGCTCAAAGCCCCATCCAACCTGGCCTTGAACTCTTCCAGGGATGGTGCATCACAGCTTTTCTGGGCAACCTGTTGTAATGCCTTACTATCCTCATTGAGAAAGGTTCTCCTTTATGTGCCTCCTTCAATTTAAAACTGTTCCTTCCATAAAAAGAAAATGCCTCTGTGTAATATACAAGATTTCAAAATATAATATACCACTGTTATAACTGATGGTGTGGTACAGGAGACAGTAAACCAAAATCTAAACTCGTAGACTGTTGGCTGTACTTCTGTGTTTACATCAGCTTTCTGGTTAAAATGTTTACAGTCTTAATGCATTTACGTTTCTTTTGAGTTCGTTTGGTGTTTTGCGTTGTTGTTGTTTTTTTTTAAATCTAACTGTGATTCCATGCACACATTCCTACTAGGATGCTGCTCAACTACTTTCTGAACTACACTCCCAGGTCACCTTGAAGCCAAGTTAATAATTTGGTAATTTTCAGTGATTGCCTCTGGACAGCAATATCTGAGTCTAGAATCTCTTTAGCTTTAAGTATTTTTCAAAGTACTTTTAGAACATGACAGTTCTGGGGAGTATGAAGTTAGTCTTTCCTTTGTCAGGGTTTTACACTGGGAGAGATCTTTCCTTGTGCATTTTGTGTTTTATAACCTGTATGCGCTTTTGGAAAAAGTAGCCAACATATAAACCCTGTTAAGTTGATGAATACTCTGATCTTAAATAATACTATGATATGAATTCTGTTCTGGTTTCTGCATGATGGACAAGGATGGTTGTAGAATTGATGCCACTGCCATTAACAATGACAGTGAAGCAGAAATGCATATATATATATATTTATATACTGGAACAAAAGCTCTGGTGTCTCTCTTGCTTCCTGCACTGGAACCCTGAAGCTCTGAAGTAGAGGAAAACTGCTGGTTCACCACAGCCCCAGCTGTGCCTCCTTACTGCTTTGAACAGCTTTTGTTGTTATTATATAATGCCTGTTTGGGTATTCCAGCTGTTGCACACATGTAGATCCTTAACAAGAAGCCAACTCCTCCTCATTACCCCTTTTGCTATTCCAGTGGCTTATAGCTGCTTTTCACTACAGAGTACACTTTGCATCCTGAAGTCTCTTCTTTCTATTGCACCCTGGAGGGCTGTATCTGTAAATTTTTTTTGATGGTCTGTTGAAAAATCCAGTGAATTCCTAAATTGGATTGTCTTTTTGATGTCCTTCTGGAAGTGATATTAGAAATAAATGTAACCCACAGCCACACACTTGGAACATTTCTATAGGGGATTCAGGTGACATAAACTGAAGAGCATGAGATTGTAAGAGGAAAAAGAGGTGTATAAATGCAGTTATTTATTTGTTTGTTTTTCTTTTCCCCCCTCCCCCCTTCCTTTGCTCCCATTCATTGCCAGTTTGTACTGTTATTGAAAGATTAGAGGAGAATTGGTGATTATAAACTGCAGTGCTCCTTGTAAAGGAGATGATTTTGGTGTGATTCCAGAGTAGTCAGTCTGTCAGTCTTCTGTAGCAGCTAGTCTGCTTGGGGATAGCATTTCACACCTTTTTATTGTTCCCTTTGCAGAAGGGAGGCACACGCTCTTCATAGCTTCCTAGTTCTGTAGCTGGGATGTTGTTTTTTGGGGGTGAAGGGTAGGGGATGGAAGGGGAAGGATGCAGGATTTGTTTCTGGTTGCTTCAGCTGGTCAGAGTCTTGGAGGAAGAGGACATTGCAGGTTTTTTTCATAGTCTTCCAGTCGTTTTGGCTTCAGGCACTTGAAAGATCTTTGGAGAGCTGCTTTGAGTGGATGTTGCCATTTCTTCTTGTGCTGTGCTGTTAGTGCTCTTAACTCCACCTGCATGTTGGAGTCCTTTAAGCAGGTGAGAGAAAAATACCAGGTTTACTGTTATGAACGTAGTATTTCCTCAAATGTTTTCAGGTTTTATGGCAAAGCTCCTTTTGGAGCTGTCACCGCGGTAATCAGCCTGCCTGATTCCACAGTGGGATATGAAGTGAAACCGTGTAGCTGTGTCAAGTCTGTAGCTTCCTTAATGACTGCATTAGCTCTATCCAAGGATAAGATTTTGGAAGGGTTGGTAAGTAGCCATGGAGACCCTGAGTTCCTTTAAGTTACACATCGTCAGGGTTACTCTGTATGAGCACATTGTCATGTGTTGTCATGTAACATGAACTGCAGCTGCTTTTTCTACATGATGCATTGTTTATTCATACCAGGATGAAGATGTTATAGTGGGTATCTGCTTAATTGATATTCACTTGTGTTGATGCTGTTAAAATAAATACTTACAAGGGTTACCTGGGAGGGGAGCTCTGGTGACAGATTTTCACTTTGGGGAGTTTGTTACTCTTTGAGCTCCTCTTCTTTCATTCCCAGTTTTTGTAGTGGGCATGTGGCCTGTATGATCCTTGCACTGCAATTTTTGTATTGCTGGGCATTTTGCAAGTGTTTCACATGGCAAGATTTGGATCCTGGTTGAGGTATCTAAGGTTTACACTGTACTACTAATAATATAATGGAAAAAGTAAATGTGCTATTTACTGTTGTTTTGTTCTTTAACATTACCTATTTATTTTCTTAAAAGTTTAAAGCAGTGCCCGCTTTTGATTATTGTACTTTTTCATAAATGTTTTCAAATAGCTCTTTCTGAGAACAGCCAGTTTAAAGTTATTCATAGTAAACAAGGTCATTCTAAGAAACGATAAGCGCTTATGATTGTTTAAAAAGTAGCTATGGAAACTAGATGATTCTCAATTTAATGTGAGCATTTGTTGCTTTCATTGGCTGTGCTCCCCTCTTGAAAATGTCATGCTTCACGGGCACTCTATAACATTTTCAATTAATTTAATTTTCTTTAAATGGGCAAAATATTCATCCCAATTAAGATATGTTAGAGTTTTAAAATATAAGACTGCTGTTTGCTTAGCTTTCTGTGTTTGTTTTTTAAGTTATGCAATCATGAATAGGATCTTTTTTTCCTCTTCCAAACTGGAAATATCTGGTTAAAGAAAGTTTTCTTTTTGAAGCAAGACCAAGAGTGCCAAGTTACAGCTTTTGTCTTTTAAAACAAAAGATTTGTCTCAGTGTATGTTACAAAACATGTCCTGAAGGCTCAGGAGTTGTGTACCTGGATTCAGAGGGGCACAGTTAAGTGGGCCTAACTTCCAGTTTGTTCGAAATGCATTGAATATAGTGTAATCTAACACAAATTGCCAAACATTACCATCTTACTTAGATTATGACATTTAAAAAAATACTTGAATAGCCTGTTATTTTCTCATTAAAGAGAAAGAGGAGGAGGAAGAAGCTTCTTCTAGCTCAAAAGAATGAAACCAGAGGCAATAAAAGCTGGTGATTGCCACGCATTTCTTTCTATTAAGTCTGTGGTGACTGTACTGTTGTAAATAGAAAAATCTGTGGGAAGGCTTGTTAAATGTTTCTCTTTCTACAAATACAGTCCCCACACAGAGTTTCTTTTTGATGCTGAGAGGGGTAGATCATAAGCTCTGTGCATGTTAGTTGTCAAGTGCCTTGACATGTTGATCTTGCTGTGGCTCTACTAAGTTTGCACCTCTTGATTATGCTGTGAAGTTCTAAATTTCCAGTGACTCACATCGGAAGTAGTTGCTATTCTTATTCAACATCCTCCTGGGTACTCAGAGTATAATGCAGTTATAGTAATTGAAAACAGTTTGACAACTTTCCTAACTGTATAGAAAACAGTATGTTTGTGTTCTTAAAATCTTTATCTTCTTAATATGGTAGTGCTTGCTAGAAAAGGTTTATTTGTAGACTTTTAGCATGCTTGGCACAAGCTTCCAGAATTACTCTTTTTCCTATACCCTTAAACACATGCTGTGAGGAGCCATAGCTGGTTTTGACTGGAGCTGTATAACTCAGGTAAATAGTTTGAGTCAGTTAAACTACAAATTACAGTGATTGTCTTTTGAAAAGATATGATTTTAATTGTTAAGCTTGTTACAGATAATTGAGAAAGTAATATGTGCCTCATGATAAAATTCAAATGTCAGCTCTTGGCTTTTCTGATCCTTTCTGCTTCTCTTCCTGTCATCCCTCCTATGTTACTGGGGGAAAAAAAAAACAAACAAAAACTCCAACAATATCGTTGATAGTTTAAATCAGTTCTAATTGTTGACCTCTATACTTATTGTAATTGTTTTCTAAATAGTTTTTAAATTTAGTAAAATGAAATTATTGCAGTTTGCATCTAGTTCTCAGTGTGTCAGCTTCATACAGAATGTTTTGGCATTCATAGGAACTGTAGTCAAGAACTCAAGTGATCAGCAGGCAGTAAAAGCAGTTATGGCTTGAAGCCCAGCCCAAATTTTACCCTTTGGTATATTACTTTAAAATATTGCTCTTTTTATCATTGTGTGTTATTTCACAGTTACTAATAAAGCTCTTAGAACTGTGAAACTGCAGAGCCTCATACATTACAAAACAGCGTGAAGAACTATAGCAACTTATGCCATAACCTGCAGAACAGACAGTACAAAAAAATTTAAGGGTACTTTGAAAGTCAAAATATTCTCAACACCCAGCTGATTAAATTTATTAGGAAATTGTTACATGCCCTGTACTTTGAAACTGGATATTTTTTCAGGTGCTTGTGGGATTTTATCTTCACTTCTGTCAAGGAAGATACTTCAGATGTCTCTTGGCTAAGTGTTAAGTGCATTTTTACTGCAGTAGGAGTTAAGCTGAGCTAAAAAAAGCTGTACTTTTAGAACAAGTATGAACAGGAGATACTATTTTGGTGTTACTAGATTGCTTTAATTGTGAAAACAAACTTCTACTATAGCAGTTTCTATCTCCATGTATGTAGAAGGCTGAGAAAAACCTTCTTATAAGCTAAGAAGCATCAGGCTGTAAGGATTATGAAAGATCAGCCAGTCAGCTCTGCTTATGTTATTTGGCTTGGGATGGTCATAGTTGTACTGTGGCTCTTGTGTCGGGCTTCTAGCTGTTGTTGTTGGTTTGGGGTTTTTTTTCCCCTTCCAATCTTGTCTCATTTCCAGACTCCATCCCCAGTTTGTTCAGTTGTGAAACAGAGGATTGCTCTCTGCCTACTAACAGCATCAGCAGAGTCACCTGTCATTATCCTGAACAGGTGTAACCAGGCAACCCATCTCTGTGGGTAGGGTGCCTATGGTATGTCCTCACTGCTGAAAGATACCCAAGTTTAGCTATCTCCCCTGGAAGGAGGCTGCAGATTTAGGAAGTATCTGTGAATGATTCAGCCATTTTCTGCTCAAGAGGAGCTGATGTCAAGATGCCAGGCTGCCTGGTCAGTAGGTACCATGGACAGATGGCAAGACTTTTAAAGCTTCTACTCAGCCAAAAGGGTAGACCCAGGGCCTTCATCACTCAAACTTTTTGTCTGTGGGTATGCATAGTGGAGCTTCAAGTGTTTGCTCATTTCTCATGTGAGATTGAAGGCGTTTGAACATGTGAAGTCCAAAGTAGAATTTAGAGAACTGGAGATGAGTAGTGATTGCTCTATCTTTCACTCTTTGTACAAAAGTACTGTGTTAAGCCCAGGCATTCCAAAGAGCTACTGCTTTTCATCATTAAATGGTGTAGAAGGGTAGATACCTATGGTATTTATCCCTGGAGTTTCTAAAAATAGCGCTGGGCAGTGAGTCCTGCCAAAGAACTCCGAAAGTGTTGAGAAATTCCGGGCAATTACAGGAACATTTAAGTGCTGGAAACAGGAAGAATGTGCTCAGCATCCTCATGACTCAAGGTAGCAAAGTGATCTGGAAATGTGTAATGTCTATTTCACAGTAGTACCCGGAGCTTTCCAAAGTCCTTGTTGCTTTATTAAGGTAGAGGTGAATTTGCCTCATGTAGAACCAAGGGGCTAAATGTGAGCCTCAGAAAGGTCTCTTTGGCAGGAATACCAGTTTCCAAAAGTTCAGAGGAACAAGTTCTTCCAGGCTGCTGAGGATGTGCAATTCACAAACCAGCTGGCAGGAGAGAATAAGATGTTTCCAAAATACAGGCTTTTCTTAGTGGTCCTGAGATGGTACTGTTTGACTTACAGTTCTATCATGACAAATTACCTCAGCAGATTTTGTTTGCAAGTTGTCTGTTTCATTGTGTATGTAAGGTGATTTGAGCTGTTTTGTGACTTTTTCTGCAGAGCCCAAAATAGTCACATAAACTATGGTTTTTCAGTTCAGTTGAAATTGTTTTAATTTTCAGAAATTCTGTAATAGAACTCATCCTTGTAGAGGGTAATGCCATACTTAAATTTTTGTTATACCATAAATCAACGAGTTTTTAAATGTGAATTGTACTTCTGAAGGTACATAAGTGTTTGCTTTTTTCTTTTATTTCCCCCCCCCCAGAAAATAAAGACCATAAATGGAATGTCATGAAAATGCTCTTTTTAAAATAAAAGTATTTTTTAAAAAGGTTGCCTTCAGTTTTTAAATTAATTTTTATGTTTCTATGTCACTGTGACACTTTAGCAGCCTTAACAAACTCAAATTAGATGTATATATATTGGTGGTATTCTTTAATTAGATGTGTTTATTTTGTAATTCATGATGTATGCAGTTCACTAACTAAATAGTATATTATTTCCAGAAGTGCAGTCTGCCTCTTCTGGTTTGCTGGGCAGTCACTGGGTGTTTTAAGATAATTTAAATTAGTTTAATATATTTAAGAGTTCAAGCATGTATTTCTTTGAAGTCATTAATGAGGAAAGAAAACGAACTCAACCAGACATTTCAATAATGAAGCATGCGAATCAAAAGAATGTGAGAAGAAGCTTCTAAGTTGAGCCCTAAGGATGTAATCTCAAACACTTTATAACCTGTCCTTTTTATAGTTTAGACTTGTTGGAATGACAGTATTCATCTTATGTTTAAAAAACATCCCTTATGCAACAGGGAGAAAAAAAATTATTGTGAAATGTGGTTTACTGTTATGCCTGTGTCACAAGCTTTAGCAACTTAAAATATATGTCTAGTATACTGTGTCAAAACTAAGGACTGGGAAGGAACAGCATCAGAAAGAGGGCATGTGTAGGAATTACATTTTCTCAAGATTAACTCTGAAAAATATTTCATATAACACAGCTTATCGCTCTACAGAAAGCAGAATTTTACGTGTAGAAAAAGAAGCAAAGTGAATTTTTGAGGAGAAATCGGAGACATCCTTAAAAACCAGAGGAATGCCTCACAGACTTCAAATTTACCAACTGCAAATAGGAAAACAAGCTATTCCTAGACCTCTGGAATGCAGTCTGGGCTTTTGGTCACAGTATTTTTATTTTTTTTTTAAGTAGGCAAAGTGGTTTGGAGTAGGATATCCAAGTTCTTCCAGACATTGTTGGTTCAGCCGTATGTCAGAAATTCTTCAAAACTGCTTTCTTGCAAGCTGAATTTCAAGTGTAGTTGGACTTATTTTTATAATAAGGAATTAGATTGCTTTCACATGCTTTATCCCTGTGTTGATCATGGGCTGAAGTCAGGGATACAGTGTTCTTTAAGTTTGTTTGCATTTCACTGCCTTCCAGGGTGACAAATGTGGGTTTCAGGAGCTAGGAAGTTAAGAACCACGAGGAATCTGGTTTGGCTTTCCAAGGCAGGGTAAAGACCGCTGAATGCAGCATCCACAGGCTTAAAGTCTGAAGGTGCAAAGCTGTGTTTGACAAGTAACAAAGTTGTGGGATGAAATCATGGCCAGCAAGGAAATAAATGAGAGTTCTGCCTTTGACTTCAGTGGAATCAGGATTTTATGCTAGTGTCTGGGAAAACAGATTGTATTAAAACCAGTGTAACTGTTTCAATATTCTTTTTGCATGTGTACCAAGCAGTGTATCAGCCTTTCACTGTTAAATACTTTGCAGTGTCTTATTAGAGGGTGATGTAGATCTTTGTTTTACAGATACAGAAGTGGAAAAAAGGAAAAATGTGTGCCTATTCTATGCTAACTTCTGTTGTAAACTGTATTGCTCAGTAGAGCAAGATCAGTAGTAAAATTAGAATTTCATACAGTTTAGCTTTCATCCCTGACCTCATTGCCCTAGGAAAGCTTACCTTCTACCTAATTATTTTAGAAATAAAACCAGTGCATCATTATGATATTAATTTTAATTATAGCATTCATAGGACTCATTAGCACTGGAAGGGTGAGTCACTTTTGAGTTGAAACCTACACTAGCCTTTAGCCCTGTAATTTTGCTGAAAATCAAGGATATTTCTCAGACAAAAGTGTTACTGTCTTAGTATTACCTAGGTTTGCTCTCTGAAAGATTATTTCAACCCAGTTTTCAAGCAACAAATCTTTTTATAGTGGGGTTAATTTAAGCAAGTAAATGAGGAAAATACAGCCTATTTTAAAATCTAGATTCCTTGAATGCTGTTTAAAATCATTTATTTGTTGTGTGAAATGTTATATTTATATATATATATGCCTAGAGTTAACTGTTGATGTACTAAACTTTTTTTTAATTCCTTTAATATTTGTAATTTAAAGGTCTACGTTGTGCCTCTCCCGATTCTGTGACACTAAGCCAACAAAGCTACTCCTAAAGTGCCGCTCCTGTTAAGTCTTAAAGTGATTAGTCATATAGGTAAAAATTACCATATCTGGTCCCCACTATTGAACAGGCAGATAAATAGTGTTGTGCAGAAATTAATTTTTTTTTGTGTTATCTCTAATAGGAGGATAAATAAAGCATGTTTTGTTAATCTGTTGTCAAGGTTTTCTCTGCAGAGGAGTTTCCCAGGTCATGACAGTAAAAAAATGCTTTATTGGTTCTGTTAGCTGTAGTCTATTCTTTAGCTCTACTGAAGTGACTTTATTACATCATGGGTCTTGTACTGACATTAAAAGTATTAAAGCCACCTTCTATTTATTTCTTTTTGAGACATTATAGCATGTAGGCACAAACTCATGATTTCTCTGCGTGTTATTTTTCTGAAAATACATGATCATGAACACATAGTTATAAAGCATTAAATCTATCATTTTTAATGAACAAAAGATTACATGGCTGAATTTCAACAAACTAAAATTCACTAACAGCTTTTTTGAAATTTTTTGTCATCTGATCCTTCATGAGTTTATTATCTTGGTTAATTAGGAAATATTTTTTGTGTAATGTTATGTGCATACTATTAGTACATGTATGTCCCAAGGCTTTGGAAGCTTCTGAGCCCCAAAGTTAGGGTCCTGGCAAGAGTAACTGCTTGCTGTTGACTCCTCTTTCTCTGGTTCTGCCCACAAATGGAAGCATTCCATTTTGGTGATGGCTTAGAGAATAGTCTTTATTGCTCGATTTTGTGGTATGAAAAAAATAGATCATATGAGTTGTTTATCTAGTTCAGCTAAAAAAGTAATTATACATTTAAAAACTTAGATATTAGAAGTGTTCTTGGCCTAAAACAAATATAATTTCTACATCCAAAACTTTTCACCACTCATCTTTTCACCCTCAGGGGTACAGCACAATATGTAGTTCTGTTCTTGCCTTGCATCACTTCCAAACTTCCCAGATGTGGTAGGAAGCATGCCATTATTTCATCACTTGAATTTAGGTGACTGCCGTGGAGAACTTGGTTAAACTTTGGGGTATGTTTTGGTTTTTTGTTTGTTTGACTCTCCATCTTTAGGGTTGCTAAATATTGTGATGTAATTTAGGAAGAGCAGTCCCAGGGGTGTTTCAGGGAGTGTATACTGTAGCCAGTACAGTCTGACAGAGCTTTTTATTGCTGATTTCATATACCAAAAAGAGCTTCTACTGATAAATACATGCAGTGAAGATCGAGTCTGGATGTAATCTTGACATTTTAAAGGCTTACTCATCATAAAGTACTATGCATGTTATGCTTCTTGTCAAGTAAATTTAGAAAGCCTTCATTAAATGTAATTAAGATTCTTAATGTGCAGAAACTATCTCCCCATTCAAAGGTGAAGACATCATTTGTTCTCATATGAGCACCCAGCACTTTTGGTGTATAATATTTTGGCAAAGTCAATATTGTAATACATCTGCTAGTAGTTGGTTATGTAAGAAATCAGTGTGTGTTATAGAGGGATAAAGTGCTCTGACTTGCACACCTGGCACTTCCTTAGGAGGAGAAAAATAAGGACTGTTTACATTTTTTGTTCTATTGGGAAACTGATAACCTTAAGCATAGGGATTTCTGAGTTGTTTCTGTGATCTCATAATGGAATTTGTGGTGTATTCATTATCCCTTTATACTGGCATTCCTGAAAGCAAAAATGATCGATTATGTCTTATAGTTCTGATAATGCAGTATGTGGAAAAAGTGTTTCTTGTTGAGTTTAGAACTAATTGCCATTAATTTTGAATTAAGGGTATCTTTGTCATACATTCCCTAAGGAATTTCACCTGGAACCAGAGCCTAGCTTTTCTCTGCCTGGGCACTTCATGGACACTCTTAGCTTTGTGAATATCAATGCCTTTTAAAGCCTTCCTTGTTATTTTTGCTCAGCCCTTGCACTCAGTAATGCTTTGAGTTGTATCTTTTAATCCAGTTTTGTACACTGGAAGCTTTCGCTAGGCTGATGGCAGTGTCTCTTGGGTGGTTGGCTGCATGTGGTTGCTTCTGGTGTGCGTTGTCATGTTATTGGTGCTCGATTTCATCTACAGTCCAGGTACTTTGAGTCCTCATTTCTTCCTGTCTAGCCACTATTATTTATCTTGGATTTTTTAATTTTCCTACTTGTACATAAATCTAATTTATAAACAGGTTATGAACTTCTGGGGTATTCCTTATATCTGGCTCCTTCTACCACCAAGATCATACTTCTAAAACATTTTCTAGACATAACAAGCTGTAGTGGCAAAATATTTTTTTGCTAATCTATCTGCATCTATGTAAAAGATTTATGGGGTTGTTACTTGCTGGCTGCATTTGTTTTGTGTAATCATGAATTAATCTGTCAGAATATCAATGGTAGACCAAAGTTTTATGTTCTTTACTGATATTTTTGCTTTTATTTAGGTATTATATTTCTAAAACAGATTTCTGCTTAATTCAGATAAGGATGTAAGTGTATTCTCAGAGTAAATTTATCTTGTATAAATACTTGCTAGTCTGGAAGACAAAATTAGAATTGGGGGTTTTCTGAACTACTGTAACATTATTGCATATACTTCTGAGTTACTTAATAAACTGAAGTGATGTAATACCAAACCATGTATGTGTTAGTAGACTTCAAAAGATTATATTATAATTAATGTGTGTCCAAGAAAATTAAGTATATCTGTTCAGTTCCATATATTTATCTGTTTAAAGCTTGAAACACTTTTATAATTTAGGATTTCTTAGTAACCTCTTGTGAGATAAGTCTTCAAAGTCTTTTTCAAATTTCAGATAAATTATATCAGCTTACTGGGCTCTTTGTTTCCTGTTTTATTTAACATGCTCAAGAGTTGGAGTACATTAGTAATGCATGGTTTTGCTTTGCAGCAGTTGTGCTTATTTGCCTTTATGGTTCAACATCTATTGTGGGAGTTTGTTTCTATTTTTAGTTGTCATTTCAGCATGCCTTTCTAATACCAAAGTGTGTCTCATGGGTAGACAGATTAGAAATTATCACTAGTTAATATGTCTTTATCTGAGTAATTTTGTTGTTACACAGTTAGCGTAATGTGCCATTAGTACTATGAAAACAAAAGCAATATTTCTGTAGAAAACATAATGTAAACCAGGGAAGGGAATAACATAGATGAATTTACTGAAGATTATGTATTGAAGTGAGTCAGTGTTTTGGTTAAGCAAGATTGCTGCTAACTAGTGAATTTTGTCTTGACTTGGTACTGCAACATAAGGAATACCTGTAGGTCAGTTCTTTAATGCAAATACTTGTGACATAAGCAGCCACTCTTTTTTAAAAGCTCAATTACTGAGTTTGATACTGAAAAAGTATCTTATCTGACTCTAGTATTATCAAATGCGGCATCCTGGAAAACAACAACAAAGAATAAAGAAACAATAAACCAATAAGAACAGGGGAACAAGAACGAGTCAGCAGCATACCTAGGTATTTTTGTTGTGGAGTTTTGTCTTTTTCTTCCTCCTTGACCTTTGTTGGTAAGAGGTGTCTGACAAATTGAAGATGTATGTATGGCTGAGAATCTATATAAAATAATCCAGATATCGAATTAATTAATCTGGGTTTGTAAAGAACTTCACTGGTAAAGTGTTGGTGAAAGTATGCATGAGATAATAAATTGGGACTCCTAGTTGTTCATTTGGTGCATGGTGAGAAGGGAAGTTTGTGAATTGCTCTTACTGTGAGACTTACAGACTGATGGCTGTCTTGTGTTCATTGGCTCATACCAGATTTTTCTAGCCACTATGCATACTGTTTCCTTTAGTGTTTGTTTACTTTGAGAATACATAAGACTTAATGCTCTAAGAAAATTTTTTAAAAATTTGTATCACTTGTATCTGGATGGCCCTTTGAAAGCAGAGTGGAACAAACTTTGTGTTCATTCTAATGAAAAGATGTAGTAGGCAAGCTTTCCTATTCTTCCCCACAGATAGAAATACCATTTATAATTTAATTACAGAAGGAATAGGCTTCAAATTTAATCTTTGAATGCTCTATTATATGAGGAGTTCTTGCCTGCTGTTGTGTAACTTACAAGAACTGTAGCTTTCTTCAGGTTGTGTGACTGAGCATGTCTATTTTTGTTCTGTGTTTGAATATGTAACCGAGAGATGCACTTCTTTTGCCTTAAGACCTCTTTCTGCTTTTTGACATTTAGGAAGTGAAACATTGCTTGGGATTCTGGAAAACTCAGATTATGTCTCTAGAAACCTGGAAGAATGGTCATAATCAGCCTGTTACAGTCTTTGTTGTATGTGAAATATGGAATATATAGATGTTGTACTGAGTTTTCAGTGTTGTTTCACAGAGCTTTAGTTCAGCTATTACACCAGCTTATGCTGGCAAAAGGATTCTAACCAATGAGCAATTAAGTTGAGTTTGGAAGTACAGGGCTAACTATTTTAGTAAACACTCAAGAGTTATATGATCCCTGAAAGTGTCTTGGACAAGGCTTTTGCTACAGAAATTATATATAAATGGGTAAAACTGGTGCTCGTGGATAAAAGTTTGTTTCACATTCCTGTGTGAACCTTTATAAAGAATTTTGAACTCCTGTTTACCCTTTTTTATCTTGTTGTATATTAAATATGTTTATTAGGATTTGTTGTATTTGTGGAATTACCTAATTAACCAACTAAATCAATTTGGTGATGATCAAGTAAGATCTTGTCTGTGTTGCAAATAACATTTTAACCCTTCAAAGGGGTAAAAAAAGTAAAATACTTGAAGGTATTATTTTAAAATAAATTAGTCATATCCAAAGCACTGGCTTTGCAAAATTTTGGCTGGGGAAAAATGTATTGCAAAGGTATAAAGTCAGGGCAGTTCTATAATGAATGCAACCCTAGTTGTTTTAGGGTATGCAGGTCTCAGTGCTTCTTTTGCATGCTTTGCACTGTATTTCAGGGATAGGACCTCTAAGTGTGCATTAAAAATAGATATTAGTACATAAAATCAGTTCTGTGCAGAATTTTTGCAGTGATAAAGAGAAAGAAAAGCTGAGCGCTTTCTCTCTTTCATCTCTTGCGGCTGGTAAGACCTTGTGAAATAGGCCATGCTTGATTAATGTTAGATATGCTAATGTAAAGGGCTTTGAAGAAATCCCATCTGTACATCTTCAGCTGGGAAGTTAAACTTTTTCATGTATCTTAAAAAAATATGTATCAGAGAAGCAGTGGAAGAAGGAAACAGCTGGCAAAGGTCAGGCTGAGCTAGCAACTCAATTTTAATAATTTGCAGGGTGTATGTGGGGGATTTAGTTCTTTTTCGTGCCTTTTGAACTGGCCTGCATATTTTCTTTACTGTCTCGTAGTTTGGAAAATGCTGGTTTTCTTCTCCTTTTGACTTTTCATTGTGACTCTGAGAGGAGGTAATGAAGAAGGAATTAATTTGTATGCTTGCATGAAACAATAATGTTAGCAATTCCTATTTTTTTAACGTGTTGCTAGCTAGGAGCCAAGCATGGGAGCGTCAGACTTACAGTAAATAAAATAAGGAAAGTAACCTCAATGAGCCTTGTCTTAGTCTAGACACTACTTCTCATGCCAAATGTTGCTGGCCTCATTTCTGCTTGCCAGAGTTACCCTGATACGCCACATTCCTTGTTTGCTTTTAGCAAGAGAGCTTTCTTTTGCATGATAGCTGCAAATGTTTCTTCTCCCTCTGTAGTGCTCTTGTAACTTTATTAGTATTTATCACATTAGTTGTTTCTTGAAGATGCAGTCAGACGTTTGTCTGCCTAGTGTACACTTGAAGAATGGAAAGTTTTCATCATGTTTTTTAAGTTAATATCAGTTTTGACTACCTAATTAAAAACTACCAGTTCAGCCTGTGTAACGCAAAACTCCTGTGTAGTCTTGTGCATTTCATTCTGAACTTAGATTGGAACTGTCAATTGCATCTTTTTAACTAGTGCTACGGGGAGCTTTAGCAGGACTGGAATACTTTGTATTTCAGCAATGTGCAAGGGTTCTGTTGAGTTATGTTGTGTTCAAATGTGCAACAAACAACACACCAACATTGAGAAGTAATAAAATACTATCACTTGTGACAGATGTTATTAATAGATAAGAGCTATTTATCTTTTGATGTTAAGTAGAATGGCCATGAGTTGATGAGTATGCCTTTAATTTCTTTGTTTTAAATAATGAAAGACTGGTTTAGAGTGTCTGTGACCTACTTCAAGTACAGTCTTGTGGGCTGTGGTAGCAAGAGGCACTGGCTATTCTTAGAGGCCTTGAGTCTTGAGTGGTGGTTTGAGGAAATTAGTCTATCCTGCTACTTATTTATTTGGATATTCCAACACTAGGAATAGATGAAAAAACTCCATTTACTGCCTAGCATTGCTACAGTGGTGTACTCTGAACAGATGGTAACCTACCTGAGCCATTTGCCTTGGGACTGCTAAAAGAATCTGAGCATAGTAGCAGGCTTGGCTTCTGTTTTGTGCTGGGGGCTCCTGAGCCCACTAGAAATCATATCTTTTTGTTTCAAAGTCCTGCAGCACTGAAGGACCTCCTGGTCTAGGAAGAAAAAAAATCCATGCCCTTTATTAGCATCCATACCAGAGTCCTTGATAGAGCTATGTGGCTGATCTCTTCAAACTCCCAGGGTATAATTAGAGGAGTATCCTTGGTTCCAGTGGAAGATGCAGTACCTCAGTTAGGTATGTAGTATCCTTTGGATTATGGGCTAACATCTCTAAGAACTAGGTTATGTTGCAAAGAATTTGAATATCAAAAGAACAGCCAGAACAGAAGGATCTCATGGATATTTTGATATTTGACCATATCAGCTTCTAGGGGAACTGCACTTCTGGTGAGCAAGACGAATCAAGCTGCTCAGAATACTGGGGAAAGTCTAAACACTTGTGGACCTGCGCTCAGGATCTTTGATAGTTATACGCCAAGATCATCAAACCAGAACATAAACATGCAAGAAAAAGGGTCTAGACAAGTCTTGACGTTGGTTTCATGTGACTACTTTAAGGGCCTTATACCAACAAACAAGGAAGGCCTTTTTGAACATGTGGAGATTGGGGCAGCCTTGCCTACAGTGACCATGTCATTGTGGAGTCTTGCATGAAGGAAGGAGAGCAGCATTTAAGTACACAACCCTGGATTTCAGGAGAGTGAACTTTAGCCTCTTCAGGGACCTTCTTGGAGGAATGAGAACGTGCCTGCAGGGAAGAAGGTTCCAAGAGAGCTGGTCAGTAGTCAAGCACTACTTGCTCCAGGCTCAAAACTGGTGCATCCTGATGAACTAGAAATTGAGCAAAGAGGGCAAGAGACCTGTGTGGATGAACAAGGACCTCCTGTCAATACTCAAGCACAGATGGGTTAGATACACAGGAAGCAGGGACAGACCACTTAGAACAAATATGGAGTACTTCAGAGTATGCAGAAATGCAACATGGAAGGCCAAGGCCCATCTGGAATTAAAAATCTGGCCAAGCTTATCAAGTACAGCAAGAAAGTCTTCTTCAAATTCATGAATAGCAAAAACCCAGCTGGTTAGTGAATGGAGCAGGGAGTCTGGTGAGAGAGGATGCAGAGAAGGCAGAGTTACTGAACACCTTCTGTCCATCAGTCTTTACTGAGAAGACCAGTCCTCAACCATCTCCAAGCCAGGAGACCAGGAAAAGGGAATGGTGGAAGGAAGACTTTTTTTCTTGTGCAGGGAGGATTTTGTTAGAGATCACCTAGACAAACTTGATATCTCCAGGTCCATGGGCCATGGTGGGGTGCATCCATGAGAGTGCTGAGGGAGATGGCAGACACTATAGCTAGGACACTCATGGTTGACTTTGAAAGGTCATGGTAGTCAGGAGAGGTGCCTTAAGGACTAGAGAAGCAAATGGCACCCTGGTTTTCAAAAAGGGCAAGAAGGAAACTGAGAACTGATAAACCAGCCTCTCCTTGGTCTCTGTAAAGGTAATGGAGTGCCTCATTCTACAGGCCGTCTTAAGGCACATGGAAAACAAGAAGGTGATCAGGAGTAGTTAGCATGGATTCATTCACTAAAGGGTAAATCATGCTTCACTATCCTGATTGCCTTCTACAATGACAAACCTGCCTGGGTGGATGAGGGAAGAGGAGCGAATATTGTCTACCTGGACTTCAGCAAGGCTTTTAACACTGCCCATTGCAACATCCTCATTGGCAAACTCAGGAAGTATGGACTGGATGAGTGGACAGTGACGTGGATTGAGAACTGGCTGAATGGCGGATCCCAGAGGGTCTTAATAAGTGACACAGGGTCTAGTTGGAGACCTGTCCTTGGTGGTGTCCCCCCAAGGGTTGATATTGTTCACTTATTCATCAGTGACTTGGATGGAGCAGCAGATGCCTCCTCAGCAAAGTTCACTGACTAAACAAAACTGTGGAAGGAGTGGCTGATACCTCAGAGTGCTTTGCAGAAGGTTCATGACAGATTGGAGAGATGGACAGAGAAGAACTGTCTGAAATTCAACAAAGCCAAATGCAGGGTCTTGTACCTGAGGAAGAATAAAACCCCCTGCACCAGTACAGGCTGGTGACTGACCTACTGGAAAGCAGCTCTGCAGAGAAGGACCTTGGGGAACTGGTGGACAACAAGCTGTCCATGAGCAGCTATGGACAAGAAGGCCGATGGTATCCTGAGGTGCATTAGGAAGAGCATTGCAAGCAGGTTGAGGGAGGTGATCCTGTCCCTCTACTCAGCGCTAGTGAAGCCACATCTGCAGTGCTGTGCCCAGTTTTGGGCTGGTCAGTACAAGAGTGACATCATGCTCCTGGACTGGGTCCAGTGGAGGGCAGCAAAGATCATTAGGGGATGGCTAATCAGGGGTTGATTAGGAAGACCCTCCTTGAGTTGAGAGGTTGAACCTATTGCTCCCACCCGTGACTCCTTCCAACGTTAACTATTCTTGGATGCAGCAATGCTTTATAACATGCTATAGCCTTAACAAAAAACACTGCAGCCACTTAAATGGCAGCATCTGTGTGTCATATTTTGAGCTCTGGTGTCAAGGCCTGCTTATACTTTCAATGTAAACACTCATGTCCAAGAACAGAAATGGATGTCCTTCTACATAGGCATCAAATAAGTTCTGTTAGAAAAAACAGGTTGTGCAGGAATGACTGCAGTGACTCTTTAAAGAAATGAAACTCATACGTAAGCAGTATTGAAAGCAGCAACTCCAGCTTTATCTCAGGCTGAGGGCTTCCTGGTGATACTTCTTTGCAGAATGTTTTGAATTCTGAGCCTGACCTCCAGTGTCCCTGAACTGCCTCATTGATCTGCTGGTAAGAAACCTAAAGACAACAGAGAATTACAGTATTCTTTCTTAGTCTGAGAAAAAGACTTTTACTGAACGCAATGAGACTGTAAATACTGTATTACAAAAGATTGACTTGGACACAGTCTGTGCAGTTATGTTTCTGTTCTACATAGGAATCATAGAATGTCACTGTTAATGAATGCTCTTTTTCTCAACCCGATCCAAGTTAACAAGAGCATCTGTGTGGGACAAAAGCTCATTGTTCTTTCTAACCACAAATCCATTGGCTACTGCAGTTGCTAAGCATCTTGAATAACATGACCAAGGAACTAGGCATTGCTTTGGAGATAAGGGGTGGCTCAGGCTCCACATGTTGAAAAACAATGCAATAGTCATCTAACTTCTTAGCTGAAACTCAGAGGTCTCACCACTGTGGGGAATTGCTACTCAGCTGTCCTCTATGATATAGGGATTGTGAGTTATTCTTAGAGGACAGTTATTTACTCTGCAGAACTGTGGCTCTGAGGGATGGTTGTAACAAATTCCATAGCTTTTCCATTTTTCTATTTTTGAAGACCCAACTGATTACAGACCGTCAGTCAAGAATAAAGTGAGGGAGGCTTACAGCATCCCACTCTGTTTGCCTTTATTTGAGCAAAGGACAATGTAGTCTTAATAGGCACTGTTTTTAGGTTAGTAATTAAACTCTCTGAGGAACATGTCTTTGCACACAGAACTACACTAACTATGACTATGTGAAGGCATACTATTAGCAGGTTTGCTACCTGAAGGTGTTCTATTACTTGTGAGGCAGTGGGATTTGGCAGTTCAGGGCCCCAGAGCAGCTTGCAGTTTCATTGCATGTGGCTCAGGGCTGCCCAATCTGCTGCCCCATTTATGTGCCCCATTATGTGCCCCAGTGCTGGGGAGCACTGTGGAAGAGTGAAGGCCAGCTGGTTAATGAAGAAATGATTCCTGCTGCTGGTGGTGGCTAAACAACCATGGGGGTTTTGATAGGGAGAGGAAGGAATTGTTATTGAAAATTGGCAAAGCCTTGGGTAGTGAAGTGAGAGCTGAGGTCATAAGAATCTAACAATACAAGTAAGTAATGGGGATTGGTAGTGAGGGAATCTGGGAGCTTGAAGGAATTATCATGTTTAACACGAAGGAGAAATAGTTTTGCTGTTGAGGAAGGCCATGTCATTATGGGACATTTGTCAGAGGCAAAGAAAGGCAAATGGATGGGGAAAGTAATGTGACTCTGGGAAACAGACTTTATGACATAGGAAACAGGCTGAAAAAGGGGAAGAGGAGCAGTGCTCAGGGTTTCTGGGGACAGAGGGAGAATGTCAGCTGGGTTTAGGTTGTGCTTAATATACCTGGTGTGAAATGACAATTGTAAGAAATTGAGAAAGCTTTGAATGCATCCCTGCTCTGTGTGTTAATGAAGTTCAGCTGCAACTCATGATTTTGAGCAGGGCTTTATTGTATTCCCTGTTTTCTGAGCTGTCTGTGATATTCCTCTTGCCATGTCAAAAAGGAAGTCACATAATCCCTGTAGTCTTTATCTGTTAGGTGTTTATTGAGCTGACAAGACAATGAGAATGCTACATGCATGAAAAATCAGGTGCTTACTTGGAAGCTACTAAGTTTCCCAAGCTGTATTTTAAGAACCTGGAATACAGATGAATTTGTCTTTAATATTTTTACCAGTAGCTCCTAAGTCTAACTTATTAATTCTTACATCATTCTGTCTCTTCTACCTTTTTCCAAAACAGGATGATACCCCTTTCATCTCAGACACTGATGATGAATCTTCATCATGGCCAAACACAGGAATATGTGATTAAGCCCAAATATTATCCAGTAAAAAAAGTGATTTCAGGTGAACAATCTACCGAGGGCTCATTACCACTGAGACTGGGCCAGGATCAACCTGCATCACCTTTTCGATGTGAGTACAACTACAAAAAACATACTCCCTTCTTTCCTCCTACAAAGCCCTCACCCTCCATTTTTTAAGATCTTGAAATTTTCTGCAGTAATACTTCAAGATAGAATTCTTAGATTAGCAAATGCTCCAACATTCTGGATTTTGTGGAGAAGCAAAACAGATTTTCTGGATTCATTGTTGGAATTTCATCATGCTATTTCTAGATGATGGGTTTTCCTTCAGATAAAAGGTGCTTTGTGAACACTTCACTAAAATAGGCATAAATATGAGTGTTTTCAGTGTCAGTATGATGGATACCGTTTTTGGAAAGCTGGAATCCAGGACTGTGGTCTCATTGGTGACTATTTTTCTCTATATTTAATTTATTATGTGTTTATGAACTTGTGCACAGTATGGAGGCTGCATGAGAGTTTCTGCTTCATATTTATTAAAAAAGGATTGTGTAGGTGCCCAGCTTGTGGCCTTGGCTCATGCCCCGTTGTGTGGGGAGCTTGAGGACAAGTTTTGGCTTAGAAGAGGAAGAGCTTGATGAATTATATGTCAGGTATTACAGACCGTCTGCTGGCTTGATTTGGAGAAAAGTTCCTGCAGTTAAATAATGGACTGATTAACAATGACACCTTAAGGTACTTGCAGTCTCCTGACAGATTTCCTCTGCTGTAGCACAGAGAATTATATTCTTCTGAGGTTTTAGGGAAGAACCTTCTAAATCTTTAAATAGAATTTCTATGTGTATCTTTGCATTTCTGCATTGCATATCTTTATGCTCTGTCCATTTATACTGAAATACAACTCCCTGCTTCCTTTTCCTCAAGTGTAAGTTCATGGATGGTAAATGAGAATATTGCCTCTAATGAGAGGAACAGTGGGCAGCTGGAGGTCTTTCAATTTACATTTTCAGAGTGGTGAAATATGCTTCTTGCAAAGCACTACCTCCCTTTCTCAGAAGCTTCAGAAAGATATTTAATCACATTGTCAACATGAACCAGTAGTCTCTTTTGCAGTTAAGATTATTACTTTTCTTCCACACAGCAGTCGTTTTCCTTCAAAAAATATTGTGACCACTGTAATTGGATTGTGTCTGTCACTTCTGACTCTTGCTTACTCCAAAGAGTATACAAATTCCAGGTTGCATAGCACTGGTATTTGGAGTGACTGTTCTTGGCTGGATTCTGGCCAAAAAAGTCTTCCCTTTTGCACCTGTTTTTCAGGCTGTTTGAATTAGTCTACCTTAGATACCCTCAGTGTTATTTGCAAGTACTAAGCTGCCACTAAGTGAATGGGTTCTGTCAGATGTCTTTTTACTTCTATAGTAGCATAAGGAGAGAATTCCATACAGCAGTAAGACAAAGGAGCCAGTGCTTCTGGCTCTTCCTAGCTTATTTGAACCCCACTGTTAGTTACAGCATTCTGAGGGTGTCTTAGTTCAGGAGGAACTAAGATTTTGCTAACCAAGGAATAATCCCTCTCCTTTGAATTTAGAAAAAAACA
>JAWWMP010000116.1:33378878-33402816 GCA_035047865.1 Dendrocincla tyrannina | reverse complement strand
GGGCGTTGGCTCCGAGCTGTTTGGAAGGAATTCCACCTTGGAAAGAGTTTCCACCTTAGGTTTGAAACTCTGACAGAGGGACATGGCTAGGAGAAGGAAAACCAGAAGTTTAAGAAAGAGAGTATTTTTTAAATCAAATTCTAAGAAACACCTCAGTGAGCAGTGCATTAGTAAAACATTCTACCCTTATTGAAAAGCTGATGGTTCCTAAAACAGCCAGAGGACAGGTAGTTAGAACAGATTTTATGGCCTGATAAGATCAGCCATGAATTAGTTGTTGATTTAGAGGTAAAATGCAAGACTAAGTGCAAGGCTATTTCAATGACGTTGAAATTTCTGATAATGGGCTCTTCACTAGCCTATTTTGCTTCCACTTACACATTTGTGAGGTGTGAGTTAGTGATGGCAACTTCTGATGAAGCAGTTTAAGTATCTGCTAGTGCAGAGTGCACTTTGAGCTGTGTTACTAGAGTTTGTATATTGCTAGCCTGAACAGGACACCTAGAACTTGGCCAGTTTTATCTTTTTAGGGTGGCTTCTGGTTTCTAGAGGTGCTGGGATGAACTCTAAGAATAGAAGATTACTTGTTTTCTTACAAGTTCAGTGTTAAACATCTACTTTCAGTATTTTAATGTTAGGGATGTTTGAATTAATTACAGTGAGGTAAGATTACAATGTCAAAGTTCATGTCAGGTATTCTGTGATAACCACCAATATGCAGTTCCTAGTCCTGTCTTGAACCGAGAGACAGGCTCTGTAAATTAGTTCATACTTAGTCAAGGTTGACATTAATTGTCTAGCTAATTTATGAGAGTGGCTGATGACCTCATGGTATTTTATCATTGCTCTTAAATATATAATCTTGTTCATTGGCAAAGCCTCTTACTGAGCAATGGAATTGGAAATGGCAATGTGGAAATACTTGAAAAGGAAGGGGGGGAAAATGTAATAATCTTACTGAAAAAACAAAACCCAGAAAGTTTGTACCAAATGCTTCAAGACTTTTTTTTTATCATTAAATTTTTTTCAGAGAAGAGAAAAAAAACCCCAATACCAATAATACTTGGTGGTATTGTCCAAGAGTTCATGGTTTTCAACTGACAGGGAGTGCAAAGCAAGTTATTCTGTTATTTTTTTTCTGAACATTTCTATGCATTTTACTTGAAAGTATTAAAACTGTGACAGAGATTGGAATCTGTGAAAGATGCATGCCATAGAATAAATTTATTTTTCTAACTGTAGCTGCACTTGGTGTTGATTTCTCTGGACTTGTATAAGATTATTTCAATCTGGTGACATGAAATAGCCTTGAAACTGGAAAAACTGTCAGTCTTGAGTTACCTTCAGCGACACGTCTATCCTGGCAGACCTAAATGAGATGTGAGCTACTAGTAGGCTGGGGAGAAAACTACCACCCTGAGTAGGTGCTTCTGAGCATCCTCTGATTCACAGAAAGTCAGTCATGCTGGAGTGTCCTGTAATAGTGTTGTCAGATCAGCTTTTGGAGATACTAAGGTAAAAAATATTGAAGATTAGTCACATTAAATGTTTTTTAATTAAAATTAACTTAAGGTTCCTCCCACAGTGTTTACTCTGGTGTACTTTTGAGCAGTTTCACTTCACTGATAATGCTCAGAACATTCAGTAAATTAGTCTTATTAAAGAGAGCATATAGTCTATTCCTTTTTTGGCTTTTAAGCTGAATTTTACTGTAAAACTATATATCATATCAGCAGAGCTTGAAAATTCAATAATTCCTTGGAGTTACAAAAGTATTTAAAGTTACTCTGGGATGTGAAATTGAGTTACCTGCCAGTAGCCATTTCTACTATCAAGCATTTTTTTCCTCTGTGGGATACAAGCCATCTCCTAAGACTAGCTAGTGTAACAAGTCTTAAAGCTTGCATAAAAAATTTAATTTCTGGGTGCTAAATTTGTAATTGTCATTCATTGTGTCTAGTAGGTGAGGCTGTTAAAATTGTTCATAGTGCTTTTTAAGGAGTCTTTTGTTTTGAAAACAAAACAAATCAAAACCCTACCCGGGAAATAATGTTAAAAATCTGAAACATTGGTTTGAGTTCACGGACTTATTCAAATTTTCAGAATGGTCACATTTTGGTGTCGTAATGAATTCTATCTCCTTATGCCTTGCATTGTAATACAGTTTAATTCATATGGCTGTATATTGTTTTTTTCAAAAGGCTCATACTATATACAGTATGGAAAGACAGAGAAAAATCAGGACCCATAAGTGGGTTTTAAAGTGTTTGTTTTTAGACCTGAAATGCTATTTTGTTTGCATACTTCTAAATAATCTGTAAAAGATATTACACTGTAAAGCATTGATGAGATTCTATTCAATCAGTACACTTATATTTAAGCTAGTGTAAATTAATCTTCAGATATCTTTGTGTTGAATTAGCAGATACTTAAGGATAAGACTTTGCAAAATCAGAGTCTTCTCAAACAAATGGAAATAGCTCACGTTGATTAGACTGACAGCTGCAGAGAAAGTATAAACATGGTTTTGCACCAGTAGGAAGGCTGAATAGTGCTAAAAATAAGCTTGCAGTGGAATTGATATGGTCAGCAAATGAAAACTGAAAATAATGACATCATGTGGATCTAAACATTTGTAATGTAAATATTAGAAATACCTTAACATGTAGATGAGGCCAGCCAAATGTAAGACTTACAAGCCACTATGTCTTATATAAGCTCACCATGAACTGAGTAATTCTGAAGGGATGAATTACTTGCTTAAAGGTACATACCATCACACTTGCCTGTAAATCTGCCTAAATACTCAGAGTTAAAAATTCTCTAACAGTAACAATGGCAGCAGCACAGAAAGTTCAACTGTAAAATTCTATTTGCGACCTAGTAGTCTGAAATAGTAGGAAGATATTTTTAGTAAATCAGGTGCATGTACCTCAGATATTTCCCATTCCTTTCTTAATGGCACTGTTGAATAGTAACCACTAGACAGGGTAGCATGGGTCCTCTAAATATCAATGCTTATCTCCCTGGCTTTATAAATACAATACTGAAGAAAATTAATTAAAGCAATTCTCTGTGCTATTGGTCTAAAATGTGAAAGTATATGATAATAAGCAAATTCTAAACCAAATGTACTCTTTCTGGAATTCCTTTCAACATAGTTTTTGGGAGAACCGCTTATTAGAGCAGGAAGACACTAGAGGGTTCTCATTTTCACGCTATCCACTTCTGGTGCAAAATGGTTCTTCAGAAAATGCATTTAAATACATGCCTCATTTTCCAGCCTGAAATGGTTGAGGGCTAGTTTTTCATGGCACTATGCGTTTTGCCTGTCAAGCTGAAAAGAGTGAAATTTCCTCTTCTGAAGTCAGGTGCCTGCATGTGTAGGACAATTTTATACACCCCTTCAGCAGGCTACACTTCCCTGTGAGTACAATGAGATGCCACCTCTTCCCTGTCTTAGATGCACATCAAGAAAAGACATTAATGAGTGCCTGAAGTCACCACAGAATGTTCTAAAAGCAGAAGAAAAACTCAAGAGTAGCTATAAAGTACAACAGGAATGTTATTGTGTGAAGTAAATAAAGCATGTGTTTATGTAATGATAAAGAAGGAAGGAAGAAGGCAGGATAAGAAGGAAAATGAGACAAATCTCTCTGTTCAGGAAGACAATATGACAAGTATGTGAATTTTGCAATTGAAGTTGTGTGTTTATAAAACTAAATACTATGGCAGACTTTTTTCCTTCAAGAGATATGACATGTATTCCACAAATGCGTCTGTATGATTTGACATTCTACTGGAGTTCAGAGTTGACTTTAGAGGAAAAGCTCCATCAGGTCTTTGCTGGGTTGGATAGTCTTTTCCCCTTTTTTGATATTTGTTTGTGAAACCACTGCATAAAGAGCAAAATAATTCTCTCCCTGGCTTGTCTTAACTGGAGCATTGCATCATGATCCTTGTAACTTCCGCCTATCAAGATATTTACAGATGTTAAACAGTGGTAACTTTCCTAACAAAGTTTTGGGAAATTTGGAGGTCAGGGAGGATGTTAAAGCTATACCCTGAACAAGGCACAGCCAGCAGAATAAGGTGGCTAAAAAGAGAATGAACACTTAGAAGACTAACAAGAAGAAATAACAGAAAAATCACAGCATAGTATATTTGGAGGGAATGTAGAGAGAAATTCACTTCAGTCACTCATGGGAACTGACATTCATGTCTTGCTATTAGTTGTACATAATCAAACACAAATGAATAGGGGAAGTGCAGAAATGTACAGGACTTTTTGTTTTGTGTTCTCAAATGCAAAACATTTGCACATGTTCCAAAGCCTTTGCTCCCATTCAAGAGACAGAAGGAATTTTTCAGGGATGTTCTAAAAAGTTTAAGAAAAAAAAATTGGTGCTGTCAGCATCAGGGTCAAACAGCACTACGGTTTTTTTGAGGACAAAACCCAAACAAGTTCAGTGAAGCATCCTTTTCCTCTCTCCTCCTTAATAGCATTACCCATCCTATTATGGAACGGCATGGCAGTTCATAACAGCCACGTGAAGTTTGCTTTTGATTCCAGCAGGACTTGGGAACAGTGGGCTAAACTCAAGATACAAATTAAGTGGCTTAACTAGATACACACTAATGCAGTTAACTGTCAAATCAAGCAGCACATTTACTTGGATTTTGCTTCAAAGATTGAGTGACAAATTCTGAAAAAACTTTAACAAATGAATGCCATTTATTTAGCAATTATAAAATACTGTAGAGTTCTTTGAAGACCTTGGAGACAGAATAGCTCTGTATAAATACAAACTGTTTCACTCAATATACTGTAGCTGTAAGCATTTTAGCAATAGACTTTCTAAGCTTTGTGATTGTTTGTGTATCCATGAAGGGCTCACAATTGAGCCCAGCAAATCAGCATCCCTCGAAAAGTACTGTATTTTTATCTTTGACTCTGAAAAGATTTTATGGCCCTGAGCCCATCAGTTGAATGTGTGACAGGCAAAGGCTGCTGGTGCTTTTATAGAAACTATTTTAAATGTTGCATTCACCCAAAAATGAATTATCATCTATAAGCTTTAAAACACAGAGATGGAGACTGATATACAGCACCACGAGGAAAAATGTTGGAAAACCAGATTGGTGATCTGGCAAACAGAATTAAAATCAATTCAAAGACTGCTATAGCTGGGGGAAAACATAGACTGAGGCAAATGCATCTCAACTGCTGCGATGAAAGAGAATTGGCTTCCAACCCAAAAATTTCTCAAGAAGAAAAAAAAAAAAGAGAAGAGGCTTTCCAGAAAATTCTGTAGGGGAAAACCTCTGTGATGTGTTTGGAAAATGTTACTTTAGGTGGATATAGAAACTGGTTGGACCCACACAGACATTAAAAGTCCCTTAGCCAGGGGTAACTCAAGAGTTGCTGTGATACAAGTTTTTGATATCAAGAACTGATTCTGATTGTTGTGAGTAGTTGAGTCTGGTTTTCTTCATGGGAGAGGTGAAAGTGCTCTTCTTTATCAGAGCTGTTGCCTCTGCCACAAGGCATGAATAAATGTTGATGAAAAAGGTACTGCAAGAAGAAGGTCCTTTCGTACCCAGTGAAACATTTCAGAATCAGCGGCATCCTTATGTCTGTTGTCATTCTTTCCCATCTTCAAAAAATTAAGGGGAAGAAAAGATCTTGGCTTCACGCAATGATGAGAGAGAAGATTTTTAATGGTGATTCAGCATGCAGAGGCAGCTGTGTTCATTTATAACTTAATTCCATGATGTCCTGTCCTTTGTCACTGTTTACAGTTTGTTGATTTCTTTAGTGCTTTAGTTGTTTCCTTTCAGGAAATGGAATGCTAAGTGGATATACTTAGTAAGGTAATAGTGCTTTAATTTTTATTCCCTATTTAGAAATTATAAACATTGATTGTTGCACTTTAGACTTTTTTCTCATTTAAGGGAGTTGCTTGTGTTGGGAGGGGGAAAGTGTCTGTCTGTCTTAAGAATTTATCTTCTCAATAAGTAATGCTCTCCCAGCATAAGACTTTTAATACTATTATTTGCTATTTGTATTACTATTGTGAAAGTATCCCAAATAATTACCTTAGGCAAAATGCATAATTTCAAATGAGTGAGATCATGAGTCTCATTCCCAGTGTATAAAGACCAAATTCAGACCTTCTTGAAAGAGTCTTGTTGATAAAGTGGGCAGTGGTGTTGTATTATTGGTAATAATAAAGCTACTGTGTGGCTGTAAGTTTGTGTAAAGATGCTCATTTCCTGCACACTGCAGAAGCTAACCTGCAGTAGCACTAGGCAGAAAATGGCTTGTGGTGGGCTGTGAAGTCACTGCTGCTTCTTTGCAGCTGAGATGAGGATTGTGTAGAATGACTTTCTGCCTTGGGTCTATGTCTGTGTTTAAATGTGGCTTTTTGGCTTTTGTTCCCATATCTCTTGAGTGAAAACCTTTTGGGTCCAGATATGCTTAGGTACCTAAGAAGCTGAATAACCCAAATGGAAGCTTATAAAGGCTTGTGCACCTGAGTGCTGTGCTGGATTGCTTACAGCTGGAGATGTATCCAGCCCCAAATCTGAAACATGAATATGAGCTCTTAGACATGAGACTCTTGAAGAGCTTTAAGTTCTGCTTCGAGAAAATGCTTCACTCTGAAAAAGACAGGCCATCTGGGTGCTAATATTTTGGGCAAGTCATACCTGAAGCTGTGGCACTTGAATGCCTACCTATCCTCAGAAGGGCCGTCAACTAAACTCTCCAGCAGGATTAAGCTCCATAAGAAATGTTATAGCATAGTCACAGTGTCTGGAACCCAGCTGTAGTGAAGAGTCACCCAGATCTTCAAAGAAATGTGTCTGAGCCCTCAGTGAATTTGAGCTAAACAGTCTTAGGTCCTCAGCATTTCCTGTTTAATGGGTTGGGCACATTCCTTCTCAGTGTGCTAGTTAGGCTGCTTGCTCCATGCAATTTACTCTTCTTATCCCTTGAAAAAGATATCTAGGACTGATTAGAAGTATAACTCAAGGCTAAAATATAGCTCTTTAGCATCATATCCATTTTTGGATCTAGTTTAAATGTAATATCTTTAAACCAAATAAACACAAAACAGATTCAAAGTACTATTGCCCAATAAGTTTAGCTGAATAGAGGTGCGGCCATTCCATTAGACATCAAACCACTTTGCAGTCTCTAATTTATTTGGGTTGGTACCTTTTTCTGGATTGTTCTGAACTATGTGAAGGGAAATGATAGTCATGTTTCTCATTACTAGCTATTGATTAGTGTTAAAAAATGCTTTAAAGAGATACAGCATGTCTGTAGTTTAAGATAGGATGTTTGTTGCCTGAGGATTGCATATAAAGAATATTTGTAGTGGTAAAAAAGACAAGGAAGACAAAAGGTGATTGATAAAACCTCCTACCAGAGATCCCAGATTTCAGATCTATATGCGATTTGTATGTTATGCATTTACACAGGATAAAAATGATTGTAATTCCTGTGAATTCCTCTGACTTGCTCTGAAAAGGCTGCGTTAGTGAGAGAATTTATCAGCAAAAGGCTTCTAGTGGCACGTAAACAGAATTATGCATGTCTTTCTAAACAATCTCAGCACTTGTGCCTGCATGCGCTCCTCTGGTACTTTTAAGTGACAGCCATCCATATAAAGCTGAAGCAACCTGTGTTCTAGACACTAAGGAGTTTGTCAAAATTAATGAAGAAAACCTATTTGAATCAAGGTTGCTGTAATAAATTACTTCAAAGTACACTGTTTGCCTTCATCTCTATCTCAAATGGAGATTCATGGAATAGAAGAGTGGCTTATTTGCCTCTCTAGAACAAACCATACATTTTTCTGTAATTTAGTGTGTTTTGGAGGGTGGTGGTGGTGAGAATTCTCTCTGTCCTATTCTGTGACAGGGAGCATGGAAGGGATTATATCCTTGTGATAATCAGGAAGGAAAAGACTTTTCCAGGTATCTTCTTTTCAGTTATCTTCCTCCTTACCCTGATAGCATCACTTTTTCTGGATGATTTCTTTTCCTGTCTCAAGCATGCTGGAGAAGCAAGCAGGGCTTAAAAAGAGGGTAAAGAAACAAGAGCACAAGAGAAGTAGGAAGTCTGAGAGCTCAGTTCTGATCGGATGGAGAAGATTGTGGTAGGAGCACCTCAACAAGACAGAAGAAAATGATGTAAAGGTGTAGTGACATGGCTAATCAGAAATGAGCTTATAGAGAAGTGTGTAATAGTGGCAATAGGAATGGCAACAAAAAATCTGTGCATATTCCTGTTCAGTTACTGTCATAATAACTGGATTGTGTTTTGCTCTTTTTGAAGCCCTTTTGGTTTGCACGAAGACAGTAGAATTCAGTACTTGAAAAGTGACAAAATGTCAAAGGTATTAACTGATGAAATACTTGTAAGGTCATACAAATGCAACAAAAATGCAAGTTACAGAAATAACAGAAATTAGAAGCAATGCTAAATTATTTGCATTTCAATAATGTGTTGCTGTAGCTGTCTACACCGGTTAAATCAAATACAGCTTGTTGTATTGCTGCCTTGCTCAAAATGTTTGACTGGATGGGTGTGCACAGGTACACCTCACCTCATGCAGAACTGGGGGAATGTACTTTAAGCATCAGAGGTGTTAGATCTTTGATGAAATAAAGCTGGATCATCTTACTTTTAATTTGGTTGACATGCCTAATTTCTCCCAATGCATGTGAAAAGAGAACTAAATGTGAGGTGTGCAAAGGAATGGTAACAAAGTTTCTGGAAAGAGCAAAGCTATACTGCTCTTCTTAAAGGTAGGTATTATATATTGAAGCCAAAAATCAAATTAGTCAGGAGCTGTGCCTTGCTTTTTTTGAATCCATGTAGTTTTCAGACTTGTTTGTGCTTGTGACTGTTACAGAAAGAATTAGGTTCATATTCCCCCTAATTTTTAGATGGGCAAGGTTTGAATACAGGAGTTTTTACTCCTATGCTCAGAGCAGAGTAGGGGCTGAGTTCAGTCCTGCTCAGGTCATGCAAGGAATGTTCCATACTTGCTTTATGGGGATGATAGCTGTATCAGCAGATCAGAATGGTATTTGGGAGATCTGTGTCCCTTTGGCCTAGCTCGCAGATTGGCTCTTAGTATGAGGTATGAGTAGTGCACTGTTGGGAGAGAAAAGTAAGTTATACCAATAGAAGGATTTTGTGTAAAGCTGTATTAAGTAATGCTGCTGCTCTCCCTAACATTGATCAGACCTCAGCTGCAGTATAGTGTGGTTTTGGACAGCATGCTTGAAGGAAGATGAGGACCAAGTAAGTGGTCTCAAAAGCAAGGGAACTGTAGACTGCAATGACGTCTTCCCTCAATCTTCTCCAGGCTGAACAGATAAAGTGACCTCAGCCACTCCTCACACAGCTTCTCCTCAAGGCCCTTCACCATCTTCTTTGCCCTCCTTTGGGCACTCTCTAATGGCTTAATATCTTTCTTATATTGCATTGAGAAGGATACGACCTGTTACACTGGAAAAAGTTTGGGTGGTTTTGGTCTGGAAAAAATAAGACCTAGGGAGATGCATGGTAGCAGTCTTCAAGTATGTTAGAAATTGATCCACAGAGGAATAGTGTTTTGTCAGTTTGTTGTATATAAAGCAGGGCAACAGTATGCTTGAATTGCTACAAGGGAAACGTGGATTAGGTATTAGGAATATAAAGAATTTATAGTAGGAGAGCCTGGAGCACTACAAAAATTTCTTCAGGGAGGCTGTGTAATCTGCACAAATAGAAGGGGTTTGAGGATAGTCTGGACAACCTTTTGTTTTAATGTTGCTGGTTTATCCTGTATTAGAAAAAAGAAGAGGGGGGAGATTAGGTGACCTCTCTGTCTCTTTTGGTCCTTTCTGTGCCTCGCAAGGCTTATATTCCTCTCAATGTGTAACCTGAAATTTAGGGAAGATCTGGCTCTGGTCTGTATGTCAATCTAGTTTATCTATACCCTTTTTGTTTTCTTTTTCCTGTTTGTTTATTATCCTTCTTTTTTAGCTTCTAGCCTTAGAAATCTTCCAGATGATGATATTCCTAAGATATATAATAGCTAAATTCAACTTTGGGGCCTAGGTTTTTGGTTGGGTGGTTGGGTTTTTTTTTGTTGGTTTGGGTTTTTTGTTTTTTCTTTTGTGTTAAATTGATGACTAAGTGGTGACAAGACAGAACTTCCTCATGTATTGTCGCAAATGGAAAAAAGTCATTTGGCAATAGTTCCAAGAGCTTAATTGTTTTACATATGTGGTTGATTTTTATACAATGTCATTTTTCCTTTTGGCTGAACAAGCATATCTAGTAGTAAGGACTCAACCAGGTGGATCGATGAAATAACTGGGAGACACTTGTTTTAGGAAATGAGTAATTTCCTTCTGCTTCTTTCCAATTTAACTAAGAAAAAAGAGGGTGTTGGTCATCTGAGAATTTAAAATGTTGAATCTGCTAGCTGTTTAAACACTAATTAGCTTTAATTTGAGAAGTTTTCATTTCAAAGCTCTCCTCATGTATCGTGATAATAATTTGGAAATGTGAAATAGCCTGAGATAATCTACCATCCCTGGGAAGAAAATGTAACTTTAAGACAGAATCTTCAGGTCTGATGACATTGTGTAGATAAACATATGAAAACATACTGGATTCTGTGCAGAAGTAGGGTCTTATGATAAGAGAGTAGCGTATATCATTATTGGAGGTCCTGATGGAAAGCCTACAGTTCTATTAGTTTTGTTTCTTCAGGAGATTTGCCTCAGGATATTTCTCATAAGTGAAGATATTAAAGAAGAAAACCCTCACCCCACAACAAACAGCAACAACAAAACCCACCAAAACCCCATAACCCCTCTTAAGGTAGCCTTAGAAATTGTTGTGCAAGGATTATCGGTGTTGTATGCATAAGCTCTACTGTGTACTTGGCTGGTAGAAGCTGCTGCTTGTGTTGTTTTTTGGTTTTTTTTTAATTTATTTGTTGTCGATCATTTTGATTAGATGACTGCAAAGCACAAACCTATCATATACACGTTAACATCAGTAATTTTTGACACATTAAAATATTTTTCTCTCTTCACCCCACTTGACCTATGTAGTCATCTCTTTAACCGAATACCAATTCTGCTTTCACTAGTGTTGCTAGCCCATTGTCTTCCTGCAAAACAGGGACATGCCACAAATCATCTGAGCTCCACTACAGCTATTGAATGCTGTCAGAATGTTGGAGCCGTGAGGGCAGCCTGAAACCCGAGGAAAAAAAATGTGTTTATAGAAATTCTTCTAGAAAAAAACAAAGTCTGAGTTGAATTACACAGGGACCCAGGAGGCTGAGGAGAAATCCTTCAGCTTATACAGCTCTGCCCAGGCAGTGTGTGAGCCATTGCGACCACCTGCACATAAAATCTGCCCACCTGCCATGTCTTAGCTCATTCACCTCTTCTGCTATTGCAGGAAAAAAAGAATCAGTTTGTCATAGTGGACAGCAGGGGCAGAAACAACTCTCTGAAGAAATCCTTTTGCTCGTATTTTCCATTTCTCCTGCAGTTGTTGCTAAATCATAAATTTATCACAGCAGGAGCTTGCTATGTTCATGATATTATATCATAGTGACTTAAGGAGATGGAAAGAAAATCACATATATATGGGGCCAATTTTCAACTGAAATCTCATCACTTTACCCAGACATCTTTCTTTTTTTAATCTGGCTCAAGAATTTTGCAGATTTTTGAAATTATGGGTACATTCTTCTGCTGATCTCTTTTGACAAATGTATCATGGAGTTCTTAAGTGTAAGTGAGCCTGGACTACAAGGCAGGATGATGGCGCTGTTGGCTGAGTATCCTCATTGTAAATTTGCTGCCTAGCTCAGGGATGAAGCTTTATCCAGTTTTAGTAATCTTGATTATCTGATTAAAATAGCAATCTGAGTTTATCTTCAGTTCTGCCATTTTTTTTCCACTAGCTTTGCTATTTATTTGGTGTTTGTTCTACTTTTGTTGTCTTTCATTATGCTCATTTATTTATCTCATCTCACATGTGTATTTCTTCAGTCTGGTGTTATACTTAAGATCATAGCGAGGTGTTTCATTTCCACATGTTTAAAAATTGGTCTTGAAGAGTTTATGATACATTTGTCTATATATATGTAAAAAAATTATCCCAGGTGTTTTGCTGTACCACTGTAATTTTTTTTCCAGAAGTGAATTTGAGATAATCTAAGTTGCAGATTTTGTCATGTCTATGTCACAGTGGCATCAAAAGTAAAGGTTCTGGAGTTTAAAGAGAAAAATAGTCTGTATGCTTCCTTAAAAATACTCATTTAATATGAGCTAGAGTCCAAATTCAAAAGAAGTTAAGGCTGTAGCAGTAATGGTATTTTTCTAGCATGAAATTTTGGGGTTTAACTTTAATCCTGCAAAATCAACGAAGAAATATTGAAGGATATAATTTCTCATTTAGAATTAATTTTTCCTCTTTGGAGAAGAGAGGGGGAAACAATCCCCTGAATACAGAAGAGAAGAAAGGGAGGAGGTTCAAGGAAGTCCAAGAGCCTAAACTTGCTGTTTCTGCTGAAAGCTTCCTTACAGGAAAAGGGCTTGTGGTCTGTTTTGAGTTCGTATTTGAGTGCATTAAGCTCACTGTTAAGGTCCCTAAATCTCAGAATCTGTGAGGATGATAGTACTGTCTGCTTAGGTGCAGCTGCAGAGAAGAATGATAATCTCTGCCTTGAATCACCAGCTCATGCACTGGTCAGTTTTCAGTTCAGATACCATCATTAGCTTTGTATCCTTCCTAAATGTCTCCAGAAGAATTGAAGTTAAAAGATGTGGCCTGCTAGGCAATCAGAAGAAAATAAGTGGCATTATATTTTTCATAAATCTAAGAGAAGGATGGAGCAAAATCTCCCTGTGTCTAAAGAATATGAAGCTGTCTTGTTTCTATCAGTTTGCAATTATCGAAACAGAAATATCTGAGAATTAAATGTGTTCTATAGCAAAATAAGTAGCATAAGTCATGTGATGGGTGAAAAACTGGCTGACAGGTTGGGCATAGAGAGCTGTAGTAGATGGGATTACATCAAGCTGGCGACTGGTGGCTAGTGGGTTTCTATAGAGCGTCATTCTAGAGCCAGTGCTCTTCAATGCAGTTTTGGGTGCCACAATATAAGAAGCCTCTAAAACTATTGGAGAGTGTCCAGGGGCCCTGAAAACAGTGTAGGGTCTTTAGGGGAAGCTGTGTGAGGAGCGGCTGAGGTCACTTGGTCTGTTCAGCCTGGAGAAGAGGAGGCTGAGGGGAAACCTCATTGAAATTACAACTTCCTTGTGAGGGGAAGAGCAGGGGCAGGCACTGATCTCTTCTCTGTGGTGACCAGGGACAGGACCCGAGGGAATGACCTGAAGTTGTGTCAGGGGATATCTAGGCTGGATATTAGGAAAAGGTTCTTCATGCAGAGGGTGGCTGAGTAGTAGAACAGCTCCCCAGGGCAGTGGTCACAGCACCAATCCTGACAGAGTTCAGAAAGTATCTGGACAATGCTCCCAGGCACTCTTGGGGTGGTCCTGTGCAGGGCCAGGAGTTGGACTCTGTGTGGGTCACTTCCAAGTCAGGATATTCCATGAAAAACATTGCTGAATAATGATTTGAATCTTTGTAGGGACTAGGGCTCACACCATGTTGTTTACAAGGTGTCTTCCCTGAAAAGCTGTGTTTAAATATTCTTTCATGGTTACTTTTTATCTCTTTAGATACTGATCTGTGTTTTTGAAACTACTGTTCAACTGTTGTTACTCCCAAACTTAAATAATAGTGTTTTGTCATCCAAAAGCATTGGAAGGCAAGCTTTACAATTGCCATTGAGTCTCATACTAAGGCATCTCTACTACTAAAATAATTGTGCTACAGGATTTTTCTGCTATAAACTAAACTGCGATAAAAATTAACCTGTTCTTTGTGGACATGTTGTACCAAATATTTCTTGGTAGGAGATGTACTTGGTTTATACAAAACATTTCTGGGTATCAGGTAGAAGAACAAGACTGTGTGGCTTCCAGGTTCCTCCCCAATACCATGGCAACACAAACCGCATGATCTCCATCCAGTTTCAGTATTTGCTCAGTGGGCTCCATCACATGTTGAGCTCTGCATTTTCTTCACTACCAATCTTGACAAAGCCAAATTATTGTTTTTAATAGCTAAGCTGGAAAACTTGTCTGGGTGTCCCAATACTGGTTTCTACAGTGTAGGCAGGACCTACTTTTGTGACTCAACTGTTGTTTTAATTACATCACATCCTAAAGGAAAAATATTACTAAAACATTTGAAAATATAAAATATAAAATGGACTCCCTTCTTGTAAAATGTATATATAAAACTTTGCAAATAAAATATGAAGATGGAAGTATTGCTTGTGAAGCTGTGCTTAGAACTTCCAAGCTTTGCTTTTGTTATCCTCAGCAGTTCACAGATCACTTATGTCTGCTTATTGGTAAAGGTGTATTCATTTTTGTAAGAAATGCTCAGCATCCAAGAAACTGAGATATCTTCTAAATCCACTAAAATCACAATTTTAGCCTTTAATTGAAATATTCTATTCCTGTGTCTCTCTGGGCTCTGCTTTTTCTAACCATTGTTATGTTTCTAAGCATAAGGTGGGAGCATATGTGCTACAGCTGCTGTTCAAATAGAGCAGTGTCTTTACCGTAGACAAAACAGTTGGCACAATTGCTTTAATTTATTTGTTTATGAAGAGCCAGAAGAAGGCTTTATATTCTTTTGAAGTGGGAAGATTTTCTTAATTTTCCTGAGATTTAAAAAAAAAAAAAAAGTTTGTCCAGAGGCTATTTCATAAACTAGGTTAGGCAACTGTCCAGCAACTTTTTATTTCTATGGCTTGAGGAAGGAGATTCTTCTCTTTCTGTGCATCATTTCTTGGCATTGTTAGGTTTGATAGGAAAATATTTATTAATAGTTTTCACAAAGATGCTATGATATATTTACAAGAATTTGCTGAATTTATTAGGAAGTCTGCAGAGGACAAACTGTTTTCTTTCTTTAATTGCAAATGGAATCTGTTCTTTTTCCTAATTTTCCTAATGAATAGTTTTAATATCTTTTTTGTCTTAAACTGTTAGTTGTAAGATCAAATACATCTGGTTTTAGATATAATTCTGTAACAAGAAATTCTTCTAATTTGCGTAATTTAAAAGTTAGTGTTTGTGCAGTCTTTATTATTTCAGGTTTTTAAAATAACTGTAAGTATATGAAAAAAGAGAATCCAGCCATTTTTCATCTTTGATCTCAGTATTTTAAAGCACTGATACTTCCTCAGCCTTTTCTCTGAGCTATTTATTTCTTGAACAAAGGCTGACAGCAAAGCTCAGTCTATAATATGTAAATCCTTGTGGAAAAATAGTGCCAAAAAACTGTGAAGAAAAAAATGGGTCCAGGCAGCTGCGTCACAAGGTTTGACCACTTCGGGCTGGGGTGCCAGGAGATTTGAGACAGATGTTTTCAGACATGCCGCATGCCTAAAACATTTCCAGGGGTCGAGCTACAAATAGTGACTTAATAAGTGCAGAAACAGGGAAAGTATGTAGGGGTACACAAGAGTTTATTCACCTCTAGGTGCACAGCCAGCCTCTTTACATTACATCTGCCTGTCAGGGCTGGCTATTTAAGCTGTCATGCCCTTGGTATTGCTCTTTGTCTGCCTGTGAATAAAGTGCAGCATTGTGATTACTAATCCCACTCCAGTGACTTGACTTTAAATGTGGTTTTGGAGCGGATCCCGGAGTTCTGTTTGCTAAGCTTCCTACTCCTGTTTCAGAGACACCACTGGAGATCTATGAGAGAGAGCACTGCAGACTGCCCTCCTCCTGTAGACCTGTCGCCTTCCCCCCCCCACGCCTTTTTTTTTTTCCCCAAAAACTTTTTGAAGGAAATCAATGGATACCAAAGTGATCTGCTTATTTTTCCTTTTTTCTTTGCCTCCACTGACAGTGGGAAATCACACTGGTCGTATCAAGGTGGTCTTTACACCCAGCATCTGTAAAGTGACTTGCACCAAAGGCAACTGTCAGAACAACTGTGAGAAGGGAAATACAACCACCCTCATCAGTGAAAACGGCCATGCTGCTGACACTCTGACAGCCACCAACTTCCGAGTAGGTAAGTGCCCTGAAACTGTATTTGTCCTTAGCTGTCCTCTCTTGACTAACAGAGGGAGGGGATGTTTTGTTATTAATACCAGTTGTGCATCTGTTAGTCTTTGTTTGGAGGGCTGTGCTGAGTAGGAACCATTGTATGTTAGACAAGCTTTCTGGTATCCTTCGGAAATGTTCCCGAAAGTTCCTTTTGTGTCAGAGGAGAAAAAGCTCCCATATTTTTCATGTGAATTTTCAGCTGCAGGGCTGCAACATGCTAAGCTGAAGCTTTTGGTGAAATTCATCCCTCAGAGCTTGTCTTAGTAAATAGAGTAAATAAAGATTCCACAAAATTTGTTTCCTCTTTTTTATTTGTTGAATAGGTATCAAATGCACATAAATTCACTGTGTTAGCTAGACTTTGTTTTCAAAAATTTATTCAGCAATTCCTTAAAACTGCAATCCTTTTTGAAATATGCATCAGCTTAAAATTTCCTCTTACTGCTGAAAGCAAATCAGACTTCATATTTGGCATTTTTAGAAACTGAAATAATGTTAAGTCTAATTAAAGCTATTGAAGCTAGTAATTTCTTTGTTAATGTTTATTCTTTTTGCTTGCTCAATAAGAGTATCAACAGTATGCCAGACTAAACCCTATAAATGCTTGACTGTGTTGAAACAAATCCTGAAAGCACTCTAGGATAGCGATTAACATATTTTAACTGTACATTTGCCTGCAAGTATTAGTCTTGTAAGCTAAGGGAAATACACATATATGGATGCATACCTAAACACTGCTAAATTTGTTGTTTCACATTATGATACCCTTAACTGCTCTTGAAGAATATTTTGTAGTTATCCCGAAAATATAATAGTATTGTTTTCTGAGAAAAAACTGGATTATTTTGAAAACCCCTAGTCAAAGAATGTCAGATATGAACATTGTAATTTTAGTCTCTGTCTTGTATAAACATAATGTTCAGGCAGTGCTGAGGCTGACCAATATTGTCCTTTTTAAAGTGCACTATATTTTATGCTCAGGGACTGGGAGAAGCTGTTCCAAATTATTATACTTTTCGTCTGGACAGATGATACGAAGAGCAGTTCCCTCTTTTAACACTCCTACTAGACTGTCAGACTGTGTGTGAAAGCCCTTGAAGTTACCAATGCATTCCTTGATTAGATGCATGTTTGTAAAAAGGTGCATGTTTTGGACTAATAGTAAAACCAGTGTTTTCAAACAGCAATACAACAAATTTTTTGAGTTTATAGTTGTTTGGAGGCATTAAATAAGAAAAGGACTTTGTAAAGGAATGGTAAATCAAATATTTTAAATTTGTGTTTACTGACAATACAGATTTTTACCAATGTTTTGGCAAGGACCACAGCTAAGTAAGTTTTTCGTTTAATTTTATGACTACTGTAAAAGGATAGGGTTATTCTTTCCCCCCTTTCACTTGACCTAATTTTCTGTTGAAATTATGAAATGCTGAGAACAGGCAGTCATGTAATTTGTCTGCTATGTAAATCTGTGCTGTAACATGACCTTCTCTCAAATACTTGAAAACTTGGAGAGTGGAAATTGACCTGTGAAGACGTGTTCCACACCTTCCTTCCTGGCCTCAGGCCATGCAGCTTGGGATGCACTATGTACAATGGGCTGCTAGAAATATTCAACAAAAGCAGTCTAAAACAGTGCTCAGGAGAAAGATAAGGGAGTGTTATGTTTAAAAATGTCGCTACTCATGGATAAGGATTTTAACCTGCCTGCAGCTATTTTCCCTATTCCCTTAAAATACAAAAAGGGTTTGCCATAGTTTTAAGTGTTGTCATTTTCACAGAAGAAGAATAAGAAATACGTCTGAACTAAGACTTCAAGACTGTCCAGTTAAAAGTGCTGCATGAATGTCTTCATAGCTGCAGAAGAGAGATCCTATGCCTGTAGATTGAGTTCTTTCACTGATCACAGATTTTCAGGAGTTTTTGGATCAGGATTTAAAGTATATACTACTGAAATATTTTTTTAAATCTCTTCTCTAACTAGTGCTTCTCATTAGCTTAGGCTTGTCCTGATGGAAATGCCTCCTGATACATAAAGCAGAGGTAGTTTGGGTCTTTGCAGATACTTAACTTTAGTTATATTTTTAACATCTATATTATATTTTACTTGTGCTTTTTGCTTCTAAGTCATTGTTCTAATGTTCTAAACTTCTCTCTTTACTGTTTATCCAAAATGCATGGAAATTCTTATTTGGATTATTTGATATTTAAAAGTACAACTATGAAACAGAATATCATGTCAGAGAATGCATATTTAAAGCAATAAACAGCACTTTTTCAGTGTGCTTTTTAAAAAGTATTGCTCTTCCTAAAACCAGAAAAGATAGTCACATGCCCTGTTTGGAAAACTAACTCCTATTGCTAATAATAGATACCTACTGTGAGTGGGAAAATTAAGAAACTGCTGCAAGCTTTTAGTTTTAAATGCATTTCTGTAGCAGGAGCAACATTCTAGTACACAAGACTGAATTTAGGTTCTCTGATGACAGATTACGTTAGACATCAATTTGCTTTGTTCTAAATAATCTGTTATTTCTATTAATGAACGAGAATAAATTTTTTTGTTTGTTTTAAACTTTGTGCTGGACTTTGTAAACACTTACTCTCTGAAAATAAAGAAGTTGCAGTACCTGTAGTGAAGCTACTCAAGCTTCATCATGAGCTATTTCAGATTCTTAAAAAGTGCTGAGTTTGTAATTTCAGCTGAACTTTGGTACCAGTGAGTCCAAGCAAGGAACAAATCCTGTTTCCTGAAAATTTAAATGTGGATAAGCTGTTAAAAAACAAAAAAATCCCACAAGGGACAGATTGGGGTAAATGCTGCTTTTCAGGTAGCTGAGATTTTTAGCTCTTTTCAAGAATATCTTCTAGCTTTACAATTGAAGGTGTTGAAAGCTTGGTATTTAAAAGGAAGGATCTCCTGGATTGCTAGGCTGCTTCAGTGAAACTTTGGGGGTTTTTGCCATTTCATTTTGTGAATGGGATATGTTTCACAGTTAAACTAACCAACCTCCAATATTTCATTGGCTTAGAGAATGAAAGCATTTAATCTGAGTGAAAACTTCTGCTGAATAGACGATTCTCATTATTCTATTGGATTGATGCATGTGCAGTTTGTATGGTATTTCAGTCCTGATATAACTACAGAGGCTTGTAAAACAGGGTTGATATGTGTGCAGAGGAAAGGCTGCAAGTAGAATAACACATGAGGTTTCCGTCTCTTTCATTGTTGGAGTTACTCAGTGATGTGTCCTGTTTCTCCTCAAAATTATTGCACATTCCAATTTTGAAATGAATTTTCTTTCTGTAAGGAGTGGGAGGACAGTGACTAATTTTTAACTGTAAAATGAAGCAGTAAGGGATTAGAAAATGCCTAGAGGTAATGTTTTATGCTCTATTTTTTTCACTACTGTCTATGTGTATTTAATTAGAGATTTACAGTCTATTTTTTCCATAGGATCCCTGCCTCATTCATTGAACAGAACGACAGAGCTTAGGAAAGGAATCAGTCATTTAATACTTAGGTGTATGTTAACTGGTCATTTGCAGCCCTGCATCTCATTTAACAGGTTCATTCAAACTGTTAAAACTGAGAAGTTAAAGTTGCATGTTTTTCAGTAGAAGCGCATATCTTTCTGTAGGAATTTTGTGTCTGAGTGGTTTGCAGTATTTGTGTCAAATGAGGAAACAAGCATAGAATTACAGAGTAGCTTGGGTTGGAAGGGACCTTGGAGACCTATTCCAATCCCTTGCCACAGGCAGGGATGCCTTTCGCTAGACCAGGTCGCTTCAAGCCCCCTCCAACATGGCCTTGAACACTTCAAGGGATGGGACATCCACAGCTTCTCTGGGCAGCCTGTTCCAGTGTCTTACCACCCTCAAAGTAAAGAAATTCTTTTTAATATCAAATCTAAACCTACCCTCTGTCATGTTAGAGCCCTTCCCTCTTGTCCTGTCACTACTGGCCTTTGTAAAAAGTCCTTCTTCACTCTCTCATAGGCCCCTTTAAGATGCTGGAAGGCTGCTCTAAGGTCTCCCTGGAGTCTTCTCTTCTCCAAGTGAACATGGTGTCCTAAGTGAAAATGTATCTGGTCCTTCATATTTAATCATAATTTTCAAAACTTTCATCATGCATCACAGTAATCTGCGTATTCTGTTGCAATATAATGCTCAAATTATGTTACTTCTTGAATTTTGGCACTTCTCTTATTGTAATTTTCTATCAAAATGTCTTTCCAGTTTTACTGGGTTGACTATGTGTAAGTGTTTTTTAGATAATTGATATTGTCCCAAAGTTCCCAGTTATGTATAGGCAGAAACTTCCAAGAAGCATTAGAAACATTTTCCTCAAATTTTATTTGGTCTTCTGTTGAAAGTAATGAAAGATAATTTGACCAATACATTTTAAAACAATAGGTTATTCACACAAAATTTAGTAAAAGTCTCACTATGTAATTATTCTAATGGAATTTCCTGTCTAGGAAAGAGTCTAGAGAGCATATTTATTTAGAACTGTGAAAATGTAAAGCAGTTACTTTACAAAAAGTTGATCGAGTTTCTGAATTTTGTTGAGACATGACATGAATTGCTATCCACTGCCGTAGGAGTTAACATTTCTTTTTATTCAAGCACTTTAGGTCTTATCAAAGAGTTGTGTTGGTTAAAAATGGCAATTACCTGGAAGCAAGCCAGCCAACTATATTTTGCTTTAGTTTGTATATGGCAGCAAATCCAAGAGCAATGAATGGTGTTTTCTTGTTACCATTTGGTATGTAATAAAGTTGTTGTTTCTTTGCTCCACATGATACATACTACACATATCCTGCTACATTGAAGAGGAACTTTAAGATTATGACATTTGAGGAAGATTTGTCAGTATAATTTTTATGAAAAGGCCTATTGTAAATAGTATTGGAGGGCAAATTTGATTACACGTACAGGCATATAAAAGACCAACACCTTATGGAAGTTTTGGATTATGTGGATTTTTGAGAATTTATAGGCACAGCCTCCTCTGGCAGCTTGGAAGGTATACACTGTTCAGTTTTCTCCCCATTATATTTTACTCTTTGTTTTGTTTTACTGGGTTTAATAAGAGTTGCTAGAATGTCAACATGTTAGAAGAGATGCTTTCCTTTCTCTTTCCAAGTGGCGGTTGGTACTTGGTTAATGGTGTCAGCCTGAGTGGATAACCCATCATTTATGACCTATGTAACTCATGCCCCAGCGAAACTATTCCTATGGCTTCACCTGAGACTTAGCAGATGTACATGTAACTTTTCAAATGGAGGATTAAAAATAATTGGTAACAAATGTAATGCAGAGATTTTTTGATTCATTTTGGTAACATAATGGAGAACTGATTTCTTTTTTTTTTTTCCCAATGGTTTTGTTTTCAACTCAATTGTGTTCTATCAGACAACCTAATTGATGAGAAGCTTATTTCTGGAATAACTACTTAGCTCAAGAACAGTGTGTGATAGTTCATAGTTTTTAATAGTGTATTCTCTGTGGGTACAAGGGAAGTGTTACTTTGAAACGTCCTTGAGTTTTGCACTTGAACTTGCCAGCCTGAAGAAGTTAGGATATAAGAACCTCACAATTCTTTCAGTGTTATCAGTTTTGTCCTTTTACTGTCTCTGTGATGGCCACCTTGTAGCCTTATTTGGTAAAAGCTTTGTTTCTACTGTTCCTGCAGTAGTTATAATTTGTGCCTTGTCAGGCTTTGTTGGTTTATGCTTTTTTTGCTGCCAGATGAAATATTGTTTCTTTTAACAGACACTGGCAGGCACTTGAAAATTTCAGAATTCTTGGACAACTTGGCTAAAAGAGTAAGTCTTTAAACTTCCTGCAACAGTAGTCAAGGAAGTTGATCGGTCTGTCAGTGTGTGTGTGTGTGTCTCAGGGAAGAAAAAAAAAAAGACAAACCCTAAGAAAAGGATCAGGACACTAGAATTTATCCACTGCTTTATCTGGAGATTTGAAATTTAATCTGCATTAGAATTTATCCACTGCTTTATCTGGAGATTTGAAATTTAATCTGCATAAATTATGACCATGCTACAAATATTTATTCATGCAGCAGCAGCATTGTAGCAGCTGTCGCAAGGCCAAGTATTTTTCCTCAGACAGTGAACTGAGTGGCTAATGTTGAAAGAAGGACAAATAATGATGGGACTATTATTATGAATTATCCTCTGCCTTATGGAAGATACTGGGTATTTGCCAGCATTCAAGAGCCAATGCAAAATGATTTGGGAGAAACCACTTATGAGCATCAGTTTAAAAGACACTCCTTTTCTTCCAGTCTCCCTTTGTTCTATAAATAAATTTGAGCACACAGCAGAGTGAATTAATTTACTTACAGTCCAGGTAGTGTAGTGTAGGCTTTCCTAATCTGAACTACTAGTGGACTAAAATTCTACCCTGTAATGTAAATGTACCCTTCTGTAGTCTGAGCAGCGCTCAGGGTGTTAATGCATTTTCAGTTATGGGCCATCAATGCTCAGATTACAAAGCAAAATTGTATTTTAAGGATTTTGGTGTCATTGAGAGCAACATCTGTTCAGAAGGAATGATTTCTCTCCCCCATATATTTATCGGTACTTGTCATCAACAAACAGTTCTGGTTTCTACCATAAAGTTTACAGCATCTGTGAGCTCTTTCTTCATAATCTTAAAATAATTATTAAGAATTGGCATCTTTACCTCTGATTCTAATGGAGACCAGATGATAATTTAAAGAAAAGAGATTGTTCAGTCATGTGATTTTAATGAGGTTGAACTTAGACAAGCTTGTTAGCAGATCATTTCCACTCCCTTGCTCACCTTAAGGGCTTCAGGCCATCACTGTGAAGCAAAAGTCCATCTGCTCTCAAAGTACTCCCCAAACTGTATATTACAGAGAACACAGTTTTTGGATGTGCAGTCATAGGAAAAACCACAAATGGAAATGGTACAAAATCCACACCTGCAGCCATTCAAAAACACATGGAGTATGTTTCCCTCAAAGTTAAAGCAAACCAGAACACAAAGTTAAAATGCATAATGTTTTATTTTACTCTATATGGTTTTAATTTATAGGGATTAGTTTATGTACATCTGACTTGAAGTACTGTAAAAAGAGAACTAAGAGTGCATTTATTTGAATGATTGCATTGTTGCATATTCAAATAAACACACTACCTTGTACAGCTATAATTTTGTTATTGCTAAACCAAATGTCATTGCACATACCTCACTGAAGATCAAGTATATGCCAACTTTAGCTTAAAAAAGAAAGTTGCCTTTGAATTATGCAAGTACAGAAGAAAGAGTCTGAAAAATTTCACTGCTGGTTAAAATACGACATTTATCATGGATAGATTTCTTAGCAAATGGGTTTGTATTTAATGTGTCCTTCTGGACACAGCACAATCAGAAGGAAACAAGCTGCTCTTCTGATCAGTCTTTCCTCATTCAGCCTCTCTACTGTTTATTATAGTTCTGTTTATTCTGCTCCAGGTAATTCTGCTGTGTCTGCACCATGTAGTCAGTATAACTTTCATCTATACATTGCACCTATAATTAGTTCTCAGATTTGAGCATCAGTGTAATTGAGAGGCCTCTTTTGTAAAGGCCTTGAGGTTTCTGTGGGTTTTTTTTTTGTTGTTTTTTTTTTTTTTTTGTTTTTTTTTTTTTTGTTTTTTTTTTTTTTTTTTTT
>JAWWMP010000116.1:33315488-33378778 GCA_035047865.1 Dendrocincla tyrannina | reverse complement strand
GGTTTTTTTTTTTTTTTTTTTTTTTTTTTTTTGTTTGTTTTTTTTTTGTTTTTTTTTTTTTTTTTTGGAACATGGACTCTATCTTCATTGTGCATGCATTTAAGTTCTTTGAGTTTTCTATGTATCCATCAAAAAACTGAAATGTTAAAAGGGAAAACTATGAATTTTCAACCAAGGATTTAAAAATGTGGCTCAAGTTGAAGTCCATGGGAACTGTTTTTTGGGGTTTTTTAACAAACTTCTTACAAAATCTTTAGGAATGGCATTCAGTGAAGAAAAGGAAAATTTGATATATGCTGATTGCACAGGAAGAGTTTTAAGAAACCCAGTCAGAGTATCATCTGTATTTTATCCAGCCAAATACTTTGTCAATTTGTCATGTTGGTTGCATTTTCAGTTTAATTTAAACATGATAAGCTGAGCTATTAAATTTCTATATTTGATATTATTCAGATATTTCAAGTTTAGAAGAACTTTGAGAAACTTTTCATCTCATAATTCAGGAATGAGTTCTTTAACTTCTCTCTGAGAGGGACTGTCTCTGTCCATAGGTTGTGTAGAGCAGTGGTCTCCAAACTTTTTGATTGCACGTCCCTCTCAGTAAAATATTTTGAACGTACACCCCTAGTATATGTATATTTCTAAATTCTACATATCTACTACTGTATATATAATCTCTATGTATGTTATAAACCATATAAAGAATTGAAAGAAAAAATGGATGAGGTAAAGATCAAGTAAGCTCTCTATTGAAAATTTATTTATTAATGGTAAAAACCATATTTTTTTCCAGCATCCAGATAGATTGTCTTGCACACTGTCTGGGGGGAGCACACCCTGCTTTGGAAACTGCTAGTGTAGGTGACCAGAGGAGATGAGCTTTGTAGCATAAACTGTAATATTACATTTTTGCAGTTAGTATGGTTCATTGTGTCTCTTCCTTATTATTTGATTATACTAAAATCAGCCTGTTATGTCAGATGTCATGGTTTCACCCCTGCCAGCAGCCAAGCCCCACACAGGTCACTCCGCGATGAGGCAGGACTAAGGAGACAATCAGAAGGATAAAAGCTAGAAAACTCGTGGGTTTGAGATCAAGACAACTTAATAGGGAAAGCAAAAGCCATGCAAACCAGCAAAACAAAATAAGGAATGAAGTCACTGCTTCCCATGGGCAGGCAGGTGTTCAGCCATCTCGAGGAGAGCAGGGTCCCAGCATGTGTAATGGTTACTTGGGCGGACAAACACCATCACTCCAAACCTCTCTCCCTTCCTCTTTCTTTCCCCACTTTATATACTGAGCATGACGTCATGTGGTCTGGAATACCCCTTTGGTCAGCTGTCCCAGCTGTGTCTCCTCCCAAACCTCCCATGCACCTCCTACTTCCCTGCCAGCATAGCAGTACAAAAAGCAGAAAAGGCCTTGGCTCTGTGTGAGCCCTGGTCAGAAATAACAAGAACATCTCTGTATTATCAACCCTGTGTTCAGCAGAAATCCAAAACACAGCCCCATACTAGCCAAAACCAGTACAGTGCTATATATGTAGGTGCTAGAACACTTTTTTCTGTCTAATCAGAGTTACACAGAAAGCCTGTTGTGGCAAGGGGGAAAAGGGATTTTTTTTGTACTTGCACACATTTCAGCACACGGGGTTGGGTACAGCACCGTGGTGTGAAGCTTGTTGGTGAGGTTCTACACAGCTCAGGAGAGTTGGGTGCATGGTTAAATTGCTGAGCAGGCTGAGAATTGACTGTAATTTAGGTTTACTCAGCTTGTGCAACAATTTATACAGCTATTATATGTTGTTATCAGAACCACCATGAGTGGTGAAGTTGTGTGTTTTTTAATGGATTTCCAACTGTACATGCTCTGCAGAGTAACCTTTATCCTTCCTACCCACTAGCAATGACTCTACTCCTTTCCTCCTTCAGAACTCCAGGATTTGAGTCTCCGATGATCTAATTCATTACTCAAGCTCTGAATAATATCCTTCCCCATCCTTGTATTGTGTCACCTCCTCAAGGTCAACTCCCTAGAAAACTTTCCAATTTCTTGTGATGCAACCAGTGCCAGAAAATCATATATGGCCTATGTTTTTTAAGTTTAACTATTCGAGGGTGGTCGAGCTGTATGTGAGCTATTATTTGTATTTTAATGAACATTCACTTGAAAGAGTCAATTTATACTTTATTCTTCTTGTAAACTTTTTCACACCAAAATGAGTGCTATAGTAATGTTACAGTAATCAGAGAGTGGTCCCCTGATGTTGAGAAATTTTCGTGATGACGGTAGTTTTTGTGGCTTCTCTTTTTCTATTCTAAACATAAATCTGTTATTGGAGGATGTCCTGTGCTATGACAGCATGCAGTGGATCAGTGTTTATAGACCATTTGGATCCAAATTTAGGAGTTCATCTCACCAAATATTACTGAGGTACCTCAGTCAGTGATGAGACACACCCGTGTGGCAAGTTGGCCTGTGGATGTCCTGAATGGCCTAATGGGCGAGTCTCTTGTCCCTTAGAGAGTGGGATACCTCAGGTAGCAACACTCCTCACTTATATGGCTTAAGAAGGCACAAAAGGTCAAATGTGATGAAACTCGTGGTTGTGGTTTAACCCTAGCCAGCAACCAATTACCACAAAGCCACTCACTCCCTCACCGGTAGGATTGGGGAGAGAATTGGCAGGGTAAAAGATGGAAAACTTATGGGTTGAGATGAAGACAGTTTAATAGGGAAAGCAAAAGCTATGCACGTAAGCGAAGTAAAACAAGGAATTAATTCACTGCTTCCCACAGGCAGGCAGATGTTCAGCCATCTGCAGGGAAGCTGGGCCCTGTGACTCGTAACAGTTACTGGGGAAGACAAATGCTAACACTCCGAGCGTCCCCCCATTTCCCACCTTCTACTTTATATGCTGGGTGTGATGTCTTGTGATATGGAATATCCTTTTGGTCCGTTGGGGTCAACTGTCCTGGCTGTGTCTCCTCTGAGTTTTCCTTGCATCCCCAGTCTTCTTGCTAGTGTGGAAATATGGAAAGCAGAAAAGGCCTTGTCACTGTGTACACCCTGCTCAGCAGTAACAAAACCATCTCTATGTTATCAACAGTGTGTTCAGCGTAAACCCAAAACATAGTCTCATGCCAGCCGCTGTGAAGAAGATTAATTCTATGTCAGCCCAAACCAGCACATCAGCTTAAATATCTATTGTTTGGTTGCCAGAAATGGTAAGGGTGCTGATGTGCCTGGCCAGTGTCAGCTTTGCTGCTTCTGTGATCTTCAGAGCCTTTGCATGGCAGAGGCATGCCTAATTGCTTAAACTTTTCTCTGGACATTTTTCTGTTTTGGCTGATGGTAACCAAGTAGTTAGGTGTCTAGGAGCAGCTCTTTTCTCTGTCTTTCACTGCTGGGTGTTACTCCATGCAAGAATCCAGTATGTTTTTTGGAAACAGCCTAGTAGGAGAATAGTGTCAGAGCAGAGAATCAGTTTGGTGACTTCATCAGATTCTAACAGTGCATGAGCAATGAGAGCCTAGTGTCATTATGGTCAAGTTGTTCATTAATCCTGTTCTTTAAGATGGGTGATGCCGCTCAGCTGACACCTGAAGGAGAGTGTGCAGTCTGGAAGGCTCCTGTAGCAATAAAGATGCTTGCTGTTCATTGTTACCTGTTCTTCTGTTGAATTTTTGTTTTATTGAAAATGGGTATGTTACAACAGTAACTAATACTTGTTAATATTACACGTACTGGTGCACATGAAGCATTATAGAGGTGAATAAGTCTTGAAAGCCCTGGGAACATAGGAAGGGTTAGTTTTCCTCAGACAGTGGGCACCTTGATTTTGGCATTTCCACTTTGACAATGGCAATTAATAAGTTATTCAGAACTACTTAAAATGATATCTTATATAAAGTCTTCATACTTCAGCATGGTATTTTGAAATCTGTTTTGTATTCTACAGAAAATCGTTTTAAACTGATTTGTCAGACTTCCAAAGCCAGCTTTCCCCAGTTACGTTTCAGTTGTGTTTGTCTTGCACAAAGAGGAAAATTAATATCTAGTACACTAGAAATCTGAAGAAATGTCTCAAGTAGCTCTTCTGTATGTGCTAGTATCATTACCAAGCATCTGGACCATTTATAATGCATTAATTCTTGATAAACAGTAACTGGTGGGTTTGTTGGGGAGGTGAGGGGGAGTGTGTGTTGCTTTTGTTTCTGTTTCCTTGGCATGATGATTCCAGCCTAAGTGTTGTGTTATACTCAGTATATCAGGGTGAGCTCTAATGAAGTAATAGATTCACCAACTATGTTCAGGATAGAAGTGAGTCAGATGATTCCTTAATGCTCTGTGTCTTTGGCTCTAAAAATGGTGTCTGAATCATCTCTGATACTGAGAATATTAGAAGCAGATTAAGCAAAGAAGGACTAAGCGTCATGCCTGTTAGTGAGTCAGAATCCTCCCAATCAATCATTTTTGCAACTACCATAATTTTTGCTATATCCTTTCCATTTTAAGTAAACACAACTTTAGGACATTTTCCATGCCAGAGCATGCATTTTGTTTTTCTGATAGCATTTGAATATTCTAAGACTGTTTTTCAGCCATCCTGTTCTTTTCATGCTTTAACATGTGAATTTTTTTGGCAGCTGTTGGTCAGAAGGTGCTCATTTCAGTCACCTACACACAGGCCTATGATTGCATTTGATATTTCTGAGGATAGCTGTCTTATCTCATGAGTTTTGAAGGCTCTGATACAGGTCCTGTGAGATTCCCATACCCTTCAGTCCCACAATGAGGGATGGATAAAACACTTGGGGACATACCAGATGTCTCTTGGCTGACTTTGTGTGCACATCTTCAAGTTGCCAACACAACTTTTCTTCCTGAGGTGTTTTCAAGTACCAAGTTTAAAACTGAGAGGGACAGATGAGTAGTACAGTGAAATTATCTTGTGTGTCTTCATTCTGGATTTCTTGCTGGTCATGATGCTTGCTCAACAAATACATATTTCTCTAAATTGCGGGCTTGTCCTTTATGGTCTGATCTTGTTCCCTGATTTTCAGTATCAGGATCTCCCATAGCTGACAGTATAGCCTCCATTAAAGAATGAATGGTACCCTCCTCTTGGTATTGTGTTATATTGAAAAACATATGTAGGAACATAACCTACATGCATGTAGACTGAGACAGGTAAAATGTTTGCGTGAATGCTGAAACTTACGTTACAGGCAATGGAGATTTAGAAATTTGTTCATCTTGCTATAATAGACACAAGGTACTAAGGCAATACCTATTTGATTCTGGTTTTCCTTGTGTGGGATCTCACAGCTTTCCATTCTCGATGGAGACAGCATCCCTTCCCCTTTTTCCTAGGTAGACAGTTGTTCTTTTCTAGTGTATACTTAATTTGTTAGCGCACACTGCACCTTATTTACAGTGAATTGACAATACTATCAAGTGATTATGATTAGGCAGCCTTTCAGCAGCTCACATAAAGTTCAGTTACTCCTGGAGATAACGATCATCCCAGAAGCTGAGCCTGTACTTCCCAGCTAAGTTGGAGAATGAATTTTAAATTGAAATTTTATTAATTGGGAGACATGAAATATAAAATTCCTGAAGATGTAGGTGATCTGATGTTGTGATGCATTTTTCTACTTGGTAATTTCCATGTAGTGCTGCATTAAGTAGTATCATATACATTGCTTCAATTAGGATTTAAAATACTTGCAGGATTTATTAAAACTTCATGCTGATGTAGGAGTTTCATTTGAAGAGGTACATCTTCTAAAACTGGGAGAACATTAGTGAAAATATTGAGAAAATAGCTAAGCTGCATTTCAACAGTTGGCTTTAAGTGTTTCTTTCTAGTGTTTCATTAGTTTTTTAGTGTTTTAAATGTATTATTCTAAATCTGTAAGAGAATTTTTAAAAAATGCTATAGTTTATGGTTTCAGAACAATGTTTTTCATGTATGCAGTGCAAAGAAAATGCTTGTTTGCCTATAAAAAGGCATAGAAAGCTTTGTAAAACAATACATCTGCAGCCTGAAAATAGTCATGGCTGCAACAGACACATAGTATATCTGTAAGCTTTTTCTTCACAAATGTAAACAAGCACCGACTTTCAAATATCTGAACTGATAAATCATCAAATTGCCATAAGCATGATGACAATTTGAGCTTTCTTAGGGCAATGTCTCAATAAAATAAAATTAATAAATGCAGTCTGGCATTTCATGGAGTAGGGAGAGTGACAGAAAGAGAAGGCAGTTTGTGAATTTCTTTGACTTTTTTTTGTTGTTGAGGGAAAGAATCCTTCTAGAGCGAGAGTAATTCCCCAAGAATTCTTGGCAGAGTATTATCAAATGTAGAATCATGTCTGTCCAGATGGCTCCTACTTGCTCTTCTGCTTAGTCATTCTTGACTTAGTACTGAGTCCAGCCATGAGACCAGATTCAAGCTAAGAACAGTGCTTTGAATGCAGTCCCCAAAGCTACCTGCATTTTTCTCCAAGTGGTCATGTATCATAAAATGGCTTGGGTTGGAAGGGACCTTAAAGATTATTTAGTTCCAACCTCCCTCCCATGGGAGACCTTCTACTAGACCAGGTTGCTCAAAGTCCCATCCAACCTGGCCTTGAACACTGGCAGAGATGGAGCATCCACAACTTCTCTGGGCAACCTGTTCCAGTGACTCAGTGCCCTCACAGTGAAGAATTTCTTCCTAGTATCTGATCTAAAGCTACACTCTGTCATTCCCCCTTGTCCTGTCACTACATGCTCTGGTAAACAGTCCCTCTCCATCTTTCTTGTAGTCTCCCTTCGGGTAGGGGAAGACTGCAATTAGGTCACTGCAAAGCCTTGTCTTCTCAAGGCTTTGAATTCCATTTCAATCTCTTAGGTCCTTCATGTTTTGGGGACCCCAGAGCTGGATGCAGTACTTGAAGTGGGGTCTCACAAGAGCAAAATAGAGGGGCAAAATCATATCCCTTGACCTGCTGCCCATGCTGCTTTTGATGGAGCCCACTACACAACTGGCTTTCTGAGCTGCACACACGTGTCACCAGCTCATGTCCAGCCTTTCATCCACCAGCATCCCCAAGTCCCTTGCAGCAGGGCTGCTCTTGATCTGTTCATTTCCCAGCCTGTATTGGTATTGGGGGTTGCCCCAACCCAAGTGCAATACCTTGCACTTGGCCTTGTTAAACCTCATGAGATTCCCATGGACCGTGTGATTTTTCTTCAGTAAGGATTTTTTTTACAGTCAAAGATGAAAAGTTGAATTGATCAGGAGGAAAAAAAAGTGAAAAGATGGGAAATACTTTTGGAAGTGTTCAGTCATGGTTCAGCAAGAAAGAAGACAATTTTGTAATGATGAGTGGGACACAGTGACATCACTGATGACAAGTGGAAGGTGGGGAAATAGTGATAAGTATAAATTTCAAGTTATTAAATACAGAAAGTTGGTAAGAATAGCTAAGGAATTCACAGAAAAATATTCCAGGGTAGACATTAAATACTGTATGAGAAGAAATCCAGTGGTAGGTATGGCAGATAAAACAGACACACTTATAAAATTACTAGAATAAAAGCAGAAGGATTCAGTAGCTGTTTGCTTTGTGTGTGGAACCAATCTGTCTAACATGTGTGCGCTATACAGAAATGCCTGATTACTTTCTGGGATATTAGTAACTAGAAATACTGGTTAGAGATGGTTTAAAGTAGACCATTTAGTACATGAGAACTGTTAATTTGTGATCCTAATAAAGGGGCCAAAAGGATGAAATCTCTTGCTTTGTGAAAAGCATAAAATGATCTTTCCTCTTCCTTAACAACTTCCATCCACGTTGGATCAACAAAAACTAGATTTCAAAAATATTTGTCAGTTTCACAGACTGTGAGATGTATCTAAGTAGTCTTCTGTTTACATAAATGAACCCTTGAAGTAAAGGAAACTAGAATCTCAACCTCGGCAATGTTTAATCTGTCTCAGTAAGGGCCTGGGCATACCATGTTATGGTGTGCCCTTGCAAATTAGCAAACAAGCACTGTGTTACACCACTGGCAAGAGACTGAGGCTGAGTCTTTTCCCCTTAATTGTTCTGCCTGGATTCCTCATGCTGAAGTTGGGTATTTCATCTGTTGTGTCATATTATGAGGGATGCATTTGTAGTTTATGTTGTCCTGTAAATATTACATTTTAAAAAGCCCTCTGTTCTCCGAATGTATAGAAGTTTAGGGTGCTCTTTGCAGAAGAAAACAAACAAACAAAAAACATTCAAAGACTCAAGTACCCTTGTTAGCAGTTTCTAGATAAAGAAGCAGCCTGATATAATATAAAGGAAGGTGTGTACATCTGTATGTGGCGTGCACTGAGATCTCCTTACTCTGTGAGTTTTAGAGGCTACCTGCTGCACTGGTCCTCTTGACAGAGTCAAATGTGGTTGGGACAGAGCAAAGACAGTTGTCCTTACTTGAATGTGATTCAATCTCTTGCTCAAGAGTTTGTTATTGAGTTCATCCTTGGACTCTGGTGTTTGCTTATGTCCCTAATGTTAATAGTCTTGAAATGTCATGTGCACTCAACTGCCAAGGAACAAAAGGACCCCTGTAATATAGCTTAGCATTAATACTGTTTTATTTGAGTGGAAGATGTTAATAATAAGTGATTACATATAATTCCTGAGGTATATCATCATTCTGCATTTTTACCCCTGGTGCTGTAAGTTTTTAAAAAAATAATGTTAACAGTGCACATGTAAGAATAAGATTTTGCCCACAGAAAACAACATTTATATGCAGAAAAGCTTGATTGTATTTTGGAAAGGTTAAACTTGTTTCAGGACTGTTCTTTGTGGCTAACTCTCTTCATTTTCTCCGAGCCATTTTTTTTTTTTGTAGCTTCAGAAAACATGCCTGATTCAGACAAGAATAACACCACAAAGCTTGTTTATTTTGGCAATAATTTCATTTGCTTGTCTGGATAAACAGCAGTACTTATGATCCCATTCCCAAGTGGGGGCACATTACTTTGTTAAAGATCCCTTGGTAAAAATAGTTTAAAAATATAAGGCAAATTCTAATGAAGTCAGTGACCAGGTTTATTTACAATAGCTGAGAACCCAGTTTAGCAGCTGCATATTTTTTTCTTCATACTGTTAGGTGTGAGCTAGGTTCCTGCTTGAAATTTTTCACTGCAGTGTTGCAGATCTTACCTCTTTCCAGAAGAAACATCTGAAGTGCCTTCAGTATCATCTTCATGTAACTAGGCTCATTGCATGAGCAGGACATCGCTTTACTGTTTTCAGTGGTGACCAAAAAAGTGCATTCCTTCATCTGCTGCTGGAGGCCTCACCTTCAGATTTAATTTTTTAGGTAGCGTTTTGTTGTTGCAGTAGAATGTTTATATTAAAAGTTGTCAAAATACAATCATTAGGATAAATTTGGAGGTGAATGTAGAGGTATTATGTTATTAAGTCCATTCAAAGACTTTATTTTTCACTTTACTTTCCAAATCACAAATGTGTAAAATCGCGATTATCTTAATGTTACTAAAATAACGAAGTAATTAGTTTTCTTTATTTTGTCACACCTTTACATAACACTTCCGAACTACAACCACAAATCTGAAGGGAAAACAATTTAGGATGAATTAGTTAGAAAGTTGAGGGAAAACAAGTAAGATAGAGGGAAGAGTCTAACCTGGAACATAACGTCATTCCTGTAGTTCATGTCTCTGTGCCTTTTGTGAGTTACTGTTAAGAGTTTCTCCAAATAGAAAAAACTAAGTTTAGAGTGATTGCACAGATTTATATGTAGCACTCTGGTTTTTAACTTTTCTCTAAAACGTGTGGTGTTTAGAAGTGCTGCATTTACAAGAAGGTTGCTTCTCCTCAGTGAATGCCATCCCTGCTTTCCTGGGAAAATTTGTGTTTGCTATAGTGGTGTACTAGTCCCTGCACTTTCTGTGTGCTTAGTAACAGGATGGATGAAAGATGCCCAAACAGCTGTGGGGCATGCAGTAATGCTGGATAACTGTAGTACTCAGAGGCAAAATTAATGTGCTCTTTGTGATGCATCCAGTGGAAATACTGTAATATAAATGAGCAGTTCAAGGTTTTCCTTGGAGAGCATGTTGACGTAATTGTGAATAGTGCTTACACTTGAATAGTTGATAGCATGTAAGTAGAAAAGGCAAAAAGTGGTGAGGGAAAGCAAGACAGAAACTCTTGTATTCCCTGAGGTGTAAAAGAAAAGGAATTTGGAGAGCCAGATGAGAAACGTTTCCAAACCTCTGTTAGTTTGCTCCAGCACTGGTTACAGGAAGGGAGTTTCCATCCATCTTAAGGGCTTGTTTGGGTAAGCATGGGCTATTTTTTAAGAATTAGGACAATTTAGGTGCTTGGAATTTGTTTTATTACACACTGTTTTGATTGAATGAAAACATTTGGACTTGATTAAATTAGTTTATCTGGAGCTGTTCAAGGTTGTTTGAGTATCGAAAACAAATTAGATTATGTAATTACATGGATGAACTGTATATCAGTGGTTTCCTAGCTGCTTTGTTGATAATTTCATGCCCTATTCTTGTGTTTCCAACCTATAGCTGTGGCAGCTTTATTGGGATTTGTATTGCAAATGTTCTTTTTCTATGCCTTAAGTCTTTCAGAAACTCCTTGTGGGGGCTTCTTGATGCACCTTCTCTTCTTGGCTCATTTCGAGCAGTGATACCCACCAAGCTGTGCCGATCTGGGAAGAGCTAAGGCTTTTGAATGCTAGAGAAATCAAAGCTTGTCGTTACCAATTAAGTACCCAAGAATGGGAAGGATACTTAAAATGTTTATATTTCTTTAAACCTGTTTCCACATTTCAAAAGGATTTGTGTTCATTTATAGTAAAAAAAAAATAATTAAATTTGTTCAATCTTATGCTGGCGGCTCCATGAGTGACCATTGAAAGACTTAGCTCACAGCAGACCCAAGTGAGGAATGTGTTGCCTTTCTTAGATCTATTAATACTTTCTTTGCTTTGTGTCTAAGATACCCATACATGAACTGAAATACCTTCTCATTTTATGCAGACCTATCTTCACATTTTTATCAGCCTCTGAACAGCTAGAGGGTTTTGCACCAAAATGGGTGATTTTATTTCCTCTTTTTTTCCCCTTTTCAGAGGAAATGGAAATAGCCCAGTGAGAATCAAGCTGCGGTGCACTTTGTCTGAATGCCAGTTTTGAACATATGTGCAAACCCCGCATCTTCTCATGGTCTCTCCCAGCACCTGGGTCTGTTTTTTGTCAGGAATATCCCTTATGCTTCTGACAGTATTCTGCTATTCTTTGTTTAAGTTGTTTGTTTAAGTTGTTTTACCTCAGTGACAAGACAAAACAAAGCAAAGAGCTTACATCAGAGGTTGAGCTGTTCAAACATACCCTGGCTTTATATCCTGCTCCTATCTTAGGTGGTCCTTTCCCCAGGGCTCTTTGGTCTTTACTAAGCTGAGATTCCCAGAGCCTTGTCAAGGAAGAGTAGTGTTTCTTTCCTTTGCCTTTTTGGAGGCTTGCCCTCCTCCAGCTCACTTTTCTGAGATGGTCTGTGTGTAATTCCAGCTCTGGTGAAGTTGTGTGCCTTTGATTTCCAGCACCAGTATGTAGCCCCTTCTCCTGGCCATAAACTAACTACCTGAGGAAATAACAAAAGAAGTGTTTGTGCTGCTTACACTTATTTAAAATTAGCAGAAATTTTATTTCAATGTGCATGGGCTTTGTTTGTTTGGGTTTATTTGGTTTTTTTGTGTTTTGGTTTGGGGTTTTCTTTTTAAGTTCATGTAATATTTGCCATTTGAGATTGTCAAGCTTTGAGTTTAGCCTGGAGGTAACATCCTCCTATTTGTTTTTACGTGTCAGAATTTAACTTACAATTGCATATTGCAGAATTTAAAATTTTTATTACAGAATTTTATATTCTCAGAATAGATTTAATGTATTCTCACTTAAAGTTCATTCCTCATACATTAGACTGGACCTTCAAGAGATGTAAATGGTATCAGTTGACTTAGTGATTTGCACCACATGTTCATGCAGACAGCTTGAAATTTTTGTTTCCTGTTTTGTGTAAATACTGAGGCATTTAAAATTCTTTAATATTTACCTCATACTAGACCTTTTGGAGGCACTTGTTTGCACTTATTTGCACAAGTTATTTGTGTGAATATCCACAGCAAACAGTTACACAGAGGGACATGAATGAAGTCTTTTCTATTGGCATCTTCCTTCCCAGTATTTTTAGCACAAACCTGTTGCTTTAAGCAAAGCTTTTCACATGCCCATTCATCCAGTACCCTGTGGGCTCCTGCAGAAGAGGAACCTCTTGAAGAGTGCCCTGTAATGCAGAGATACCCACATAATTTGGCCTTCTAAATGCCAACTGCTTTACAGGAACAGGGGATCAGAAGAAAATAATTTATTTTGGCGGAAATACTGGGTATAGTTATATTGTTTAAAAGGCGGATTTTGCACATTACTTTGTTGCCTTTAGGCTGGAAAGGGCAGGAAGGAAACCTATGGGTTAGACCTCTTGCACTCAAGGAGCTCCACAGTGAGACTATTTCTGTTTGCCTTTGTTTCACTCTACTTCAAACACCAAACTGCTTCCCCCTTAGTGCTGTTTTGCACTGTTTAATTGTGTGATGTTACTTTTGTAGAAAAAAAACACCTTAGTGTTCAAACTTGTTCAGGCACATCTTTAAAAGGACTGAAATTCTTTGTATGCTGTCTCCACTACAGTGCACCTGCTTGTTTGTGGCTACTCAAGAAGAAATGGTACCAGAGAGAAAGAGAGATAGATTTAGTTTCTGCTTTAGTTACTGCTGGGGTTGGCACCCCTTTGTTTTGCCCTGAAATAACAGCAGTTCTGTAAGGACATCCTTTATACACTCAGATCAAGTCCTAACACGAGTTGGAACCTAAAAAACTAAGGCTTGTGCTGGCATGGACAGCCTTCCAGTGTCAACTAGGCCTGCTAGCACAGTCCTACAGCTTGAAGTACTTTCAGTCAGTTTACACAAAATTAAAATGAGATAAGACAAGGAAAATATTAAATATACATTTGCAGAGCACAGCGAAAAAACAATTCTGGCTGTTTATATTTGTGCATGGACCTATCTGGCAGCCAGGCTCTGCCATTCCAGAGCCTGTCAATACAGTGTGAGGGTGCTCTGTGACGAGCCAGGCTGACTGGGCTGTTTCTTGAGTGCACTTCCCAGGCCAAGGGATTTATGCAGCTGGGTTGGAACTCCTTGGGCAACTGAGAGTCTTACTTTGTCTTCTTGTGACATGCAACACACACCATCCTTTTCCAATACTGACCTTCTGTGGTATTCATAATAGTAATAGTCTGCGGCTGGCCAGAGGTTACAGCACTTGGAATAATGAGAACTGGGTTGTTAATTACCTTATATTATCTACAGTTTCTCATTTTTATCGTGATTCATTATAGACCGAGTAATACCAATCCAGCAAAATGCCACAATTAATGTGAAGATCTTAATTTATTTTCAAAAGTCAGAATATATCTTAAATCTGACAAATGTTTACTGTAGGTTATTTATCAAGTAATATTTGATGTCTGAAAAAAATGACCTTTTTTTTCATATCATTTAGTTCTTGAAAATGCCGATGTAGCTCAGCTAGATTGTGATTGATTATAAAGCCCCACATCATATTTTTAGAAAGTGCTGACCATGCCTATTACTGTTTGTATCTCTGAGTTGAGAAATAGTTTTCATTTGATGTTGACATTTTTCATGTTTCATCTCATAATTTATATTGCTGTAAATGTGCAAGGGCTAGTTGGCCTTGTCTTTATGTTGGAGTTATAAGATTTTAATACATTGGAATTTTTTTTCTGAAATCATTTGAGTAAACTCTTGTTGTTTTTACGATCTTCATGGATAGATACAGATTAGCTTCTTGTATCTGAGAGATAAATGTTAAACAAAAAATTCAGATACTCAGTGAGAAACAGTTTTCTAGACAACAACCAAGGCTTAAAGTGAAAATGGAAAATTTGTCTCCAGTATTGTCTACTCTGATGAGTTTTCCCCCACTCTTCTAGGGAAGTGTAAGTGGTCCAGGAGTTTTAGAAACGTGAAGCTGACAAAATCAGAGTATCTGCACTGAAGTGTGAATAAGAGGTGTAGCCAGGGCATCATATTAATTTAGCGTCTTACTTAGTAGTGTAATGAAACAAAATAGTTGTGATATGTAAGAGAAGAACGTGTTTTGACATGCAGAGAAGATGCAAACAAGGCAGAGGTCAAAGGAAGGGTTTGTCTTGAAAAGAAGGTGTGAACCAGATAGAAGTCTCAAGGAGGGGAAGGGAAGTGGTTCTACCACAAGGCAATTAGAAGATGGATAGTCATTCTCCAGATGTTGGAAGAACAAAGGCCTCCAACCCTGTTCCTTTCCTCTTCAACTTTTGTTTGGTATGTGGTCAGATAATACTGAAGTTAAACTCACTAACATAACTTTTCTTTCTGTTTTCATTTCAGTTATTTGCCATCTTCCATGCATGAATGGAGGCCAGTGTAGTTCTAGAGATAAATGCCAGTGCCCTCCCAATTACACTGGTAAACTTTGTCAGATCCCTGTGCAAACTGCCAATTCTCCAAAACTCTACCATCACCCACAGCAGGTGAACAAGGCTGCAGGATCACAAGTTATCCATTCTACTCATACTTTACCACTGACGATGTCTGGACAACAAGGTGTGAAAGGTAACCTCTTTCTTGATAGATATTTTTTCCTTTAATTAATTTCAGGTATCCAGCCAGTAACAATAGTGATACATCTACTTGTATGGAAGATTGACACCACAGCTTGAACCATGAGCTCACCAGAATGGCTGAAACATATTTTGTTCAATGACTGAAATAATAAGAAATAACAGTGCTATTGAAAAGAGATTTAAAGTAAATTTACTTTGCCTTACAGTGCAATTTAATGCATATTGCAGAGTCAAGGGGAAATGCACGGGGTTTCTTCCAGAAGCGTAGAGCTGTTCAAAAAGATAATGATTGTGTCTGAACAGAGTCCATAAATTGCAGTGTACCTAGACAGAGTTGCAGGTCAGTCCATGGTTACTAATGAAGGGAAGAGGCAATGCTTTTCAATGTAATAGAAATTTAAATCTAATGTAAAACTAAAAATACAATCGATGTTCATCTTACATCATTTGGCAGAGTACTATAAATTTTTTTCGTGGTGAACTCTTTAGTGTAGATAGGCTTCAGTTAAATAGAAGATTCTTTCTGGGCCAAATAAAAATATAATAAAAAAAGGGTAAGGTTTTCCCAGATAATTCTGTGAAGAAGGCAGAGGATAAGAAACAAGGAAATCTGTCATGTCAATCAAATTTTGCCCAAAAAAAGTTTATTCTGTTTCAGATTTCTGTTTCCTCTAGTACTTTTTTGGTAAGCTGACAGGTTCTGATGACTTTGAAGAGAAGTGTTGAATTTGTCTCTTGTGTGTCCTATGACTCTAGGTAGCATTTTATCTGGGTGTGATCCTGCCTGTATGGAGTGAGCCCTGCAACTCCACTTCACAACATATGAATGCACGTGAATCCTTTTTGTTTGCTTGAATAGCCAGCTTGTTTTTTGGGGTTTGTTTTGGTCAAGGGTAATTTTGCAATTACCTCTCCAAGGCTGGTACCACTAAATAGAAACAAAATATATAGGGAAAGATGTAAGGAGGCTTAGTTGCTGGCAACTAGTTCCTGAATAACTTGAACAAGCCAAACTATTTACGTATTTGTGATAAATATAATCTAATGCAGTAATTCTGTTTTCAGGAAGTGACACAGTAGTAGAAGGAAGTGTTGACAGTGTCCTGGAAACACAGTAATTTAGAAGCACTTTTGAGTATCTGCTCCATCAGAAGGGAATATAATCACCTAAGCATTTAGCAAAGCAGCCATTTATTTCTGTGCCTATGTAATTACAGATGAAATCATTTTAGACAATATGGTGGACCATAAACTCCAAATTTTTAAGACATAGTTGTTTTTCAGATCTAGAGTTCCTCTCTTAAAACGTACAATAGATTTCTCATTGCTAAAGAGTCTGATCTCTTGAGTATTTTTTTTTCCTGACCTTCAAGTCCTCATAGGAACCATTAGCAGTCACAATGCCTTTTCTTCTCTTTCTATGCACAAATTAGGATGTTTGGACTATTGAGAGAGGAATATTTCATTTCTTTAAAGGATAGAATAAAACAATTCATCCTGAAATGGCTGGCAGAAATAAAAATCAGCACATCTAGGCAGTGATCCAAGACCTGGATTGTGATGGATGCGAGGATTGTGATGGTAATACCTCATGGGAGAGCCCAGCCTAAATTTGATGTTTTCAAGCATCTGAATATCTCTGGGTGGATTTATAGATTAAAGTAGAGCAATTAGTGATTTCTTTTGAGGACTAATATATTTTTTTAGATTTAGCATCTAGAGAAACTAATTGAAGGGATCCCTCTTCATACAAAAAAATATATGATAGTAAGTTGGGGTGAGTTTTGTTTTTTTGACAGCCAGGCTATGCTGTCTTGTCTTGCCCTGCAAACCAAGTCTAATAGCCCAAGAAGGGGCTTAGTCCTTCTGCTTGTAACACTGAATCTTTTCCCTACCTGTAACAGACCTCAAGTAGCATAAATTTTGGTTGTATGTTGTTTTCAGCTACAGTCAAGACCTGAAGAGCCATTAAGGCCCTGCAGCCATATTTAGCTGGCTTCCTACTACCTTATTCCTGATGTTTCTGTCTACAGTATATTGAGTTTTCCTAAATGAAACAGTGCAGGCAGAGTAAAAATGAATTTGTTTCTTTTAAGGAATTTCTATGTGAGACCAGTTAATACTAAAAATGTGCCTAGAGAAATTAAGTAATATGAAAAACCAAAAGCAACTTCTACAAAATAATATAATTTTAAAGTAGCTAAAATAAATTAAATAGGCTCCATGGGAAGTGGAGCTGAAAATGCCTAATCCAACTCCAAAGAACAGTCCAACCTCCTGGAGACAAGGAGACAATCCAGAAGGCTCAACCATCCAGTTTGTGTTATACAGAAAGTTATGTTAAATGATATTTGTTGGTTCTTGATGTTTGGAAGGGGTGTTCCCTCTAATGGATTGGCTGGCCTTGAGTAGCCTGTGTAGTACTCGCTGACGAGAGAGACTGAGCCAGACACAGGAAATCCTAACTTTGTTATGCAGCTTACAGACTATAAAACTTCTTACACACCTCTTCTCCCTGCCCACTTCAGTACTAATCTGAGTTACATCTTTAAAGGACATTCTGTGTTTCAGTGAAAAGGGGCCTGAGGGTCATGAGCAGTTCTGTGCAGATTGCACTGACTGGAGGGTCTCAGGCTACATACCCAGCCTTAAAACTACAACCTTATTTAAAAACGGAAGTATCTGAAAATCATTTCCTCCCTCTTTATCTGCCAAACCCTGAATTCAAAGTTCAACAAAGGGAGTGGTGATTTTAGATGGTTGAGATGCTGGCAACTCTTGCAGGGGCAAACTCGGGACTTGGCAGGTGTATAAAGGTGAAGGGATGAAATCTGAAACTTTTTCTGTGTTCCAGAGAAAGATGATGGATCTGAAAAAGAAAATAAAGCTTACTATATATCCAAAAATAACGCAGTAGAGTTTGAGTTCTGGACCTTTGAATGGGATTCTTATTACACAGTATGACCACAAATATTAATGTCATACCAGCCAATTTGGACATCCATGTTTATGTAGCAGTCTTTACAATCCTATAATGTTGTTCTTTCCTATGTGAAGGGTTTTCATTTTCTTGCTCTGTTAATGAGGCTCTGTGCATTCTTTCAGCCTTCCCTCTAACCTCCAAATTTGGGATTCATTTATAATTCAGTCGCTTTAAGGCACTCCGTAAAAATTCTGATGTACAGAAATGAAATGTCTTAGAGGTGCCTAAGATATCTTTTTCACATATTTTATTACCGATTTTTTATGTGTTTTTCCTTCAATTATTTTAGTGAAGTTCCCTCCTAACATAGTGAATATCCATGTGAAACATCCCCCTGAAGCCTCAGTTCAGATCCATCAAGTTTCAAGAATTGACAGCACATCAACAGGACAAAAAGCGAAAGTACCTCAGCCAGTACATCCACAGGTCTCTTACCAAGGTCTTCCATATCAGAAGACCCAGAAAGGACATACAACTTACACAAATCAACAACCCATTCCTCATATGTTTCCTGTTTCAGTTAAAACTCAGCTTGGGCGCTGCTTTCAGGAGACTGTTGGGACACAGGTAAGAAATGTTTGCTAAGGCTTTTGAGACAGGTAGCTTTAAAACAATATTAGAAAAGAATGAAAAAAAATCACTAATTGCAATAAAAGGACACATTGGCCATTCTTTTCTGAAAGAAAATTATTTTGAGAATGTAAAATTTTTACCCAATAACATTTTTCTGACCCTTTTTCTCCTTAAATCTAATGTCTTTATTTTCTACAGACTTGGATTCCTGACATTTTGATTTCTGTTGTTCTGGCTGTAACTTCTCTGTTTATATGCTATTTCTCCAAATTAAAAAAAACAAACAAACAAACAAACAAACCCAACGAAACACATGACTTAAATCCTAGCTCTTAACTTTTCTGATTGAATAATGAAGGTTACACCATTTTCCACAGCTTGTATTGTCCTTTGGTTTAATGAGTCTTTTTGCATGTGTACTTCAACAGCCAGTATTTTTCAAGGAGTTGCCATTTCGTGGAAATTCCTATTTAACATCTTTGTATGTTTTACAGTATTGGAGATTAATGTTTTGAATCTATTGAAATGTGGCCATTGAATGGAGTAGAAAAACTTCAGTTCAAAATAATTGTTTGCATCAGGTTTTACATATGACTATTCAAAATTGTGTCTTCTTTCAACTCCTGAAAGCATTTTCATGAGCAACACAGTTTTTTTATTTTTGCATATATATTTAAATGTACACCGAGATGATAAGGATATGCAAAGAGATTGTTAAAAAGTTAGTAAAATCCTGTTATTTGTTGCTTATCACCTTGCTGAAATTTAACTTTTCAGACAAATGTTTTTTAAGATGAGTGTGTGCCTCAGACTGGAATTTTGTGCGGTTTCAGAAAAATCACTTGCTTTAGGAGACAGTGTTAGAGAATGGATATGTTGCTTTTCTCAGGCTAAAAAATACTTTACAACTTTATCATTGAAGATTTGAATCTTAAATTTCTCACAAATTCCACTCTGCTTTTAGTCCTTCCAGTAATATGGGGAATAGGCAGGAGTAGAAGCAGGATGCAGTCAGACCAGAGTGACCATAATGTAGTTGTCAGATCCTAAGAAGTTACATTCCGGAATCATGGAATGTTAAGGGGTTGGAAGGGGCCTTAAAGATCATCTAGTCTGAACCGTCCCCCATCATGGGCAGAATGTTGAATTTGAAATCAAAGTTCCTTAGTCTCAGTCATCTGCCTTCTCTAAAGAATTTAGTTTTTTCCTGTAAAATATTTTTCTCTTTTCCTTTCGGTCACGGGTTTCTCCAGAGTATAGTAGCACTCCTGCTAGTGGCAGAATTAACTCTGGTTTCAAAATTCGCTGATGTGGAAGTAAAGATCCTAAAACGTGCTCATGCTAGACTATCACATGAGGATGCTTAAGAATAATTAATTGTGAAAAATGCAGTGGAAGAAGTAAATTTAAATGTCGTCATGCACCAAAAATTATTTAGAACACCAGAGTTCAGTTTGTGCATGCAACATTAAAGGCTAGTATTCACTAATTGTTGAATACTAGGTATGGGATCTACAGTGTTAATTTACAATGATGAGGTCTTTGTGCTTGTCTGTTTCAGGAACAGTAAAACCTTCGATTTTTTTCTTTATCAAGTGTTGAAGCACATGTTTAAAAGAAAGTTCACGAATTTTACATGACAAAATGAAGCAGGGCTTGTGTCAAACAACCCTTTCTCTCTATTTCATAAGAATGAGCAATCTAACAAACATAGCATTGTAATGCACAAAAAAATCTGGAAATGATTATGATAATTAATAGTTGTTTATTATTTATTTCTATTTGTGCTCATATATAGAGTAATACAAAATTCCTTCCTTGCTCTTAGACTTGGCAGTGGGTGATCTTTTATCTCCTACTTCTCCTACTTGATCAGTTTCCTGGGTGTTTTTCTGCCACATGCATGAGTGAGGCATTTTGAGTGACAGACCCATGTGTCCTGTGCATGCCCCTCACTTTACAATGGTTTGAAAACTAAAGCTTATTCATCAGTCTCAGTAACATGCTCTTTTTAAAGGGGAGAAAAGAGAAAATATGCTTGCATTGCCCCCGTGTCTGACTTAGAATCCTACTAAATGCTTAGTCACCAATTTTGATAATTTTTTTTTTCAGTATTCCCCTAGAAAAACGTGTCTTTGCAGTGCTCTCAAGAAAGGGTAGTGCCTCCTACTTTAGATAGTGCATGTGCTCTTTTCTGGCAAATTTCATTGATCCTTTCAGTGTTAGTCTTGAAGAAGAGCATAATGAGGATTTCAGATGCCTTTTGTTATATAGTTTAATTGTTCAATTTAGAATTGAAATTGTAGAATGGCACTTTGTAGAACATTCATTTAGGACCTTGCCATAAATATTGATCTAAGTGACTCTTAGACGCTGTTCAGACTTGAATCTGAAAAATGTTGTTTTTCCTGCAATCAGGCAATGTGTGTTAGTTATTTGTATATTAAATATACCTTGAACTGGGAAAGACATTTATTTTTTTTTTTTAACTTTTAAATAGATCTATTCTAAAAGAATTAGGTTTTCTGTTTCTTTCATATTTGCTTTGCTCTATCTGAGGGTTCTCTTTATCTATTCAGGTGAGATACTAAATTGAGCTTTCCTTATTCGCAACAATGTGTTGCAAGTCCTTTCTGGAGTTGATGCTAGATAATTTTGATACCCATTCTTTGTTCAACATTCATCAGTGTTTATACATTTTTTTGCAGGGTGGATTGTGTACTTGGCTTCAGAAATGTTTTATTAAATATCCTGGGATCAGAGATGACTTTACTTGTCTATAGAGCAGATTGGTGGAAGGATATGTGTGTGGCCTCTTGTAGGCAAATCAACCAAGTTAATAAGGACTTTGCTGAACTTACTTTTGGTCCAGACTAAAGGCACAAGATTAAAACAGTATCAGAATCTCTTTTGTGGTTTTGTGTGCATGTGCAACTTCTACCATTCTGTGTTTCTCTCCATCTCTTGTTCTCTCCTTCCTGCTTGAATTTCAACTGCTCTTCAGTTACGGGTCCTTGGATTCTAGCACTCTGAGTTTCTTTCGCAACCTTCTGTGGAATATTTTTCATCTCCCAGCACATTCTTTCTCACCCCACCTATGTTAAATTCCCCTAATGTATCTCATTCAAAAACAGTGAATGGTTGCTCTACTCAAATTCCCGGACAGAATGTGTTTTCTGCAGCGAGTTTCTAACTGAATGCATGCTGTTAAAGTTAGCAACTGGAGCCGCCCTGAACTGAAGCTCAGAGGACCTTATGGTATAGATAATTCAAGAATCTGGTCATATTGTCAGGCCTCTGGCCACTTTTAATTAATGGCATAGGAATTCTTCTAGGTCTTCTCTTCACTTAGCTGTCTGTAGTATCATAAGTGTCTGTAACCAAAGGCAGCAACCATGAGAACAGGCTACAGTGAGATGATGTGTGAAAAGATGTCAGTCTACAAGCTTAGAGGAGAGAGAGGGGCTAGAGGAATGAAATTTTCAAGTTTATTGGAATAGAGGTATGTTTCATAAATCCATATACAGATGTATGCATGCATTGCTTAATTGTGACTGTTTTCTGAAGTGGCCTCAGCATTGGGAAATAAAGTGGAAAGAGAACTACAAAAGTAGTATTAATATTTGAATTTTAAAAAAGTAATATGGAAGAAAATAGTGTTTTGGATGGTTCTCTTCTGCACTTAAGTCAATTTACTTTTCCTGGCTGCCTCTCTTTCCTCTGAGTAAAACACTTAGCAATTATTTCTCCTCTGGGAGATGTTAATGGTGATTGCTCTAGGATAGTTTACCACGTTACATGATAGCTTACTATGATATCTTGCATACAAAAGTATGGCTTTCCTACCACCACGAAGATTTTTGCAGGGTATGTCATAAACTTAGCAGTTAAGCTGCAGGCCAGAAACTTACTGTTACCATAAAGATACATGAAACAAACCCTTACCTAAACTTGTACTTTGTTATATGGAAAATGATGTAGCGAACAAGGAGACCTGAAGTGGGAAGCCGACTCAATGGAAGCAGTAGGACAAAAAATCCACTTAAGATGGAAAACAGTACATTTATGGACAGCACTGTACATTCTGGTGCCTTCAAAAGCTGGAGGTAGACATGGAGACTTGTTCTGCAAGATATTTTACAGCTATGTAGTCCTTTATTTCTGAAATTCAAGAAGTTGCTCGTCTTAGGCATCTGATTCTCTAGGTCCTATTTAAAAAGTAAGCAAATTAGGAAGATTGTTTCTCTAATTCCTCCTCTTTGGCTGATTTTCATTTTAATTAGAATAAGAATGCCTTTATTATGGCACAGAATATCTTGTTATTTCCCAAAATACTTGTACAGTATCAGTGGTGTGTCTGGTAAAGATTGTGTTGGTATTCTTGAGTCCTCTTGATTTGGCATATGATTACTTTGCATTTAAATCAAGAAAAGAATGCAGATGCCTACTGTTAAAATTCATATAAAGATAGTTTAGCACTGCTTTTTTCACCCCTTAAGATCACTTTGAGGTATTAACTAAGTATATTCATGTGTTTTCCTATGGTTACTGCATTGCAGTATTATCACTTTAAAAAGTTTAGCTTTTTGGTGTTGGGGTTTTTTCCCTCAAAATTGATCTGGTCTCTTTTTTTTTGGTTAAGTGTAAAGAGGGAGGTATTTTTTTTGCAAAACAGCAAGAAATTGAAGAAGCTGGTATTTCAAAAAATTTCTCTATATCAGGCTTTCTGTCTAAATTCATGTGTAATGCCAGTCTCTTCAGCAGGTATTTTTGAGTATCAGTTTTACCAAAGGAGACTTTTAAGTGATCTGAGCATCTGTAGTTTAAAAACAAAGTAAGAAAGTTGTCATTCTACAGAGAGACACATATTGAAGTTGCTTACCTGTCTGAAGGGAACAAAACATCTAGAAGACAAGCTGGCTAAAAAGTCATTCCTGCCTATGCTTGTTCGTTCTTCCTCAGTGCCCCTCAGCTGTGCTGGTGTAACTGCTGAGGGGAGCTGGACTGCTCTCTAAAATTATCACTGGAAGAGTTTCAGAACTACTGTCTTCTGATTCCCCCTTTTTGTCGTGGTGTTTTAAATTTTGGTCAGTTCCAGGTTGCAGAGTTTGGGGTATATGATCCAGTCCTCACTTCTCAGTGCGTTACTGCAGGATGCTTTGTGCTTCCTTTGCAAAGTACTTTAAAAGATGTTGCAGGAAAGATCAGGACTTGTTACAGCTCTGGTCAGAAGAATGCCTGAAGTGGAGTTGTTCTGGTATTGTGAAGTGAAATTTGGTGGATTATAATAATGCTTTGTAAAAATTATATTAAAGAAAATGACAATATGACAGCTATAGCAGCATAGAGGCATATCTTGATAGATGAATTATTTTAATTAAGATAAATAAGGTTAATGATGAACACTAGGAAAGACTTTATTGAAAATTATATAAGGGCTGTCCGTTTTTCAGTGCAATCAAAACTCTCACATATGTGTTCAAATGTGCTTCAAATGCTGCTTAGATGTCTGATCAACAGATGTTAGTCAACATCTTAAGTGGGATAAATTTCTATGGAAATAGTTTATTTAACACTGTGTTTCAGCAATGCCTTTCACAGGAAATGTTTGGTTTTGACTTGAACAACACACTTCTGTCTGCTGTCAGACGTGACAGAATACAAAATAAGCTAAGTGATAGGTGGCAGCTGGAAAAGGTCAGAAATTATCAACATCCTATCATGGTAAAGATTCTGACTGCAAATCATTATACATTTACTCAACTTGGTTCATACAAGTATACAGCAAACACTGATTGGGTACTTAACAAAAAGTTTTTACGAACTGGACTTAGGTAATTCAGTTTTTCATGACGGGAAATATTAAACAAAGGCATCAAAGTTTTTGAGTTAGAAATCAGAAATAGCAAAATGTGTTGATAGCTTTTAATGCCTAACCTAACATTGATACTACTGTGTGCAATATGATCGTAGTGTATGTAGTGAGGAGGTGATGACAGGAGTAATATGCTAGTTGAAGTTATTCATTCAGCTGTATAAGTATTCCTGTTGAACTTCAGATTTAACAAAACATTTCCTATGGAGGTAAATTTCAGGTGTTTTCATTTTCTGACAGCTATCTGAAATGAAGTTTCCTATTTATATTATTTTGGCAGCAAAAAGTAGACAATTTTGTGCTTCATACTGGTACTTGTTCTCTTAGAGCACTTTTAAAACCTTTTTCTTTAGAGTAGTCTCAAAAATACCATCTCATAAAATAAAATAACTGTCTGGAATTCCTTGAAGCTCATGGTTTGGCTTCTGAAGTTCTTAAACAAATAGACTGTCAGAAATTGGTGTGGATTCATTTCCAAGATTAATGCTTCATTCGCAACAGTTTCTTTGCAAGATCAATACTCTGAAATATCAGAAGATTAAAGATGTATCGGATACCAAAAACACCAAACATTGTTTTAATTACTCAAATAGAAGAAAGCTGGATAATTTTTACTTGCCTATGAAGAATGTTCTGCTTAAGCCAAAACAAATTCTTTACCAGTTCTTCTAGAAAGTCTGGAAGTATTTAAGTTTCTCTCCTCTGCTTATGAGACAATGCCTGTTAGTGAGCCAGTGCTACATGGGATAATACCCTTCATTTGTAACAACCTGTCACTCAGCTGGTCAGTAAGCTAATTAAGTATGTTTGTTCATTGTTCCAGTAATACGCTTTATTAAGTTTGAGGTTTCTTACTCTGTTTGTCCTGCCTATAGGAAAAAAAAAATAAAAAAAAGCAACAATCCAAGGTCTGTGCCTGCTGAATAGTTTACAGAAAGTTAAACAGTGTATCCATTCACTTCTGCTATTGTGGTATGTGAAATGCAGTCTTTTGAGCTGAATCCCAGAGTCATTAGCTATTGACTCAGGCAAAGCACCTATCAATTTCAATCATAGTTAATCATGTGATGCTCCTTTATTTATGCCTGTATTGTGGTTTTAACTAACAGCTTGTGACAGGGATTTGTAGATGGGTCACGCAGGTGTGGGAGTCCCAGGAAATGTTGTGGTCCCTTGGCCAGAATCCTCTGCGGTTGCCCTGAGGCTAATTGCCAGAGTGGGCTCCCTAATGCACTTTACAGGGAGCAAAATAATTGTCCTCTACTGCCTTAGCAGAGGGATTTCAAGGATATAATCCTTCCTTTTCTCTTGGCATTGGGAAACACATGAAATCCTTGTGTCAGTGCATAACTGTTAGCACTCCAAGACTGTGGAGATGGGGCAGAGACTGGAGTTTGGATAGAGTAACAAAGAGGTGATGTGGCTTGGGATGGCCTTTGTGCATCAGCACAGGGTCAACCAGAATTTCAGTCTTCCGGTGGGAATATTCACTACTTCCTTCAGTTATATAAAATATTGGCATTGAAGCTCAGGCATGCATGGGGAAAAATATGTGGATTTGAAACAATACTTTCAGTGTCTGTGAGTGCTTTACCCAGGAAGAACTTTGTTTGTAGCAGTACCATGTGTGCATCATGCTGCTGCTACTGCTGAGCCCCTCTCAGCACAGTTTTATACCAAACTTTCATGACTTCTTTGCCTTCTGAACCAGTAAGAGTGATTTCCAAATCATAAGCTTGTGGCAGAGATATCATTCATGAAAATCTGTTATCTTTTCCAGGAACCCTGAGGAACAGAGACTAGATTAGTTTAAAATGTATGTAGATGATGGATAGAAAAGTGTAATCTAAGCTTAGGAAATAGCATTATCTTCATGGACAGTCAAGCTTAATGCCTGTGTTTAGCTTTCCTGCTTATTTTAGGCTCATATGTATGTGTTGGAGTTGTGTTGAATGGTCAGACAAACTAAAATATAGTTATGAATTCCTCCAAGTGATGTTTCCAGTCGCTTGTGACTCAGAGACTGGAAAAGACTGTCTGAAGAACTAATGAGTTCTTCTGGGGAATAGGAAGTAAGTAAGACTTTGGAAATGCATAGAAATCACCTATAAAAGTTTTTGAGACCTGTAGAAACAGAGCTTCAGTTCATAGATGCTTAAGGAAAGGGGGAAGCATCTTAAGAAAATGTAGCTGGATAGAAAACAGTTTGTGCAGTGCCATGAGCACTGAGAGTATCTGAAGCAGTATTAGATATACCAGGGAAGTCAGGGTTTACTAGGCATAGAAGAACTCTTTGTCTCTGCTTGGATTAGGACTTTGCAGAGCAGTCATGTTTTTCTGATGCATAGCTCCAAAATTACACAGATTTTAACAGCACTAGGATCCCCATGTGGCAGTTGCTTTTTCTCACTGACCAGTTTCTACAATGATCTGGATCTTAACCAAATTATCATTGATTCTTCAAGCTTTAATTCACCATAGAGGCAGTGGGAGCAGCAACTTTAATCACTGCCAGTTTTTACTGACAGGACTACAAACCACAGTTGCCAGATGACTCAGACTTTGGCATCCTTATTTTTGCTCATGGTTTTTATATGGAAATTTGAAAAAGTTATGACCACAGAGATCATGATTTTCAGTAGAGTACAAATGTTTGTAGCACCACACCTAAACTATAAGTGGGCTTTAGTTCATCTTCCTCCTCCTCCACTCCTCTATTTTTTTCCCCTTCTCCTTCTTTGTTTTATATGTTTTTAATTTATTACTATTAAATGACAGCTTTTCTATTCTGGGGAAAAGAAAAGAAAACGGCCAGTTCATGATGGCACTTTGGCTCTCATGTTAGTGGAATCTTGCCTTAACACACGCGAGCTGCTGGAATATGTCCTTGAGGCTTTTGACCTTGAAGAGAAACACTGGGTGTTAGGTAATGTGCCTCACTGCCCAAATGCTCCATTTCTGAGATCATAAGGGGAGGTGCAGCACCAACCTTGATTCCTCCCACTTCTTTTCACAGAAACGAGAGTTGTAAAAGCAAGATACACGGGGGAAAAATAGTTGAGTGCAAAATGCTTCAGCTGACTCTTGATATCAGCCACGGTGTGCAACTTTAGTAAGTGGCTTGTCTTTGAAGAAGCGGTCCCAGTTCTAGGAAAGGGGTTGAGCATCTGTAATTATGAAGTAAAACTGAATAGCTGTGGTTGTAATGTAAAATGGCCCTTCCTGGAGTATGCTCACCTGGGATGCAGGTTGAGAAAACAGTGTTGTGTAAGGATGTAACATGAATCCTCTAAGGTTTTAGAATAGCCACTTAGAGGAGGCATTATGAGTATTCTCCAGCTGAAAGATTTTTGAGCTTCTGGGAACTGCAGCACAATCTCTGTATTACCCAGCTAGAGGCAGTTGGAAGAGCTAGTTCCAGTTTTGAAAACAGCCAAGCTGCTACAGCAGAGGGAGTTGTGCAGAATTCCCTGTCTGTGCATCTTGATGGTCTTTGTGAAGTACCAGGCCAAGAGTTGCTTTTGGAAACAGAACTCAGTAGGCTCTGACTGATCAGGAATGGTCAGTCTTGTGCAAGAGTCAGTCTAGTGCAAGACAGCTGAAAGATATGTGTTCACATAATGTAAGCCTGGGGCTGCCTCTAGAAGGTGAGACTTGCTTAGATACTTTGCTGCTTTAACACAGCTAAGTACCATCCAGGCAAGGACTGTTTCTCACCCCTTGCAACATAGGAAAATTTGTCACCAGACCCTCTGCAGACAGGAATTGAAAATAGACTCCTAAAGTTGCACAATTACTGAGCAGTCTTTTTGGCCACTCTGTTCTTTTTGCTGTTCATGTGTCACCCTAAAATGAGACTCAAAGCACAAGTGGTGCTACCCTGTATATGGGTGGTGCGCTGAGGCACACCGTAACTGTGCTGAGTTGTCCTGGTGCTAAAATCTTCAGTGTGTGTGGCTGGCTGTCACTGAGATGGAGAATGCTTCCAGCTTCTCACACATCCCTTGACAGGTATCTAAGCTTCACATGCAGAAAATGCTGAGCTGCTGCATGCTACACCTTGCAGGCTGATGTTTAAATAGCGTGCTGGGACTGCTTTGTTGCTGAGATAGTTCAGGGGGCCTGGGGACTGTCTGTGAAAAAGGGATGGAGAAGATGGCTGGGATGATGCTTTGCTGGCCCTCCTCATGCAGAGGGGACCCTCTGATGAATCAGAGCCCTAATGCGGAGTGGCTTGCTATCCTGTTAGTAGTCACATTGTGAAGCTATACAAAGTACCTGCTTCAGAAACATCCTTGGCTCATGTGTGTCCGTATGATTAAGAATACACTGGAAAGATGTTGAGAAAGTTGGAGGAAGCTGTCAGTGCCTGTGCATTCAGCATGATCCACTCTGCAGAGTGACTGGGTTACCAGCTGAAGTGAAAGCAACCACAAGGCCACAGCCTGTGGCTTAGGATGAGACAGCTACCTTGAGCTGAAAGTGAAGTGGCAGCAAGGCTTTGGGTCAGAGGTTTATATGCTGTCAGAACGCAGTTAGATTAGGGAAAGTCTATTCACTTCATACCGAGGACTCACACTTGGGCACATTTGAATTGTTTGCTGTGGTGCCCATTTGTATCAGCATTTGCTTTGAAAGTGTTACTAAGGGCAGCTGTTGTGAACTTCTCTTGTGCTTTGTGCATGCCATTTGATACCTAACTGGTAGGTTTAGGTGTTTTGGTTTTTTTTAACATCTGCATCTGAAATACATTTAAGCTTTCTTTGCCATGGGAAATGGAAGAAAATTGCAAAAGTCAAGAGCATAACTAGTACCCTATAAGCTTCGAAAAATTAGTGTTCTTATTAATAAAGAGCAGAATAAGTCTATTATTGATCGGGGAAGTGGGGAATGAAAATTGACCTCAGAAATTATTGCATGATTAATTTGAATATTTGCAAGGGAAGGAGAGGGTTATTTGGAACAACACAGGCATCACTAATTTCAACTTCAGTCATCTTACATGTGTTATCTCTTTCAGTGTCTGGGCAGTAGAATCTATCATTAAGTTTGGCATTTTTCAGTAACTGGTCATAAACATTGAACATAAGTTGATGAGAAATTGAGGCTATTTAGTAGGAAATGACAAAAATTAGTCATAGCTTTGTCTTTCTTTGAAAGTAATTAGACAGGTGTTTGAGATAATTTATATAGCTTTTGGAAAAGCAGACAAGCAGCTTTAGATGAGGAAAATGGTAGGGAATAAATGCCAATGGTAAGTTAGTACCTTAGAAATACACTCTCTTGTTCTTATGACATATTTTTTCCTTCTGTTTCTTTTTCCTTCCTTTCAAGTTGACACAAGGGAAGATAATAATGTCACTTAATAGACACATGCCTGTGTAGAGAGCCTTTGCAATGCATGGGCACCATTTAAATTCAGCAAAGAGCTCTATTGAATCTTCAATGTCTCAGCAAGAAGTTGACCCAAGATGACTGAAAAAACATTGTATTAGAAGTAAGCATTTTATAGTATCACTAACCAGAGTATTCTTTACTTGACTGTTCCAGTGTGGCAAAGCACTTCCTGGCCTTTCCAAGCAAGAAGACTGCTGTGGAACCGTGGGTACTTCCTGGGGTTTTAACAAATGCCAGAAGTGTCCCAAGAAGCCATGTAAGTGCTATTTTGTTGTTATTCTCTGGATTAGTTTATGCCTTTTTTCCCCTCAAGTAGTATTTTCCATTTTTGTTTTTAAGGAAAAAAACCAGCAAAACCAAAAGGAACCTAGTAGAAAGAATGTGATTTGATTTGATTAGGAACAGGTTGTAGAAATGGGAATTCCCCTGCATGCCAGCAGAGTTACATTATGCAGGCACTCAGTGCAGCCAGCAAAGTTGACATCGTTGGGTTTTTCCTCCCCTTCTTCTTTCTTTAAGTCAGTGGTGGACTGTTGTGTTTTCTCAGTGCAGGAAGAGTAATCACATTGAATCATCTTGCCTTTTCCAGCTGGACTTATTTTTTTTAAGTTTACACAGAAATCTTAAATTATAGAGGCGCCAGTTACTGCTTGGAGAGAATGCAGTGACGTCTTGGGACTGCAGATGAACTTTCAAGTTTAGAGCCAAGATCTTCCAGGCTCTAAATTGTCAGTTACTCTTTTTTCCTCTGCTTCTGAAATATCTTCCCTGACAATGGCAAAGACTTCTTTCACCATAATGAGAAAGAACTATCACATTTTTTGCATGATAGATAAAGATAGTCTCTTAAACTTTCTGTGACCTATATTGATGCACAGGAATAGTAGTATTCCTCTGTGATGTCATATTTTCATCATTAAATGAAAGATGGGTAAAGATAATGTAATCTTTGTTTTGCAGATGGAGTAGACCTGCATTTAGAGGGCCAAAACTATGGCAGGAAATTGCAGTCATTCTTATCTAGGTCTTCTAGGACCCTGTTATTGTACAGATAGCAATGCTGGAAACATGTTCAGTGTTTGATCTTTTTGGAAGCATGGTTTTGTCTGCAAGTCTTAATGTAGATGTAAATACAATTCCAGAAGAAAACCTGCTTTTACTCCTGTTTCTCTGACCCCTCCTTTCATAGGAGACTGATACAAACTTGTGCTGGCTCAGTCTGATCTCTTAGTTTATCAAGCATTCAAGTTTCGTGCATTGGAATATGTTTATGTTCTGATGTGCTTCAGAGAGAGAGCCTCCTTGGGGTCATAGTTAATACAACTCAGGTACCGAAAATTTGATTCCTTTATCATGTAAATACAGTTTCTAACAGGATCATGCGTGCCAACCGTATGAAGTTTAACCAAGGCAAGTGCCAGATTCTGCATCTGGGACAAGGCAGCCCCGGATGTACATACAGACTGGGGAACAAGAGGCTGGATAGCACTGCCACAGAAAGAGACCTGGGGGTCCTGGTTGATGGCAAGTTGAATGTGAGTTAGCAGTGCCCTGGTAGGCAGGAGAGTCAACCGTGTCCTAGGGGGCAGCAGGCAAAGCATCACCAGCCCATCAAGGGAGGGGATTGTCCCACTCTGCTCTGCACTGAGGCAACCTCACCTTGAATACTGTGTGCAGTTTTGGGTGCCACAATACAAGAAGGATATAAAGTAAGAGAGAGCATCCAAAGGAGGGCAATGCAGATGGTGATGGGCCTTGTGGGACCACTGTAAGAGAGTGGCTCGGGTCACTTGATCTGTTCAGTCTGGAGGACAGTGACGGGAGACCTCACTGCAGTTACAACCTCCTTGTGATGGGAAGGGAAGGGGCAGGCGCTGATTTCTTCACTCTCATCATCAGTGACAGGACTTGAGGAAATGGTCTGAAACTGAATCAGGGAAGATTTAGGTTGGATATCAGGAAAAAAGTTTTTCTCCCAGAGGGTGGTTGAGCACTGGAACAGTTTCCCCAGGGAAGTGGTCACAGCACCAAGCCTGTATGAGTTCAAGAAGACTTTCAACAGTGCTCTCAGTCACATGGTATGATTCTTGGGGTGTCCTGCGCAGGGCCAGGAGTTGGACTCAATGATCCTGCTAAGTCCTTTCTAACTCAGCATATTCGATGAAGCTGTGATTCTGTGAATCCTGAGGGTCCCTTCCAACTCAGGATATTCTATGATTCTATATATTGGTGTATGAATTGCGAAATATGTCCTGATTTTATAGTTTTCTCCAAAGAAGTAGCAATTAACTACAACTGAAAGTCTTGTTCATCAGAAGCATATGGGCATGCAGAATGTTGCTGAGTTTGATGTAGGTGTGCCATAAGAAAAATCATGAAAGCCTGAATGATGCTTCAACCAAAAACTTGGTTGGAAGTACTAATATAAATTTTTGGTGCCCGGTTTGAAGTGAAGTCCATTTGTTACTTCCCCGTAGTTGAGGTAAAACCCTAGTTATCTCAGCCTGGAATCCACCATGGAAGTGTTGGTCAGGCACCTGCTTAATATCAACACATTTGACATGGTGTTAAGAGCAAGCAATCAAGGAAATGCTGAGGCAAACTGTGTCTCAAATCCTGATTCACAGATACTTCCTAGGGGAATACAGAGAAGTGCCTGAACTCAAACTAAAAACCTCTCCTGAAGCAAAGTCCACTACTTTTTTTTCAAAGCACTGAGTAATAATAAGTTTTTTTAAAGTGCTAATGAGTTGAGCAATGTCTTTTTGTTATAAAAGCTTGCTCAAGATGGGTCACTTCAGAGTTCCTTTGTCTGCCAGAATAATTTCTAATCTACATTTTATACCTATGAGGAGATGCCCTAACCCATAAATTGTAGAAACAATTCTTGGAAGAGGACTAGGAACCCAGTCTCTTTCCCAGAGTCCTAATTACTCACGGTATGAGTCATGTTCACTCCTGCTTTCTGGTGCAATTGGAAATTGTTTTTTTGAATGTAACTGTGTGATCTCAAGAGAAGACAGAGAATGTTGCCACTTGGAATAATCCTCTCCTTCTGATTAAAGCATTCCTGGAAAGTAAGGGTTTGTGCCTCTAAACATAATGGGATACATTTTTCATCTTTCTAGGTGGGAATTCTCACTGTACATTAGTGTTTTGACAAGGAGAAGGGTGCACTATCTGTTTTCTCCAGATTAATATGCAGTGTCACTATATCACTGCATTATATCAAGAATATAATTTGATAGGTGCATGCTTCAAGAATAGTCATTAAATCTATCAGGAAGCCTTGGTAGGGGTATATGTATTTTTTTAGACTAAGTTTGATTTAGGAATCATTCAATGCATGATGCTGTTCAGTCGTGCCACGTCTTACAGCAATTCTGCATGGATGCAAATGGTGAATTTTCAGATTTCTGAGAACTTAAGGTGATAAATTTGGAGTTTCGAAGGTGTTTAGGTTCAGTGGTAGAGATTATGCATATATATTTATATAGAGAGAGATTTATATGATACTGGATGGAAAAACTTGGGAGACAAGTAAATCATTAGTAAGTTGTTATTTGAGCGATCTCTATGGTGGTATCTCAACAGGCAAAGTTAGTCCCATATTAGTCCCATATAATTTTGACCTGTTCTGATACTTACACTAAGTTGGTATTACTCTTTTTATTGTAGACTTTTTGGAGGCAAGCAGACTTCCTTTTGCTTTTACGGTTTTATGCTTCATAAACTTAGTTTAAGGTTGGCCTGTTTTTATAATATGTAATCAGGTTGCAATCTTTTGTGTAACACACTTCAGCAAAATAGTTAAGTGTATACAAGAGTCTTGCTAGCAGGCACTTTTCTTGTCACTTCAATCAGCTGCTTAAGGACATGCATAAGTCTGTGTGTGTCTTGTTCCCATGGTCTCAAATAGGGCTCTGTCACTTACTAAAGATGTACTTGAACATTTTGGGTAACAGCAACTGCTCAGTCAGGGCTTCTGCCCTATTGCAAAGTTAAGTGCATTGGCCTGAGACAGCTCCCATGTCTGTAAGTTATGAGCTATCCAGTTTTACTGAAAACCAAAAGCAGAAATATTGGAACAGTTCTCCATTTTTGAGGGCTTCTACAGAAGTCTGTATTTAAGACAAAGTGCATTTCTGTGTTACATGGGGAATGTTATGATTGGTCAGGCTTCTTGATAACAGCTAATAATTACAAAGTAAAGGGCAAGTAATGTAGGACTCCATCCAGCTCCCATCATTGAACAAGCTCCTTACTCTACTGCAACCCACTTATGTTTCTGCTCTTTGTAGAAGGAAGAAAACAGCTGCTAATAAGCTGCTGTTTCCTGTTCAGTGTGGGAGTAGGAGGATGAGAAGGGAGAAGTTAAAAAACCCTGACCTCACTCCACCACTGCACTTTCTAGAGCAGCTGAGTCACCCTGGAAGGGAAAACGTGTTGAAGCACTGGAAAAGGCCTGGCATAGCTTATGGGCTGGTCTCCATCTACAACTGGAAGAGCTCTGCTCTTCCTCTGTTTTAGTTCACCAGGCTGTACTGCAGGGTATTGTTCCTGCCCACAAAAGGTTACAGAGACTGTCTTGGGTTTAGTGTGAATTGAATCTGGTCTGTAATGGCAAACATAGATCAGTTAGGACATAATTAATACAACTATGAGTCTGACTCTGCCAACATGACTACTAGGAGTTTCATTGACATTTTTCAAGACTAGAAGTAGACTAATGTGTTGTGCTTTTGAAAATCTTACCTTGAATTTCAACTGACTTTCATGTCAACATTGTGAAAAGATTGTAGCTGCCAATTTAAAAGACAAAATTTCCAAATTTTAGATTGTGTTAAAAAGGTTGTAGTCACTGTAAAGATTTTGTATGTGTTCAAAGCTCTAACAATATTGTTGCTGTATTTTAGCCTGTACTGTTTTGTTTTTAACCACTTTGCAATTTATGCAGTCTCTAAGGAGAATCTTAATGTTCTAATTAAGAAATTATTTTAAATAATTAATAGTGTTTTGAAATAAAACTGTCTCATTTCAAAAACTGCCACTCAAGATCATACTTAAATTTTTCCAAATAATATGCAAAGCTTTAGAAGTAATGCAAATAATTATTGATTTTTTTTTTCCTTTTTTTTCCTCACATTGGTACAGTCAACCAGCTACCAGTTTTAAAATAAGCTGCAGGGATAAATGTGCAATTCAGGAATTACATGATGGGATGCCAATCAACAACATTATGTTACTTGTTCTCTCTCATTCAACAATTTATATACAGTAAAGATTGAAAGTATTGCATCTGGTATTTGTTGGGGGTTTTTTTTTGTTGTTGTTGTTTGGTTTGGTTTAGGGGTTTTTTTTGTTTGCTGAACATTTAGAACACTTTCAAAGGAAAACAAAAGATCTGCCAAAATTTGAGATCTCTCTGTTGCAGCATTCAAATTATGAAAAACTCTCTTGACTGAGAGTTTAAAGGCACTTGTGTGATCATAGTGCCAAAAGTTTAGTCCTGTATGTTTAACAAAGTACTAGGCTTTGTCAAGAAGTTAGATTTTAGTGCCTAAGCATACAAAGAAGTTACTGATCTCATTTATGATGTTTAAGAATCAATATACAGTTTTCTGTAGTCTCAAAAATAATGTTCAGTGAAGGAAAGAAACAATAAAAAGAAATAAAAAACTGATGAACTGAACGCTTTCTATTTTGGCAAAATTGAATTCAGTCTTTATTTTGCAGTGTTGTTATGTCTGTGACAGTTTACACTGCTCAGCCAGCAAGTGAAGTTTAGTCTTCTAAAATTCAACAGCTTTGTTAGGATAATCACAGATATGCTTTTTCTTCTTTTTTTGCGCCCCCACCCCCTTATATTAAAAGTTTATTTGCATCTCTTTCCTCTCATTTTCAGGTATTTTTTTAATTCATTGTGGCAGGAGAAGTGGTACCCAGCAATTTTGCTTAACATTTGAAGATAGATACTTTTACTTTCTAAAGCTGCTTTCAGATGTGAAAACATAATTGAGTTTCCATCATGAATCTTCAACTTTATCTTTTCCCAACATGATATTTGTAGCTGGTTTGCAAAAGTAATTATTTGACTATCTGAAAACAAATAGGATGAAAGATAATGTCCTGATCTCAAAGGTTTCATTTTTCGTAAGAAATACAAATTTGACTGGATAACTGAAGTCCTAAGTGGTACACATATGGAAAGAGACAGGATTAAGGTTACCTGTACAACTTTTAATGTTAATTTTTGTATCTTTTATGCTTAATTATGCATCAAATAACCTTATAATTTTTAATATAGTTATGATAATTTGACTGGCAGGCTGTGGAAATAAGCATATAAATTAGCAGCATTTAACAGATGCTTTTTTCTTCAGCTTACCATGGATACGGTCCTATGATGGAATGCCCACAAGGCTACAAGAGAATTAATGCTACATTTTGCCAAGGTAAGTGCCCACAATTGATTGTGTTTGTGTACGTGTTTTTTGGGACATAATCTTTGATATTTCTGACTTAGGTGAACGAATTCAGTCCACTGATTTGTATTTGGGAAAAAAGGTTGAAGCTACTTTTAAATCTTTCCAAATATTGGCAGCTCTGTAGAGTGCTGTTTTGCCTCTAGGGCAAAAAAACTTTTAAAACTTTAAATATCAAAGAAAATGAGACAATATGTAAATGATGATTTCATAAGGATTTGTTTGCTTTGTTTTTCATTGTTCTGTCAGTTTTGTTGCTAAACAGTGAATCTGCAGCCTTAGTTTAGTCAGATGAAGCTAGCAATAAAGAATAATTTTTATAATCATGAAAGTGTGGAGTAATCAGAGAACAATTCTTTTGGACTTAGAGGTTAGACACAAGAGTACTGAGAAAACCCAGATAATGTCCCTGGCAAGGATTAGTGCATAGTGCAGGTGAGGATGTATGGAATTAGGCACTGCGTAAGTTGTGTTACTCTAAGACTAGGCTGTTTTACCTACTGATTGTAATCATGGAAGTTATCAAAACATACAGGGTTGTGGGATCTGCATGATCGTGAAGCTACAAAGAAAGACTTGTGACATTTACATTGTCCTGGCCTGTGGCATCTCTGTCTGACAAAGGTGAAGAGATACCCATAGGCATATGCTCATTCTCTCCATGTATCTTTGAGCACTGGCCAGAGGTGCCGGATGAGGATATAGGAAAAAGCCCAATTGCATGTCTGACGAGTAAACAAGGAGGAGCTCTGAGAAGATGTGAGCAGTCTTGCAGTGGTGCTGTGTAGAAGGAAGGTAAAAATGAATTTGAGTGAGGCTGATAGTGCTGTGGCCAGGTTTGTTAATAATTGTTGGTACATCAAGGGTAAAAGAGGTCCCAACAAACAGTAGTGGTGGTGGTAAGCAGGATAAAGTGAAAGAGTAATTGATGTTAATTGTAGGCATTTTGGACATTAATTTTATTTAACTGATCAATTTTATTTAACTCATTTAGTGTTCTGATGAGGGAATGTGCAATAGCCAGTTACATAAAGAAATTATTAACAACCAAAATAATGAAGTTCATAGAGCATTAAACACAAACATCATCCTGTTTCACTTCTGAGGGAGGTGTGAGCTGATATCTGCAAGTGTAGCCACCAGAGCCTATCTGCTGCTCTGGTCTCTGCCTAGTGGTTTACCAGTTTGCAGGGTAGGGGCATTTGGAGGACTGCAAGAGAAAACTGGGATGGGTCAAAAATAGAAGAAAACTAAATGGAGGAGAGCTGCCAATTGCATTTCAAGAGCATGCATCCTGCTCTGCAGTGAAAAACTTTGGACACCCTTAATAAATAAAAGGGCTGGGGAGGTATTGATGGCAGCTTACTAATGAAGACTGCAAAGTGAAACAGTGAAGGAGATGAATGTGAAACATAAATGGGTCACTTCGTCGTGCCTCAAATTAAACACACAGGTGGTGTATGTATTTCAGCAAGATGTTCCCAGCTATTTTGAAAGAGACTTCTCATTCCACATATTAATCATGAAGTTTTTCAGAGTGTGCAAAAGAGAGATTTTCTAATTTTGAGCATGAAAAAGTGCCTAGAAGATGCAGTGATGCCATTATGACATCCCTCTGAACATGATCCAGGAGAGAGATGAGCTTTTGCTATCTTCAGTAGTTGTGCTCAAGCTCCACATTATACACAACAGTTTCTTAGCAGCAACTCAGCAGGCATTTAAAGGCATGTAGGGCATTCATTTTGTACCTAGGTGTTCGCAAACCTTATTTCATGGAAACTAAGATCTTTAGTGAGGAGCTTCAGACTGTTAAAAATGGTCTGGTGCCTGTGAAGGTGGCCAGCAGTAGTCCAGGAACTTGTTTCATTAAGCCGTGACAGGCTGATAAGGGAGGGAGAAGGCATGTCTCTGGGAAGGAGCATTTGAGGGAACTAAGTACTGCCGTGGTAGTGTACAGAAATAGATCCATACCTGCTAGGCTAGTCATTGCTTTTTGCATGGAATTTTGATAGTTTTTCCCCTAACACATTTTTGTACCACATAACTAATACTGCAAGAAATACAAGGCTTTAAAAACGTTTGTTTTATACTGCTGTCATTATTCCAGAAGAGAGCAAGCTGTAGACTCTAAATATAACTTGTAGTTGATACATGGAAATTTATAACCTAGAGTTTAATCATAAAATGGAAGTAGGATTATCTCACCAGGAAGTAGACTGTTGAAGAATTGAGGATGGGGACAATCTCTTAACTTTCTGGAGAGAGCAGAGGTGGTGGCTGTTGGAGGTTCCCCCTATTGCCCTATCAAGGCTTGGATGGCTTCTCTGTAACTTGCTCACCAACACACTCCAAAAAGGAGGTACAAATAAGCAAGGAACTGGGAGAGGCAATACCCATGAAACCAAGCCACAATGGAATTTAGTCCTATTGAAGTAGGTAACAAGATTACCATTTTCTTTCAGCAGGTCAGAATTTTGACCTCTGAACATTCCTCAGGAAAGCTAGCTTTCTATGTGAAAGCCACTGGGAGGGTGCATTTCAGTCCTGAAATGGTTATTAACATGTGCTTCTCAATGGGTCAGCCAAAGTTGTCCTGTTTGTTTATCTAAAGCAGACGTGCATTTCTAGAAGAAAAGGGGACAGCGCTAATGCAAAAAGCTGTCCACATCACTAACACGGTGCAAAGCTACAGCAGTGGATGTTAAAAGAAAACTGTTTAAGCTGCTGGCATGGGACTATCTGTATTCTTTTAATGATCCTTACAATTGAATTGGAAGGGAGCTGAACAGCATGTCCATATGCAAGTGTACATTTTAATTAGGTTATTCTTTGCTGAAAGGTTGTGCATGGTGTCCGTGCTCAGAAAGGGCCAGGATTGCCAGACCAAATAGTAATGGGGATATATTTCTGAATCCCTGCCTCCAGCTAAAAGATTGTTGTTTTCACCTAGACATTGTTCAACTTCCCCTGCCTTTGAAAAATCAGGCCTAAAAGCCTAATTAACCTTTTGTTCTACATTGGTTTTGCAGTCAAAAGCCTACAGAGGCTTCATAAACCAAGAAGTATTAGTGTGATTAATAACCAGATCCTAATTTCTTTCCTTTCAAGTGAGTGAGCTAATATAATGAAACATTCTTCTCTTTAATGTGTAAGTAGGACAACAAAGACCCATCTGTGGGTATGTTAATTTGAACAGTTTAGTGTAATTGCTATAAAGAAAGCTCTTTTCCCCCTCAGTAATTATCTTTTCAATGGGGTGATTTATTACATATACACACATGGATGCCCTAAGGCTGTCATTAGAGTCAAAACACAGCTTATCAGAGTTGCTAATTCTTTGTCAGAATCCACATGCAATGTTAATTTCTGGTTCCCTGCTTAGAATTACAGTTACTGTTTCCTTACTCTTCTAATGGTTTTCTTGGAAAACTGAAATAGAATGAAAAAAACAGCTGGTGAAAAGGTTGGATTCATTTTTCAGGAAACTAGCATATTGCCAATAGAGCACTTTAGAAATCTTATCTTGAAGAACTGGAAAAATACCTGGACACTTGTTGTTTTACAGTGAAGTAAAAAGTGCATGGAAGTTCATGGAAAGTCCCTATGTTCTTAAAATTAAATGTATATGAGCTTGCAGAAATTAGTACTTCTATGTTGATGGATCAAATTCTATAATCATGTGCTCTGAGGACTTTAAACTCTTTTCCCTTGGCTTCATCATGATTTAAGATAAGTTTTGGGGGTATATTCTGCTCATCCAACATTTGTCCCTAAAATACAGTAATAAATTTGTTTTCTATGCATGTTGTATCTTTATTTTACTACTTTTAAGTAATAAAACAGCTTAGCTTTGTAAGAAATGCTTTTTATGTTACTTAGCTACTAAGTCAACAACCGTCTTTCAAAGAAGTTCTTTTATGATGATCATACTGAGAAATAAATGTATCTCCAGAAACTGGGCTGGGTTACTGTTTGGACATTGATTATGTGTTTGAGAAGTGTGGCTCTGCAAACTTGCGTTCCAGTAAATTCCACGCAAAGCACAAAATGAGTTGGACTGATTTCTCCTGCTGCTGTTCTGTTAGCTCACAGAAATCAGTGGGTCATTTCTTAGAATAAGCAACTCTTTTTTTCTGTAATTTTTAAAAATATTGCAATAGATTAATTAGCAATGAAACCTTGTTTTTTGTTTCTTTTACCCCTTTTTTCACTAATCTTATTATTGAAACAACTACAGTGGAAGCAGTAAAATCTGGATATTGTATTTGTCTTAGAGGATATTAATAGTGGTTAACAATGTAGCTATAGTGGAACCAGTTGGAACAGTATTTTCTGTGGTGTTAGTAGGTAATTGATTGTAATTGATTTTCATAAAGAGAATAAAAACTGATGCCCGCATATTGAGTCAATTTGGAGATCGTTCAGTCAGATGGCACTTCCAGTGAAGCCTAGCATATAACTACCAGAATGAGTCAAATTTTCACAAATGGTGTAAATTATATATTCCAGTCTAAATTTGCAGCATGAATTTATTGTGCATATTAAAGCACTTGTGCATAGAAACATCTATCAAGGCAGATATTACTAAATAACATTTAATGACTGCTAGGTCATTTTTAATTAAGAAGTTTCCCAGTACTGTGGCAAATTCTCATTAGTGTATATAATTGATCTAGAAGGCTTTCTTTGCTTAAATGCAGCAAAGTGTCTTAAGTGTGATGGGTCTCACTGAAAGGCAAGCTGCTTGCTTTGCATCAGGAGGCAAATATTTCCTGTTCAATTTTATTACTTAGTAATTTAACCAAAGTCAATCAGTTTTTGATAAACGCAGAAACTGAATTTCAGAGCTAAATGCAGAAGTCCCCTTTGAGAAATTTACCTTTCCACAGTGTTTAGGCCTGGAATCAGCTGTTGAGATTGCTTGTGTTCTCCGGACTATGCACTGGAGACACAGGGTGGGTGTGATGGGCTGCAGTACTTTCTAGCCACAAGTTTATTCTGCATACTTCTGTGAACCTTCTCTATATCATGACTGTTCTATCTGGAGGCTATTGCATATTTAGTTTTTATATCTTATCATGTGTTGTCTTAAAAATGGTGAAATTATACGTAACGTGACTTTGAAAATCTGAATTAGTCGCTGTCTTTTTAATCAGATTTATTCATGTAATTAAAAATCAACTTCCAAATTTGTAACAAAAACCCCTCAATAATACAAGTGAGATCTACTGTTTCAAAAGAGGGATTATTTTATTAATTAACGCTAAATCATTTCTTAGCCTTCTTCAGCCTTATTTATGAAAATTTGAAAAGGCTTTTAGTTACTTGAACATAAGATAACATAAACCAAAGCCTGATCCAATTTTATAGTGGAATCTACCATTTCAAAGTTATCAGTGCTCCTGAAAACAAATTTGACTGCATTATTTACAAGAAGGGTAGCAATGGTTTCTTTCAAAAAGCCAGTTAAAGATTGTTTTGGTTTGCATTTGTAGTGTTCAAAATTCTTGCAGTGACCCCTGACTTTTTTGAATTCATAGACTTCTTCTTGACTAAAAATATTTTCTTTCAAATTCATAGATAGATTTAAATAACATGTCAGAAGACTGCAGCTTCGACCAGAACACATTAATAAACATGTACATTCTGTGCTAGAATTTTAAGATAATACTTGAATGTGGTTAAATGCTCCAAGCTGTGATGATTTTGATGAGCATAAATTCAACGTGCTAAGCCTGGAAATGAAAGAAAAAATTTAATTTTATAGGAATGTTTCAAATTCCTGTATGTCTGTGACCAATTATGGGCATTGCTTGCTATCCAAAAAGGGACTTGTCCCATATGTCTGAATGACCTACAAGGCTGAAGGCAGAGAAGACAGCTTTACACCACCCTAGTGTTTCTGCGTAAGGCTAGCTGGACCTGGGTGGTCTGAAGAACTGTTATGATGATTAACACAGCCAAAACACAGTGAACTTCTCTTCCTAAATAGTCTTACAGATGGAAGCTGCCAAAGGGAAATACTACAGAGCTGATACTTCAACCATCAGCTTCTTTAGGGTGCTCTGTAGCACAACAGTTCTCTGATGAACAAGTCCTTCTGCATCACTTTGCTTGGCTGTAATTGGCATCAGCCTCTTCAGGTTGTGTTGGCCTGTTAATGTGTAGAAGAGCAGTAGGCTGTGAAGCATTTTCATATTTGTTTCCTGAAGTATTTCCTATTTATTTAGTGAAGTATTTCAGTAAAAGGGCGAATTAAAGGAGATGGCAGTAGCGTTATGATATAGTAAATAACTCATCATGTTTTACGGTAACCAAGCAAAGGATAATCTTTCAGCATAAGTGACAGGTACAGATCTCGTTATTAGCAGGCACAGGAATTTTTCCTAGGATCTTGTGTTTACGCTTAGCATGTTTTGTTATCCTTGGATAAAGGATACTCAGGCTATGTTACAATGTCATTAATCCTGGAATAAAGCTGAAATGATTCACTTCCGGAATGTGATTGAATTAGGCATACTATTGCTCAAGGAAAAGTAGGAGAAGTTGCTTGTAGGTTTCTAGTACAGAACCAACCTAGTGTTAAACAGTTGCTAATGCAACCTCAAATATTGTTTAAATCGAATTTAAAAGCTATTGTAGAACTGGAGAATGCAAACAGAACACTGGAAGTCAATACCTTCTGCAGCATGTCCTTCCCTCCAGCACAGACTTCTTCTGTGCATCAGCATTCTTTTGAGAGAGAGATTCTACTACATTGTACCATTCTGTACATAAACACCTATACATCATCCAGAGGGAAACATTCCATTAAGTGTGTAAACACTTTGTCACTTAGACTTAAGTACCTTAGAACAGAATTTGAAGCTTTGCTCCATGTATTTCTTTTTCCATCATCACAATTCCCCAGTGTGCAGTGCATGTGAGAGCTGAACACGTAAATCCGTACGTGAGGAAATACAGGTTGGAGATGTTGCAAAGTTGCTGGGGTTTTGGATCTTTAAGCAAGCAAGAATTGTTTAGAGAAGAGTAGCAGATAAAGGTTAGGTTGTTTTTCAGAATCTTTCTGGGTTTTAAATTTCTTTATTTCTTCTCGACTAATCAATCCTTCCCTAAATCACAGTTAGTAGAAGAAAGTAGGTTGTACTAACTGTTGCCTGCACATAGACTTAACAACCTTTAATTGTGATCCTCAGCCCATGCAATTGCAGATGTGTGTTTGTGGTCTTGAGTGAAAACTGAGATCAATTCTCTGATTGATTCTGTTACACGATTCTTCATTTGATTCTCTTAAATGTAGGTGGGCCAAGTGCTTTCAAAACATAGTTGTGAAACATTGATGATTGCCTTACACTGGACAAAAATCCAAATAAAATTTCTTTGTGAACATTCTTAGAAAGCAAAGAGAAAAAGCCATGAGTAAAGTAAATTTTCATTTTGATATCCAGTCATTTCCATCCACTAATTAATGAGCATAAAGTTCTGTGAAGATGAAGCTGATTTTGGACTTAGTGATACTATATATAATTATCATGGTTTATAACAAGTTTGGTGGTACCGTGTGCTTACTTTTTTAAATAAACACCATCTTATATTGCTCCCACCTTCCTCCTTTGCTTCCATTTAGTTTTGGAGGTGGGGGGGTGTTGTTGTTTTTGGGGGTGTTTTTGAGTCCTGGAGCTTACTGTGTTTGAAGTCACACTCTCTCCATGGGCAGACAAGCATTCAGTTAGGAAATGGTTGTTTTAGCTTGTTTTTTCCCCAGGAAATTCAGTGGCAGTGAGTCATTAACACATTGCGTTTTCTGAGAGCAGGCTGACCTGACACCCAGAAGACCTATAAAAATGTGTGGGAAGGTATCAAACATTAACTGTTCTTGCTAAGAGAGACTGTTCAAAATTCTCCCTAGTGGAAAAGATTGTGGGATAGATTAGCAGCAGTTATTTGAAGCTGGAAGCACTGTGGTGGCTCTGGAGAAGTGTGGTGGATGACCTCACCATATATCAAGCTGTGTGCTTAGAAAACGATATAGGAGGAGCTAAGACACAGGAGACTCATCTGTACAGTGCTGCAGCATCACTGTCAAACCCTTGGTTATGGCAAAGCTTCTGTGAATTTGGATGAACTTGTGAGAGCAGAATCAACCAACAGGCTTTCTGGGATGGCATGTGGCTTCCACTGCCATCTCCACAGATTGAAAGTATGAGTCAGATTTCATGGAGATGGACTACCAAATCGAGGAGCGCAGCATGCCAAGGAACAGTTCCATGTGTTTGGCATGTATAATACTAAAGAGTAGGAGCAAAGGGCCAGGCTGTCACTCAGCGCAGAATGGCAATGCTGCTTTCATGTATTTCATGCATTATACCCATTTATTACCATTGGCAAAGGGTCAAGTCATTCACATTGTCAAGCATCAACTATTACAAAATCAGTGCTTTATTTATTAGTTTTAAAATAAATAACGGTGCCTACTGTGAGAATTTACTGTGTAGCCATGCAAGGTGCTGTGTGGAATATCTCCTTGCTTAAACTCTTTTTTTCTGTCTCACTAACTTAGAAGCTTTTTACCTATGGAACTTCATTACTCTGCTTTTCTCAAAAACTGGAAGTCAAGATTGAATTGGTCTTTGTAAAGCTTTATTTATGTATGTGTGGGTTTATAATACTGCTACATAGCTCCATGGTATTTCCTCTGTGCATATGAAGGTGTTTGATCAAATCACTCCTCAAGCACGTCATCAGTTTGTATTTCTGCACAACAAAAGATTTTTGTTTTTTCTCTAGTTTTTACAATGGCACAAATGAATTGTCATTCCTATACTAATTTAAAAGTGAAATATTTTTTATGTCCATATACAAGAAATAGAAAAGAAAAAAAAATCTGTTAATTTTGAATCAGTTTTATTTTTCAGCTGCCTGAACAAGTTGATTCCAGTGCAGTTTGCATAGCTGGGCAGGCTGGCATGTGGTAGGAAACATTTTGGATAGGTGGCTTTTTAGCACAGTCTGAAGTAAAGTGAAATAGATAGTAAATGTGGAAAGGATTTTTTTTTTCTACCTAAGGTGTTAAGTAACCACTGTTCTTACATGTATATATGTTTCTTTTGAAAATGTGTAGGATTTTTTTTTTTTGCTATCATCTTCTGGCTTGTATCTGTGGAATCCCTAGACAGGCTTGTGTAATTCAACATAGAGCATCAGCTCAGTAATTCTATGAGCTCATTGAGAAGACATGACTTGGAAAAGAGGCATTAAAATACACTATAATTAAGTTATGCTGAGGAATCTGAACATGCACAATGAAGTTGATTTTAAAAATTGCACAGATTTAGCAAAAGGAATATCTGTATTGGGAACTCTGAAAGGAATGTTCACTGGTATTTAGCTATTTACACATAAGCTGGTATTTAAATGTAGTGGTGCCCACATTAAATAGCAATAACACATGTGAATAGGGTGTCATATTTCTAAATACTAGACATACAAGAACAGTTGGTCTGCAAAGAGATTGAATACAGATGCAACAGTGACAGCAAAATAGTTCCCTGCAAAATAGTTGAATCATTTGGAAAGAAAGATGACTGTGTATTCATGTGTTACAGGAAGATCCCGTTTACCCGTAAATCAGCCACTTCATTAAAAGTCATGAAACCTTCACTAATAATAGGCAAAACTGTAGAAGCGGGTTTGTCCAGTATCACCAAATGGCTTCTACATTTCTATGCCAGTTTTTCTCAGCAATAACATGAAATGCAGTTCAGATCTGTAAAAATATACATAATTTCTATTTAAATTCAATTTACGTTAAAGTTCACAATTACAGTTTATAAGCTATGTTAAAAAAATAATTATAAAATCCAAACAGGACATTTTTCTAGTTCAAGTTCACTCAGCTAGTTGAAGGCTTTAACATGTAACTAGAATTTTGTACCTCCTAATAGATCACTGTAAAAAAAAAAATACGTATATTCATTTCAGTTCAACAGCTAAGTTATTCAAAGTTGAATAACTGATAAAGTTTCTCGAGAATTATAACAACAGATACAATTTTTATCTTGTATAACATACAGACATGGTTCTGCATACATAAAATGTATCTGTGTCTGCAGGATTTTGATTTTTGTTTTTAGTATACCTCTATACTTTTAGTATTCAAATAATAAAGTTTATGTGTATATAGTTTTTTAACATTCCTTTAAATTAAGGTGGATGCAGAGAATAAGTAAAATTATCATTTAAATAAATGAAAAATGACTTGTTAATAATTTTAAACATGGATAATATAGATTCACTTATGTTAATCTATGTAATTACTTGCCTTGCTTAAATACATGTAGAATGGTACAATTATATTCCTAAATAACAGGGAAAAGTGCCAGATTTTTCATCATCACATAAAGGCAAATAGCAATGTATTTTAATGGGTAACAAACAAGAGACTTAGTCTTTCCTTGAAAATAAGAACTATAAAGTCCAATTCAAATTTATGTTATTTAAAATAAGTAGTTGTCTTTGCTGATTTAAAACTGAAATTCTGCTTTCACTAGGCAAAGCATTTCTGCAATGTCTACATGGATGTATTTTCCGGAAAAAGTGACCAAAATAAGTGATACGTTACATACGTCACCTGGGACATAACTTCCCTCTTTTTTTTTTAGCAGTAGTATAGATTGATTTTTCTATAAATAAGAATTTATATTTTGAACTTGGAAAGTGAGAAAGTTGTTTAAAAATGTCTGGTTATTACCATGTAGGAAGTAGAGCAATTATTTTCATTATATATACCAATTGCTACTGTGTTTTTATTCTTCCTCCAAAATCTGTATGTACTTTTTTGCCTCTACGTGTGTGTATAATATGTGTCATTGTGCTGAGGGTTTTCATTTTGCAATGAATCCAGATATCAAGATTTTTCCTGTATTCAGAGTAAAGGATACAGTATCTTCTTCTAGATGTGCTTCATCAAAGCAAGTAAAATTGTTTCATGATTTTGATGCATTTGATTGATTGATTTGATTGATGATTGATGCATTTGAGGACTGATCTGACAACTCAGATCATCTAGAGGCAAAAAATTCAATAGTGGGTTCTTGAGTGTTCAGTATCTGCTTTGTATTGGCTTCTAGGTATTTCACAGTCTTCAATCAGGTCTTTGTTGTGCCTAATTTTTGAAAGGAAAGGGTTAGTAATATTTCCTTTCCTCCTGACAACTTTACAGCAGCATCAATATGTTTCTGTTCAGGGAAATTTCAATAATGTCTATCGTTTGCTAACTAGTAAGATTTAAGTTCATTCCTTGTTATACTCTTAAATTGTGATGGTATTGGAACAATGATGATCTTTGATTTGGGATCAGCTGGAACTGTGTAGATCCCTTCCATCGTACTTTGAGGTTTCAGGACAAAAGAAAGAACCTAGTCTGATTAAGAAATGGAAGAAACTATCTGAAAATAAATTCAAGTGCATCAGAAAAAGTCTAGCCTAATAAATATTCTGTATTACTGCAGTCCTTAAATAAAATACTCCTTTCCTTATATAGGATATCATCCTGCTCAAAGGTTGGATGGGACAAAAGGTAAACTGCTGTGGGAGAATATTTCAGATGTTTTTTGTCCTCTTTTCTTATACCATTCTCCTTTTTGAATAGTCCACTCCCGCTGAGGTTAGAAAGTCATGTAGTCTGGGAATTTCACTTGAAAATTCCTTTGAGGCAGTGCTGATCCTTTGTAATTCATGTGGTTTCCATCATATTTCATCCAAAGTTCTAGTATATAAATTATCACTCCCTGTCACACATAGCTAAGTGCATAGAAGAGAAGTTTATCCAGGTGGTGTCAAGATCCTATATTAGGTATACATTGGAAGAGCTGAGGGATAAGCTCAACACTAAGTATTTGGAAAAGAATGCAGCTGGTATGGCAACTGCTAGAATCTGCTGTACTGTACATTCCTGTGTAGTGGGACAGGTAGCCAAACTTATGGAGAAAAATTAAGAAGAAAGGTTCTTTCTATAGGTTTCCAAAAGCAAACTCTAGCACATCTATTTTGTATTTGCAGCTTCTAACCCTCATTGATAGTGTTGAATTAGGCAGCAACATACAATGAGGTGAAATAAAACGGTGGTGGTTTTAGAAGAGCTAAGAGGAAGGATAATAAGTACTGTATATTTTAGATAAAATGATCACTAATACCTGATTTTCAAGGAGCTAGCTGGAATATCTGGCTTCAACGTGGAGTGTACTCAGAAAGGTTGGCATTTTTTCCTAGCCTTAAGGATGGGAAGGGAAGTCATATGTAAAAGTAATCCATGTAAATATTTTAAAGTAGGTCTATTTTAGTGTACTCTCTGGAAAGAGGAGATATAGAAATTTATGACAGAGATAGTTATGGGTTAGAGGGTTTTTTAGTTTTATTTTTGCTATTATTTTAAGGTTTTGATTATCACTGCAAGCTATGTTGTTGCTGTCCCCTGAAATAAAGTCCTAGTTTGGCTTACTTAGTTACAGATGGTATCCAGGTGATTGCCAGGCAGGTCCTGTTCTAACAGTAAACAAATTACAGAGGCAACCCCGCGTATGATATAGACCTGCAATCCAGTGCTTGTTTCATGGAAGAATGATTGAGTGAGACCCTGAAAGGGACACCTGTGCAAGTGGCCTCGTAACAGCAAACTTTATCAAAGCAGTTGTCAATTGTTGCAAGGTTGTGCTCCTGCAGATGCAGTTTTTTCATGTAGCATGAGTTCTGTGCTTCTTGAGGAATGTTCTTTTTATCAAGACAGTAAGCTCTTTAGACTAGAGATGATAGTCTTGTACTGTGCTTCTTCCAGCACAATGAACCTTTGAGCACTGTGGAATACAAATACTAATAAAAACTGTATTAAATGTGGTAAGCAGTGTTCCAACTTGTATAAATACTACATCACTTGTCTCTGGGAATGTTCTTGTGAGCTGTGTTTGGCTGCACAAGCAATCATCCAGGCAGGAAAAGAGGGGCTGATAAGCCAGTCAAAGAGTATTTGCAGGGGTTTTTTTTAATTCAGAGTACTCAAGAATGATGTATAAATGTAATTGTGTTTCTGTTATGCTCTCAGCAGTGTTTTAAAATGTTATAAATCAAATGTCAGTATGGAAAAAAGTGTTGATTACAGTGTTAACTTGTAGCAGTTCTCCTACACATTTTTTTTTTTTTTAAAAAAAAGGTAACTTCTCAAGGAAGAGAAATATTAATACATTTTTCAGCATCTGATTATTTTCAATTTTCCCACAGATATCAACGAGTGTCAGTTACAGGGAGTATGCCCTAATGGTGAGTGCTTGAATACCATGGGCAGCTATAGATGTACCTGCAAAATGGGATTTGTGCCAGATCCTACCCTCTCAAGATGCATACGTAAGTTGCGTTGCAGATGAAGATTTGAGTCAGCCCAACAATTCTAATCTGTCACCTTTTTGTTTTTGCTGTCCCCACCTCATCTTCTCAGTTTATTCACTTCATCTAGTTAGTGTGAGTGCTCATGCCTCTTTTCTAGCTCTTTGTCCCAGAAACATTGGTTTCCGCTGGTGGATGCCCAAGATCCTTGCCATCTTTTTCTGGCTTTCTTGTCGCAAAACCTTCAAGACCACATCCAACCTCATACATTCAGTCTTTCTCATTAGTTTGGAGATCTCCTTCCCACACTTTTTTCTCCACCCTCTGCTAGTTCCCCAACCAAAATCGTCTCTGTGTCCTGCTCTCCTCTCTTCCGCCTCTGCAGCTTTGATCTGGGTAGTTTCCATTACTAAACATTTAGCCCAGGATGACATTTGGCACATTTTCCTTCTCATTAAAAAGGATTAAAAACTAGGAAAGAATTATGAGAAAGAAAAATTTGCGAACAACATGAATGCAAATATTTCCCTCTACTACTTAGCTTTTACTTTGAGATCAACAACCCCTCTGCAAGAATAAAAGATGGGGTAGAGAACAATAAAATTTTTCACTTTACATTTTCTGCAAAGAATATGTACAAGTGAAAAATAGCTAATCTCCTAAGCTGCTTCTCTGGGTTATCTTTGCATTTATAAAATAAAATACAGTCTTGAGACATAGGTGAATTCTTTTTTTTTTTCCCCAAATAATTATCCAATGCTACTACTTAATGACACTCAAGTACTGAGAAAGCTTCTTAGCACCTTGAAGAAATTCATATCACTTTTCAGTTGAACACCAGAAAAAAAAAAGTTAGTTGTTGGTTTTTGGTTTTGCTTTTACACGTCATGTTAAAAATCAGGTAGTCTTTGTATTTTTATGTGAACAAGTTGCCCAGAACTGTTAACCGTATGTTAATTTGGATGCATAAACTAGAAAACTGGATGGGTCTTAGCTTCCTCATACTAGTCATAGCTTATGGCCTTTGGCTCTTCCAAATTAAAACTAAGTGTAACAAAATGTAAATATGTAATTTTCTCTTTCATAAAAAAAGAAAGTCATATATGATACTTAATGCTTTTATAGTCTCACTCACATAGCCTGTTTATGGATGAGTGTTCCAGTGGCTTTGTAGCTTGATACAACTGTGTGATGCCAATGACTGATCTTCAGCAGCTGAACTTGTAGACAAGTGAGAGAGAGCTGATTCTGACTCTATTGTGGCAGCATGGCAACTTAGGAATCTTTTTCTTGAAAATATTTCTTATCCTTAGTCTGGGATGAGTTGGAATTGAGGAGTGTTTGATACAAAATAAGATACTTTTTTTTGTGTTGTGATTCTCATTTGAGATGGGTGTTTGAAATAAGACTTCTGTAGACAGTAATATCAATCCATTTAGCTGGTGTTGGAAATCTTGTGGTATGTGTCTCTGTTTTGCTTTTTTTGTGTGAACAGTAGCATCCTCTCTTCCACTTTCATTGCAGCTGATAATCCTGTAGTTGCTGAAGAGAAAGGACCCTGCTACCGGTTTGTCAGTGCAGGAAAGCAATGCATGCACCCTCTTTCTGTTCAGCTCAGCAAGCAGCTTTGCTGTTGCAGCGTTGGCAAAGCCTGGGGCCCACACTGTGAGAAGTGTCCACTTCCAGGGACAGGTAAGAACATCCCATTAAAAATACAAGCTCTTGCCCCCACCCTACATTTGTTGTGCATGTTTTTAAAAAATCCCCTCACACTATATATTATAGATATGGGGAAATTAACCCAAAATCTAGTTAATACTCCTTTGTTGTTAAAGGTTCTGGTGAAAGGATGGCAGCTTTTGGGAATTAGGTTGCAGAACATTATGAGTTATAGTTTATATTACAGTTAGTAGGATATGCATGGTACTATCTGTTCTTTCTCACCTTCCTCCATATTTTTACCATCCATTTTGGGGAATGTGCTAAGGATGGTGTTGCCTTTTTAACAATAAACTGGTAGTTAAACGTTTCATGCCAACTTTCACTTAAATAATTCCTTACTTGTTACATAAAGCTCTTTTGTATTATAGTTCCCTTAGAGTTCTGCTCTATGTAAGGACTTAGATAATACCAGCTTGTGTGGTCATCACCTTCATTTAGGCTGCTTATAGATTAAGATACCACATATTGTAAATACTAATTGCGGTTTCCAAGTATTTTCTGTTCCCCAGTGCTGCTTAAAACTTAAATGCCCATGGAGTCCTCAGTCAAAATTAATTTAATGTTATCTTTTTGTCCAAATGTATGGTCAAATTAATCTTTTTCAAAGTCATGACTGCTTGTTGGAATACACATGATGTCCACCGTCTTCAGTATTTTAGCACAGGTATTAGTAATGGCAGTCCACTGGGCTTACTTGAATCTGCTGCTGCAGATGTCACTGTCAGGCACAGGGTATGTATCTCTTTGGACTATTTTACAGAGATTTACATTATCAAAACCAGTTGGCTGCTTTAGGAAATCCACCGTTGGCATCAGAGACATGAGGAGAGCAGCAGATTCCCTACATTTTTTAGTTGGACTTACAGAAGTGAAAGTGACCAACATTTTTGGCATTTCAATTGATTTTTAAGGCTGTTGTTTCCTGCATGACCATTGGGTCACCAGGTCACTGATCAGGATTTTAAAACTCCAGTCACTTGCAGATAAAGAATATTTCTATAGATATTAATGGAGGAAAAAAATACATTCTCATGAGATGACTCGCAATTTAAATGCAGGTGCTTTACATATATGAGAATATTGCATGAGGCTTCATGACCAGTTGTGTGTATTATGGAGCAGAGAATATGTCCTTTTGTTGACGGCTCTCTAGTCAGGAAAAGTACATTGAATATCATATGGAATTGGTTATTTTAGTATTTTTTTTTCTTAATTAAAAGACTTCAGAGAGAAAATCTGTGAGTAGAAAATTCTGATGATCTTTTCCCATTTAATGCTTCCTTTCATTATTTAAAAACATGTTCCTTTCTGTAACAGGTTAAATTCATAATGTTTCAGACTTTTCTATGAAAAATGTGTGAAAGTGGGATACTCCAGAATGGGGTAATGTATTTACTGCAGCATCCCATGTTCATTTAAAAGTTGTGATCTCACTCTCTGATAGCTTCTAAAATAGTTGTAGAAAGTAAACCATCTTCTAAAGAAACACTGAGACCAGATTTGTATGCCCAGGTGTTGAGAGCACTTATCAGAGCTGTGGTAGAATAAGGCTCATGTTTCTATTTCGCATTTGGTAGAATATGACCTGAAGCAAGATTGCCTACATCCTGAGTATGCATCTGAAGGGACAGACATTTTCCCTGTCTTCCTCCTTTGACCAGAACTCCCACTGTCAGTTGGGTGGTTTTGTGGCAAGTTTTCATATTAGCATACCCCAAAAAAAAGTATTTCACCATTCTGAATCCACTGATTTTAATCAGTTTGTTGATCTGTCATGTTTTCTATTACTAAGACACCATGAGAACACATTATACAATTAACACATACTGCAATTTAATGCATAATTTAATGAATTCGCCTGTGGAGTACCTATAGCTACTACTTTGTGGTTTTATTTTAGAAGCTAATGAATTTTAAAATCCTCATGTGTTCAAAGCAGAATTTTTTAACTTAGCCCCACTCCACACATCTCTCACGAAGCTATTAGAGATCACATTGGGCACATGGAAGACTAAATCTTTGGTGTTTCATCCCAACATGGCTTTACCTAGAGCAAGAAGAACACTGGAGCACTGCCCTTTCAAGACTTTTGAAGGTTTCCCTGTCCCTTGACAAGATCAAAGCTGTTATCTTTGATGGGGAGGAAGACTGACCAGTATTTCTTTTTCATTTTAGTCTTCCAGTAGGATTGCAAAACCTGATGTTTATGTAGAACAGGTGCTGCTACCTGACTTTTATTACTTTTTTCTGTAGCAGCTTTATAAATAAGATTGCTTTCCCTCTTCTGCTGGTGATTTGACTTTTCATGATCCCCAACTTGTTTTTAACCAGCCTTTTTCAATTCAATGGAATTTGGATCAGGGCTGGTATGAGACCTCTGAGGTAGTCAGATGGGATCCTGTGAATCAATGTTGTTACTGGTTGATAGATTTCTGCTCCTCCAGTACAGGGGTAGTGAGCTTTTTTCCTTTGGTTTCTGCAAAAAAAGAAAATGATAACAATAATGATCTTCATTCCTTATGCAATATAGATGATAAAGACAATTTGTCTATTCAAATTCATGCTCAGAAAGAATATGCTGTTTAAACAGGATTAATTAAAAAATACAAAACAAATGCAGTGATAGATTAAGCATAACTGAAGAAAGATGGTAAATGGGAGCAGAAACCTCTGGGGAAAAACAGCCAGAACATGCTTTTGGGAGAATGCTCAGTCATATTAACATGCAATGCATACCTTGTCTTTAAGTAGTTTTTTTGTAAAAATGTATATACGAGATGAAATTTATTAGTGGTAGTCATTATATTTTCCACTATGTCAACATATTGCACTTTTAGACTCCTAAAAGGAATATTTTCCCATCCCAAATCTAGCTGCTTTTAAGGAAATCTGCCCTGGTGGAATGGGTTATACGGTTTCTGGCCCTCACAGAAACAAGCTATATCATCACCCTGCAGTTAGAGTACAGCCACCTGTCATTGGCAAGACCCCGATTACTCAACCTGTTGCTAAAGGTACTTCTCCTCCACCTCTCCCAGCAAAGGAAGAGCCAGTGGAGGCACTGACCTTCTCACAGAAAAGTGAGACTGAGATGGCTGTGCAAGAAGGTGAGAGGGGGAAAATTTAGTCTTTCTATATTTCTGTGCATGTGTCTTCAATGGTATGTTTCTTTGAGTAGTAGCTGCATACAGTGCAGGGCAGAGAGGCATCACTTCCCACAGCAGAGCGTTCCATGTCGTGGAGTGTATTGTATTACATCATTTACTTCTGAAATTTTATGTATAGGTCCTACCAGATGTTGAAAACACCATGGAGAGAGAGACTGCTTTATACTAGTTAATTTTTATGATAAGAAATAGTACATATTTATTGTAAGACTTTTAAAAATATTCATCAATAAAATACAGATACAAATACAAAACAAGCAAACTGTAAGGGAAAATAAGAACTTAAATGAAATTTCTACTGCTCCTTTCCAGAAAAAAGTCACTTTAGTTGAGGGGAAAAAAAAACCCAAACCACTCTTGCTTGTTTAAAAAAAAAAGGAAGTTTTACTTGATGATTTTTTTTTCAAGAAATTTTTGTGAATTTGTTAATGATAAATTATATATCATTGTGTTATTAATTTACTGTGAAAATATTTACAGATGTTGATATTTCTTGGGAGGAAAGGAAAAATTTTAATAACCTGTGAGCTTGTCAGATTGTTTCTAAGGAAACAGGGAAACAGTTGTGAAACCTACAAGGCAGCTGAATACTGTGTCAATAAGAATTGGACAGTGTGTAGAATCTTACATTGCTTTCCGGTTAGTTTTTACGCTTGCTGCAGGAACATAACTTCAAGTTTGCTCTGTTTTGGAATGAGGTTAGAGCCTGAAGTTCTTTCACGATGGCAACAACCACCTTCAAATATGATAAAACATAAAACTAAATGTTTTGTGAAAACTGATTAATTTTTCCTTTTTCTTTCTGGTTTTAGTGGCAACTGCAGCTCCTGATCAGGTAAAACATGATGTGATTTATCTAAGAATTAAAATGCAGATCATGTGTACAAGATGTGATATGGATAGCTCTGAAAGAATTTAGGATTTGTGATGAACAAACAACTCACTGTGGACTTACTGTGCAAACCCTGAGGCAAAAGAGCTCATATTATTATTATATACAACAACAGGCAGGTAGTGAGGTACAGGAAAGAGATTACTTTAACCACTCTTAAAGATGTTTGGTGGAGGGTCTAGTATATATTGTTCTGTCCCATTCTGGAGACTGTATTTTAAAGAGGATATTGAAAAATGCAGACAATATGAAGAAGAGACCCAGATACTGACAGCTAGAGAAAATGAATCAGAGAGAAACAGTATGAAGCTTTGAAAAGTATTTCTGACAGCTCCTTATGAGACTAAGTGCCTAAGTTGGTTTCCAAGTTCTTTTAGAGTTCCTGTTTATTCAATGGAGAAGTGAATGTGTATGTGTTAAGACTTCCATTCTGGAGAATTCAGGATCCCTGTGCTGAAAATAATGAAATTTGTTGTGAATAACTGCAGCTGTACTTAATTTCACTTTCCTAAAAACTAAGAAAAGCCTAACATTTCTATGCAAATAAGTTGATTGGTGCAATAGATGAGAGAACCCTTCAGAGTGGTCACAGTCTTAGATGTTATTGTGTACCTTTGTGCGGTGCTGAGCTGAAATTAATTGCTATTCATAAGAAATTAAAGATAAAAGAATGGGAGAATTATGAAGGGAAAAAGTCAAAGATAAAATTAGAATCTCCATCAAAAGGCTGCTTCAAATAAAATCAGTGTTTAATTGCGTGCCATTGTATCAACATAGCATTCCATGTTCTTTCAGGCTTAAATTGGTGGGGATTAATGATCTGCTATCAAAAGCCACTCATGAGAATGTTAGTGGTTTCTCAGGCCAGGAGTCTGTGGGTTGTTATGATAGATGAATTAAGGGAATGTTTCCAGAATGTTATTTTTTTAATCATTCTTCTAGGAATTAGCTTCCCTTGATCAAGAAAAGCAGCCTTATCTAGAGCCTGGGCAGCCTCAGCTTTCTCCTGGAATTTCAACAATTAACCTGCATCCACAGTTTCCAGGTAAATTGTTTTAACTTTTCTTTCCATATGAGAGAGTGCTTACAGTTCTTCAAAGAATGGGAAAGTAGCAATTATAGCGGAGGTTAATGAAAAATTGATTGAAGCTTCAGAAGCAATTTCTCCATTATCCAAAAAGCATGAAAGCAGAAATGGGAGAAACTGAGAGGTTGGAATTGGCTAGATGACTTGTTAGGAGGCAAAGATGTATTTTAAGCAAAAGTGTTATCTTGGATTACATACATGAGAATTTTAATGTCAGCAGAGGTGAAGTCTTATAGCCTTTTCAAGGGGAAACTACTGAGGTGCCTCCTTGTAGATTTATGCATAACTTTTGCTGCAGGAGTGTTATGACTGTGTTTGCTTTCTTTAGCACCTCAGGGGTTTTTTTCACAGTAGAAAGATGAAAAACCCAATTATACTGGGTTTTTTCTACTCCAGATCAAAGCAGAATAACTAAACTAAAATTTCCATAGTGTCTGGCTCATTCAGTGTGAATTCTTTAAGGGTTGGGATTTTTTTGAATGCTTTAAAGTGATTTTCTTGGATGTGATTGATTTCCATTCCATGTTACACAGTAGTGATTGAGAAAACATCCCCTCCTTTGCCTGTTGAAGTTGCTCCTGAAGTCTCTACATCAAGTGCAAGTCAAGTTATTGCACCTACTCAAGTTACAGGTATTGTATTTCCTTTTTAGAACTAAAATAAATTAAGAAGTGACTGAGCTCCTGACACTATTGTTCTATACTATTGCTGAAATACCATGGTGAAGGGAATGTGGCTGTAGAAGAAATACTCTGGAGAGAAAGGACAGAACAGCACAGCAATGAGGGTGCTGTCCATAGAGCCAGGACTGGGCCCTCCCAGGATCTACTTGCCATTTTTGTGACTATAAATAAATGATAGAAAGTAAAATTAGTAATTCCATCTCAGATTATATGATTTGTGAGGAAAGTTCAAAGGTGAATACCACTTGGGTACAAGTCAGGTTGTTGTTAGACAGTCTACCCGTGTTCATGAAGAATACATGATCATGTTCATGGAGGGATGTAGACCTCAGGGGATGTAGATCAGCATGTTCTACAAAAAGCAGATGAGGAATTACTGTAAGATCTGTTCTGAAATCTTTTGATGTTTGTGCTTCTTCCTTTTCTGATGTGTTAGTTACCTTGTCTACATCTAAATATCAAGAAGTGAAAATAACAGAAATGCATAAGTGAAATTTGTCTAAATGATGACTGTGTCCAAAAGACATGAATATCGTGCACTTACTGAACTATGTGGAGAGTTTAACATTAAACTTTTTTGTTTGCTTAGAAATCAACGAATGTACAGTTAATCCTGATATCTGTGGAGCAGGACACTGTGTTAATTTGCCTGTGGGATACACTTGCATCTGCTACGAGGGGTACAAACTTAATGATCAGCAGACAAAGTGCTCTGGTATGAAATGACACTTTCAAAATTCTGAAATAATGATGCTATGAAGTTCTTGAAATGTAGAATCTGGTCAGGGCAAACGTCTACAAAGCAGTCAGGAGTTCCTTCCTCTACTAAATGCTTCCAAACTGCAAACTAGTTTTTATATGTCAAATAAAATTTGCCAGGTACTCTCTGATACAACCTTCCAGCTGCTCAGAAATGAACATGAATTTAATTAAATTGAATGAAAACCTTTTCATTGTGACATGAGAGAAAAAGTGATTAGGCAGACCATCTCCTCTCAGCTTTATATCAGGTATCTAAAATGTCAGACTGCTAGGAAGAAATACACTTCTGTTCTGGAGAAAGAAATGAATTATTGCCTGTTTCTCAGGATGATTTACCCACCTATCTGCTCTGCAGCTGGACTCAGTCCAGGCATTTTGTTAGGTCATTCCTTTCAGCCTTCTGCTGAAAAGAGGAAGTGTGTCATAAACATCCCAGAAGCACAATAGGAGATTTGCAAAGTGAGGTATTCATCCCCTTCTAAGCTAGTAAATTCTGGCACAGAGGCCTTTGATAGACACAAGGCAGAGCAGAGACTGGCCCTACATGAGCCATTCAGCTGTATCAGTGTCTTTTCTTCATTCAGAGTCTACTGGTTCCTTTGTAACTTGGATCAGGAAGAGTGTATTCTATCCTATTGCCAGATTATATACTACCAACTTTTCATGCCACTAAAGCTCAGTAACTTCACGCTGTAACACATGCTGTCAGGTGCAGCTACAGTATTAAAAAGTAATTTACATGACACAGCCAAATGGCAACTAACAATCCCTTTATTTCATCCAAATTGTTTCAATGTTCCATGCTTGTGGCTTGTGCTCATGTTGCACACAGTGTAGTGATTTCAACAGTAATCATGTCACGTTCTTCAGGCCAGTGCCATATTCTTATAGTCTAAGCCAACAAGAGCATTTTTCTCCAACCAAAACTATTTAATGTGTCTTTTTTGCATCTCTGAGGGAAAACATAAACTTTTTCAAATAGTTAAAATAATTTCAAGATCAGTCCTTTCAAATGCATGGCATAGAATGCACAAAAAGAATCAGAACTAAACACGTTATTCTATAGTCTTATGTTTTCATTTCTTCTGTAGATATTAATGAGTGCAATCAGGCACCCCATCTCTGTTCCCTTGGACGCTGTGAAAATACAGAAGGAAGTTTCCTATGCATTTGCCAAGCTGGATTCATGGCCAGTGAAGATGGAACTGACTGCGTTGGTAATTGCCAGCCTCCTTTATAGAAAATAAAGATTCAAAAACAAATCAAGAAGAGACAAATCTAAACCCCATTGAAGTCCCCTTTTCAGCTTTTTTCCCTCAGTGTCAGTGATACTGGACTGATGTCTGCAAGTGTTTTTAACTGTCTTTCACCAAAAGAGGTAGCTCCTGTCACTTAAGTAGCTTCTATTACTTTTCAAAATGTTTATTTGTTGAAAGAGCAAGAATTTGTTCAGTATCATCCTTGTTTAGGAAAATTATCATTTAGTAAAATACCTTCTGTTATGGAAAATCTCTTTCAGTGACTAGCACTAACAAGCCATATTTTTAAATATAGCAGCAAACAGCAACACAAACAGCCTGAATTGCCTGTGATCTTCCTCAGGTTAATGCTGTCTTGGGCATAATATACATGCAGCAACAGACTTTGCATTTGCAACTGCAGGGCTGCTCATAGTCCTCCTTCCTGTAGCCTTGTTGCTTCTAGAACTCATTCGCTTTGTGATTAAAAGCAGTGAAGGGTTGTGGCTTGCAAACAGCTTAAAATATCCGAACTTAGGGTTTACTTAAAGCAGAGTTTAGAGGAGGTGCAAGCATTCAATAATTTCATGGTGAAGCAGTTTCTCTTTTCTTTGTCATCTACAGATTTTGATGAATGTTCAAGACCTCATACTTGTGGAGAAGGCTTTTGTATAAACACCCTTGGCTCATACAGATGTGAATATTGTGATAGTGGCTACCAAATGAACAGGAGAGGGGAATGTGAAGGTAGGTTTGGGCTCTTCACAAGGAGTGATGGTGAAGTGAAATTCCCATTTACTGATAGCACAAAACCAATGCCAAATGTTACTGCTGTTTGGAATGATTAACATTCCCTACTGTTCAAGCGGGGGTTTAACACACTGCAGCTTGAGCTGCAGAGGGACAATTCTCAGAAGTCTTTGTGAGTATTCTTCAATCTTTGTCATTATTTGATGTCTGGAACTGCAGTTTAGTTCCTAGTATTTAGATTTAAGATTATGCAAAGGAGTTCCCCCACTACAGACAGAACCGTCTTGGGACAGCTATTTTAACAGCTCTTGCCGTGGAATCACTTAACTTCATTGTTATTCTTTCACTGCATACTTTTCCAAGTTTTGCTTTAAAAAAAAGTTACAGTTTTCCCTGTATTCTAAAAAAAGATAAGTTAACTTTTTAATATCTATATCTAGCAGCTATTTTGTGTGCCAGGAGATCCTAGGACATCTGTCCTTCAAAGCTTCACATTATTTTTTAGTGTGATATTTTTGCCTTTTGTCCTGGTTTTTTTTCATTTTCAACTTGAAATGTGAACTAAAAACCACAAGAAGTCATTTCATTTCATTTTAAACATTTTATGCTTTATTCTTTAGGACAGAATGAAATTGCTAGCATGTCAGGTTGCCTGGCAAATAAGCAACTTAAAGCTGCTGTGGTTGTATTTGCTGCTCTGAGCATTGCTAAAAGATTCCTCTTTCTGTGTTTTTGGCTTTTTAAATGTTTCACACAGTCCCCTCTTACACTTAGTCATTGCAAATCTTCTCTGTGAGTAGGGAATCTGTGATTAAAATAGGCTAGAAATCAGAATATTACACTTCGTCAAATTTGTTACTAGCTTGTATTTTAAGTAGTATGGTAGTAGTCCTCTACAATTTAACTTAACAGTATGTAATTTCTGAAACCAAGTTCTCTGTTGAAAGTTGTTTAAGGCTGCTTAAGGGAAAACCCCCCCCCTGATAAATCCATCAAACCAAGCAAATGACACATTTGGGGAATCATTTCTCTGTGTCATTACACCTTCACAGTATAGTCACCCTACTGACAGATTTCACATTCCACAAATAACTCCTTTCCGACTCCTCCACACTTCAAAAACAAAGGCAAGAATCCTCCAAGCTGCCCATAATACATGTTGTTCACTTGCGCTTTGTCACTCCATCTTCATTCTGCCTTCAAGCTGTACTCACACAAGCTCTGTCATGGGCCTAGCCAGGTAAAATATATTGTCATTGTAATAGTCTGTTGTTTATGTAGAACAGTGTCACAGGCATAGCTGAACATCGTTGCCTGGAACAAAGCATTCTTGTAAACTCTTCTGATTTTTTTTTTTTTTAAGATTTGCAGCATTTAGACTTTATTTTTACTTAAAATTTCTGTACCAAATGCATCATTCATGTTGTGTGGTTTGAGGGCAGAGACAGTCCAGACAGTTCTGAGGACACGTTGCAACAGAATTGGATTTTTTTGTTAAAAAAATCACAGCAGTTTCACTGAGGGACTTTTGGAGGTCCACAGTGTAGTGGCTGAAAAGGCCTGTTGCTGTTTTTATGAGAAAGTATTCTTAGCTGGATAATCATGATTCTATGAAAAATTGTGATTTGCCCACACCTAGTGAGTTGTTTGGAGCTGGGATGTTCAGTTCTCTGAAGTCTGGAGCCTTGACCAGTTAAATTACAAGTGTTGGAGGCTACTTGACTTCTGTGAGCTTGTTCTCAAAACTAGGAGGGAATTACCTCCTACCATCCATGCTGGAGTAGCAGTGCTCAATTGCAGAAGGCAAGACTACTAGTCCTGGGGAAGGAAAGGCATGGGAGCTTAGGAACCTGTGTTTAGAAGTGATAATTTAATTAGTTCTGTGCACTGTATAAAACAAATGTTTGGTGGGAAAGTTATAATTATTGTGTAATTAAAGATCATATTATGAAATGATACACACATGGGAGCAGACTGCAGTGAGGCTGCCCGCACAGTTTTAATTCCAGCATCTTCTAATCACTGGTCACTTGACAGCAAGTTGTCTTTGAATGTTATTTTTTGTATGCAGTCTCCGTTAGATTGCATGTGCTGCATGTGTTACGGGTTTCTTTTGGGCAGGGTAAGAAGTTCTTGCTCAGAGTCTAGATGATGAGTTCTATGAGTTTTTCAGGATCTATCTCTTGTCATTGGTAAACGAGGATCTTGCCTTTGTCACCCTAAACATTGGTGGCCTCAGTGATGTGGCTTGTTCTTTCTGTCAGACAAAATGAACTTCTTCCTCTCTGTAAACATCTTTGATTATCATTCACACAATTAAACTTGAGTTCAGATAGTACTTACATGCTGCATAATTCTAGAAATGTGGAGAATATCAAATTCCACTTTGTTTTTAAAGCCAAAGTTACAATTTTTTTGTTACAATGAACTTCCAAAGTCTGACTATAGGAAGAACCTCAGTACACTTCAATATGATAAAGAAGTGACATAAACAAAGTTATTCTCATCTATCTAAACCAGAAATCTGATATGCTGTATGTTCCAGAAGACCTACCAAAGATTTGTAGTATAAAGAAAATTCAGATTCAGTTGCATGTGCTACGATCTCATGTATTTCTCAGAGATGTCCCTTCGCTGGTACAAATCTGTGTGAATCTGTACCTTCCTATGTTTCTAACAGAAAAAGTAAGAAACTCTTTAAAATGCATTAGTATAACAGGAGCAGAGTCAGAATAACAGAGTCAGAATAACAATAGTTCAATGTTCTGTTACGGCTTTGACCAGTATTTCCTTTTCTGTTCTCTTTTGAAGACATTGATGAATGCCTGACTCCAGCTACTTGTCCAGATGCACAGTGCCTTAACGCTCCTGGCTCATACCAGTGCATTCCTTGCAGAGTGGGATTCAGGGGCTGGAACGGACAGTGCCATGGTATGTTTGTCTCTCTTTGCCTCTCCAGTCATTTCTTATCTGTTCTAAGGTGCTATATTTCATACTCCGTCAGTGCTAAGCCTGATGACAGCACTGAGCCCTGGGTCCCCATGTCATTCAATAATAATTGAAAACATGAGATTTTTTAAATTACTCTGTCTTCTCAGACCCAGTATATATAAGGAAATTGTGTTTTACTGTAGATAAATGAACACTGAGTCTAGAATACAAACAATATAATTATAACTACAAAAAAGATTCTTGAAATAGAAAATATGGAACAGAAAGGGTATTATTGTCAGTGAAATTCTAGTAGGCTGTTGTTTGGTATTAGCAAATGGAAAAACATGTGAGTGCTAACACATCAGTGTGACTGGCAGGTTTTTCAATAGTATGTGGGACTTCACTCACAAAGAATATTAATAAAACTTCTTAGTTATCTGTACATCCAGCAAAATGTTAGCACCTTTTCTCACTTCAGGTTAGGATTTTAGGACAGAGTTCTCATATCTTACTTTTGTCAATTTGTTTTTAAATGTAAGATTTTTTTTTTTTTTTTTTTTTTTTTTTTTTTTAACAA
>JAWWMP010000116.1:33263430-33315388 GCA_035047865.1 Dendrocincla tyrannina | reverse complement strand
TTTTTTTTTTTTTTTTTTTTTTTTTTTTACCAAATCAGTTTTTGCTACTTTAAGACACAGGTAAGAAAGAGCAAATTGTTCCATTGTGCTAAAAGAAAGAATCTTTTGGGTTTTGAGTGCCACTTTTTGGGACACCACAGGAACTTAAGCTTAAGGATCCTTAAGAAGGATCTGCTGTCTGTTGTGAATACTCCTGCCCACTCTGTGTAACTCGTACCCTATGATTTGTGATGGTTGGAGTAAGCATGTTACCTAAACAGATGTACTGTAATAGAGGGGGTGTTTGCATTATTCTTGTAGGTCAGATTGTGAGTGTACTTCCATAGTTTATTTCCTAATGGCTCCAAGTTTCTGTAATTCGGTTCAGTTCACAAAGCAGTCTAAGATCATTGTTTGGTTGAAATATCTCTGGAGGATGGGCACCTGCTGTGCTCCACCTGCAAATGTGCTAGAGCCAGATTGCAATGCAGCATCTGTAAAATGTGTGGTGTGGCTGCCAGAGCCTCACCACCTGCTTTGCTGCGCAGATTACACCTTTTTCAACTGCTGTATTTTCTAAAGAGGGCATGCTGTCTGAACAGATCTGCCACGTAATAGCCGCAAACTTGGTCTTGTCACTTGACTTACTGTGGAGGAATGTATTTCTCAGGTAATTTCTTGGATTTTAAGGGAGTTGTAGCAAGATACAAAATGTTGACAACAAACTAATGGGCTTCACTTAGCACAAATTACTCCACATTCATCTTTGTTTAGTTTCTTCCCACCTGCCTGGATTCCTGCTGTTCTTGCAAAGAGTGTGACAGGGGTACTCTGTTAGAACAGTTCCCTCTTACTTTACTTGTTTTTTGCAAAATGTTGACTCAATTTTGCATTCTTTCCCAGTATCAAACTTGATTTCTGAGTCTATTTATGAAAATAGCCTGGTTGAAAATGCCATGGCATAACTATCACTTCATTTTTACTAACCAGGTTAGTAGGAGCAAAATGAGAGAAAAGAAGTTATTGCTTTGCTCAGATTTGCAAGCAGAACTATGTAAGAAAAAAGTCTTTGTTCCAAGTTAATGAAACTTTTTTCCTTATATTATTGCATGTAGTTCCCCTGTTTTCCTTTGTTTTATGAAATGTTTTAAGCCCAGACATTCTCTCTCACTTCATTAGTGATGTGATCAGTCCATTTTTTGTTTATCCTAGACTTACATCATGTTGGAAATGAGCCATACACATTTTAGAAAATGTAATGCAGACAGTTTGTCTTAAATCTGTAGCTCTGCAATATCGTACATTTTAACTACACTAGAAAGGAAAATATTTCCCATTACATATGAAGTGTATTTAAGTCCATTGTTCCATAAATTCATTTGTTTCTCCTGTTAATTTAGGTCAATCACATCTCTGCTGGTTTTCCTCAATGCGATTTTCCTTATTTTTTTGCTTCATTCTTCTGCCTGCACTTCATGCCATAGAAAACCTGGTGTAACAATTCCACAGTTTTTTTATGCCATTTATATTGTAATCTTCCAGGGTTTAAAGCCAGAAACATAGTCACTTTTGTTTCATTAGGGCAAGCCAATCAGTTCACTTCAAACATTTAGTTGGAGTTTAGGTGGGAATATCCAGTGCATACGGGAAGAAATTCGAACGACACCTGCATACCTTGCCTCCTCATTGTCTTCAAATTGCCACTGACCCAGGTCCTTCAATGCATTTGTGTTGTACAGGGACTATTTGAAATAATTGGGTTTTAAGTTTACTTTTTATCACTGGTTTATTCTTATTCCAGTTTTCTCTCTCTACATTTGCACATTCCGATAAAGTCATATCTCGTAACGTGTCTAGAGCACACTTCTGTGTGTGGAAGAACAAATGAGAAAAAATACATTGACAAAACTCTTTAGATGGCTTCATCTTTGTGTTTATCATTGTGGTGGATTTTGGAGCTCTGTGGTTAATTATTCATGTTCAGCTTGTACAGCTTTAAGGACTCCATTAGAAGATACATAAAGTAATACAGAGGTTGGCTGAGCTAATTCGTATACCTCTAGCCCTACTGTAGGGAGCTTCAGCAGTATCAGTTACAGCTCTGGATTTCATCTTGGAAAATTTAGGTTCTGTTCCTGTTTATCTGCTGGCTTTCTGGGGAAGTTTCTTCGTCTTTGAGCCCCATCCAAAAAATCAGAAATAGTATTGCAGATTTCTTTTTCAGAAAGAAAATGAGCCTGTAAGAAGCAGCTCTGTTGTTCAGCTGAAAATTTGTGTGCCTGACTGCTGGATTAGGTTCTCTGTGTTTTAACGGATTCTTTAATTAGGGCATTGATCGTATATGTTAAGAGCAAAGGTTGTATTTTGTAGAGCAGGCACATTTTGCAACAGTAGGTATCTGAGAAATTAGCCTTTTAGAGAGGTGGAAGTAGTCATACCTACTGAACTGGTATAGCAGAGCACCTCTGGATCTGTGCTGTCATCTCTGGGAGGATGTCGCTCATCTTCTTGGCAATAGGCACCATATTTTCAGACTCAGAGGTTCAAGTGAGGAAACAAGAATTGTAGGTCATTTGAAATATGGATGATAATGGTGATTTTGTGTCTGGAGAAAGATGGCCTTTGTCAAAGTCAGATGGTACAGGAGCTTGTTACAGGAGCCATGAGTGTTAAATACCTGAGGAAAATAGTTACTGCGCATATTCACAATAACTAATAAGAGCTGTGATGGTGATTTAAAGACGTCTAATGTTTTTCCAGCTCTCCCTGTGCTGCAGCTGCCTATATAGCTCAAGTGCCTCAAATGATCTGCAGTTTTACTCTTTTATGTTGATGGGGTTTGTGTGCTTTGTGTGGTAAAAGATTGGGAGTAATATGATTTCTGGCACATAAAAGCAAACAAAGTGTAGTTCTTTTTCTGCATCAGTGAAGCTGAAAAAATACAGCTTTTTAACACAAGCAGAGGCACAGGCTTGCTGTTAACTACACCCCCAAAACACATAAATAAAATTTGAAAATTAAACATTTTTTTTTTAAAGTGAAAACCACTACTAGGGAAAAGGAAGTAATTGTTATTTAAGAATATGGAATTAATTCTGGCTGCATTTATAACAAAATATTTATTTATATGTTTGCTTCCTGCTTTGTTGATTTATGCAAATTGCATTCAGAAGGAATTCTTGAAAATTATTGTTAGATAGTAATGTAGCAATTTTCATATTGGCTAAGGAAAGTGGCCCATCTAGTTAATACTCCTTTCAGAGAAGGATGAAAGTAAATGTCTATGGGATAGCTCGTAGAAAATAATTCTTTCAAGTCCTTCTAATAAAAGATGGGTTTGTGACTAGGAAGAGAGATTTTAGTCATAATCCAGTGGAGTTCTTTGTTGCATATGTAGAGTGGCCTTACAAGGGGACTTGCATGAAGTGCAGAAGTCCCACTGAAATTCCTCAGGAATTATAACCATGCTCATGGCAGAATTCGAATGAATTCACAAGCTCAATTGAAAGATGGTTGCACCTAAGTTAATTTTACACTTTCACTTTATTTCTCTTCACAGATATAAATGAATGTCAGTATGGCAATGTCTGTACAAATGGACGTTGTGAAAATACGGAGGGATCTTTCAGATGTATTTGTGGGCAGGGTTTCAAACTCTCTGCATCAAAGGATCAGTGTGAAGGTAGGAAATAATATGATTAAAATTCACAAGGTTGCACTGAGGTAATGTTTTTCATCTTTTTCTTTTTGCATCTTTCTCTTAATGGACAAACACCAAATGTACTACGTTGATGCTAAAAAAACAAAAATACAGGTATATCTATTTCCATTTATGGCTTCCATAATCATGTTGTAGATTTTGACATGTGTTATAAAGCCAATCAAGAACATGTAGTAATATTTATATTGCTAAATTGAAATTTCTGCAAAATCCTTGGTGTATCTGGCATTTTGGGGACAGTGGCTTTTGCTGCCTTAATGACTTTTCTTTCTATATTTTTTCCCTTCCATGTGGGTGAGTGTAATCAAAAAAAAAGTAGTCTGCTGCCTTCTGGAACCCAGCAGTGTCAGTTAACACGGAGCTGCTCCTTCTGTTGGTGTCACTGCATTTCCAGTAGTACATTGTGAGAGAGAGAATTTGCTGTCACATTTCTCAGAAGACTACCTGTACCTCCAAAGTGTCAATTTCCACATTTCTTCAATGTCTAAAATTCCCATTGTGACTGCTCCAATGGAACAAAATTAGGTCTGAAGCTAGAGGGAAGTAGTCTGAGAGAGAACCTACAGTGTGTACAAGAGTTATGAATATTCCTCTCCTTAAGGAGAGGGCACTTGAAACCTCTCCCTAATGGGACAGTGTCTCCAGGCTGTGGAAGCACACAGAAACCTATATGTTTCTCGTCAGATGTTGGTTTTTGTTCTTTTCCCGATCCCTCACCCTTCTCAGAGTGTCTCTGTATAGCACCAAACACTTTCAGACATCTGAGTGCTAAAAATAATACAGTAAAACTAAATGATCGTTCATGTAAATTTGTCGGGAAGTTTGAAACAAAACATCAGTGTAAGTTAAGTGTCTTGAGTGAGTTAAATGTGCTGTTCAGGACACATAGCAGACTGGTCTTGGGGAAAATATGTAGACAAAATTTGATTGCTTCCTCTGAGCCTTTCATGGAAAGGAGCCCTTGCCAAGCTGAGTTGGCATGTGCAGACTGTTCTCTTAACGTGTACCCTTCTGAGGTAAGGACCCGTACACATGTCCAGATGCTTCATGCAGCCCCACAGATTTCAGTGATCCTTAAATTCTAAACTTCTGTGGTCATAAGGGACGGTTTCTCGAGAGGGTCAGACTCCATAGCCACAACACAGACCTGAAAAACATCATTGAGTAACTTTCTTCTGTTTGAATTGAAGTGTGTTTTCAGAAAGACACTCAGCTGTGCCTAAATGCTGCAAGTGATTAAGAACCCATGATGCCAGTTTAATTACTGCTTCTTAATGAACATTTATAAATAATGAAGGGAAAACAGGCTTCCCAGTTCAAACAAGACATGTGCTATGTTCTGAATTCAAAGTGTCACTCCCCTCCAATACTTTGAGTTTTCCATAGGAAAATTTAAGTTTGATGTTCAAATCCATCTGTTAACTCAGGCTGACCCTAGTTTATGAGAAGTGAAGCACAGAGGGATTAGCAACGTTGTGGAAGCAAAGAGACGTTTCCCCACACTTAGATGATTAATACTGTTACAAGGCAAGTATTTTAAGGAACCTTATTGTACAAGTTAATAGGGGAACAGCCTGTCAGTGTGCATCTGAAAACCACACTCTGCTGAAAGGTGGTGATCCTGCTGGAAAGTATTTTGTGGGTTTTGCTGACTCACTGGAGAGGCTGACTTGTTACCTTTGCCAGATATAACAGAAACAAAAGCAGCTCTCAGGCAGCCTGTGTGTGTATTTGTGAGTCTGTGTGTACCCATTTGTGCACTGAGGGATAAGCTGACACTACAGGAGAGAAGGCTGAACACAGTCATCTCAGAGAAAACACACAGTCTGCAATTTCATATAATTTTATGCGTTATGTTGACTGTCTGTGTTTGTTAATAAATTAGAAGAAGAAAAGCAGTACTGGCTATTGACACTGTTCTGTTCAGAATTAGTTTTTGCACAATGTGATTAGTAATTGGTGTTTTCAGACGTGTTGCATTTTCACTGTCTCTTCTGCTGCAGATATTAACGAGTGCCAGCAGCGATCACTCTGTACAAACGGACGCTGCAGGAACACAGAAGGATCTTTCAGATGTATTTGTAGCGAAGGCTATTCATTATCACCTGCTGGAGATCAGTGTGAAGGTAAGCTTAGAAACTTAAGCTACTGATTCAATTTTTTTTCAATAAGGTCTTGAGTATTTCAGCTATAGGCATGAACTGTTTTGAGAATGGAGCAGAAATATATGTTGCCTCTCTTTCTTTCTCTATAATGTCAGCCATTCAGTACACAGCCACATGTTTAATGGATTCTTAGAAATAGCCCTTGTCATCTTTCCATTTAAAAGAAATCAGTACATGGGTTTCCAACAGTAATATTGGAAGACCAGTTGACATTATTACCAAAAACAATTAAGCCTTTCCAAACCTTGTTGTTTAAGTTCTGACACAGAGGTTCTGTATTATAAAAACTTCTGCCAGCAGACACTATTGTCATGGGAGCCTGCTAAGTTAAAACTTCTTCTCCAGCTGGCTTTGGGAACCTGCAGCCAGCTACCACCATCACACGTGCACTGGCAGGAGAAAGTATGTAGTATAAGATGAGCTCCAGGGGGATCTACTGGAGGTCACAGCTTGCACTGTGACTGACGTACTGCGCTTGTGAAAACAAGAGAAAGAGACGAAAGGTGTGCAGTAAATGTAGGGAGAAGTGCTGTGTTACAGAAAACAGAAACTTTCTGTTGTCTCTCAAGTAGAACAATTCAGTTGTCCAGTAATTGGATTAGATTTTTTTCTAATGAATCCTTTCAAAACTACTCCTTCTTCTCTGTCATTGGCTATACAACCTGATACGGTACATCTGCTGCTCACCTTGAGCATGTAAGATTTCTTACTAGTGAGCTTCAGAAAAGTTTGTACCTCAATTGCTTTCTTATCTCACACTAGCAGCAGGAAATAGCTCTCAGTTAAGGTCTCTGTACATGTGCTATTAGCACATAAAATCTTTCTGTAACAGCTGATACTATGGAAGATACAGCTTCTTACTGCCATTCTACCAAATAGTGTTCTGCTGCTAAGTTATCCTTCCTTGCAGCACTTGGAAGGCAGTTCTCACCTTCTCCCTCTCAGCAGCAGGTCAGGAATCTTCCTCTTCAAGTGATCCAGGCAAAAGAGCAGTTTCCCCTGAGCCAGCCAAATGCTGTCTTCTCAAGACAAACCTATAACAGAATTTATCATCAGTGATTATACTGGATTGTCCACATTTAATAAATGAGAACTCTTGAAGCTCTCAGCAGCAAGGGATGAGAATATCTTGTAAAATCTCCACAGCACACTCTTTGGTGCTGACCTATTTGGAGAATATATTCATGAAAGAATTTAACACAACCTTCTCAGAATTCTTGGTACCAGTATCACTTGCATCATCTTCAAGAAATGTGGACTGATAATGCAAGGCACTAGAAACTTGGTGTCAAAGAATTTTGCTCTCATCTGGCTTCAAGATCTTCATGAATTGCAGCAGATGCAGAGATACTGTGTCAAGAATCAAAGAAAAATGTGGTGGAAGGCATCACGGGTCCTTCCTGCCTCCCAAAGGCAGAGCAGACAATATGGTATCGTTCCTGACAACTACTCATCTAACCTGCTCTGTGTAGGCTTCAGCAGATGAGATTCCAAACTTCTTTTCAGGCTGCTTTGGTGCATTTCATATAGCCCAAGAGGTCATGGTAACTGTCGCAGCTCTCCATCACCTGGCCTGTCAGGACAGGTCCTGCTTTTTTTTTTTTTTTTTCTTTTTCTTGATCCTGTTCAGAGGCAGTTCTGAAGACAAAATAATTTCAGACTCTTTCAAGGCGAAAGAAGATGGACTGGATCAAACAAAGGAAAAGGTTAAAACTGCTCCCTCACCCCAGAATCTTTGTCTCATTTGCAAGTCTACAACCAAATCTAGAGCTTCTCCACTCATTGACAGAGGAATTAATTTCTGTAGAGACAGCTTGTTCACTGAAAAGTTCATAAATATTACAAGTCCTGCACAAAATCTATTAAACTCTTGAAGTCGAAGAAATTCTTATGTACTTTGATTATAGCCCTTCAAATTTTCTGAAGTACAGGATATTGCAGACTGCTTTTTGCACCTTGGAAACTAAGTTTAAACAGACTGTGCTTGTTCTGCTGTCAGTAAGAATGCTTGGTGCTACTGCTTTAGCTGCTATACATTCACCTTTCTTGTTCTTCCTCACCTTGTACTGTAATTATTTTTGAAGGCTCCTTGAAGTTCTCAGTGCACATTTGAGGAACTCAGTTGACTGCAGTTTTAAATCTGACATTATTTTTGTATCAGCGGAAGTCCTCAGGCTCACAGCCATGTTCCCATCTTCACAAAAAGGGTTTTTCTCTTGACTGTTGGTTCAGCCAGATGTGTGTGTGGACTACAGGGCAGAGCTTCCATAAAGAGAAAATCACACCTTGAGAAGACATCCAGTGTTTCTCCACAAAGCAACCTCTGATTTTTGGATTAGCCTGTTTTACCTGATTGTTTTCTAACATTTCACAGAGAAAGCAGGAAAGAGATGACAAAAACTGTGGGTATAGCATAGCACAGTTGTCTGGAAAGAGCAAAGTGGTTCAAAGTCTGTCCAGTTTCTTGAAGAGTCAGGACATTTGTCACGTCAGAGGATACCCAAACCTTTATGGTGCTGCCAAGCCAATATGATTGGCAAAACACATAACAGAAATGTTTGGTTTAGGATTTCTTCGAGTTCAGAAGTTTCCTTACAGCTGTAGTGGCTTGCGAAGCAGTCTGCTGGTCTGATCATTATAACTTGTGCAAACTTCTGGGGGTATTGCAGAATTTGGCAGAATTATTCTGCGCTCATTTTCAGCTGTGCTTTTTGAAACTCTCTGGCTCAAGTTTTTGTCTGGAAGCCTTGGCACAGTATTTTACTTGTTTAGGAATAAGGGTTGTTTGCAAACAACTGTTATATACATGGGTTTATGCAAGTGTACATGCAGTATATGCACTCTGTGTGCATCCTTGTGTTGAACTCTTCAGAAAATAACAAAGCTGGACTGAGGCCTTCAAGCCTTCAGTTCTATTTGAGAGCAATAATCCATATGTCCATTCCTATTGTAAATGCCTGTATACCCTGTTATCCAAGGCTGAAGAACTGGTTCCTTCTGCAGTACCTCTAGAGACTTGCTCTTACCTGCCTGGAAACTGGTAACCTGGAAATACATGACCATCCACAGGTGGGCAGTATGCACAACCTTCCACTTGAAGATAGAAAAAGAGGTCACTTCTTAGTAACCAGAGGTCTGCAAGATTCACACCCACATGCATGTTTAGTTTCTTTCTGTCTTAGTCTCTCATTCAGCATCTTGTTCTTGAGACGAAGTGACCTTGAGACTTACCTGCTCAGTTTTGCTCTGAATAAGAGGGAATGCGAAGTGTGAGTGCACCTGTGAAGCCTTGTCTCAACTGACAGGAAATAGGATTATGGACCAGCGGGATTTACACACACACTGTACATCTTAAAGAATTCGTGTTACTGGAAGAAAGTCCATCTCAAGCACAAGAGGCTCCAGAGTGCCCCTTAAGAACTTTCAGAGATTTTTCTAGCCAAAACACTCAAGACACACTTGTGTAAAGGGTAGTAAAAAGCACTGAATGCCTCAAGCATGAGGTACTGTCATTTTTCTGGAGATTCTCATGCAGCAAACATAGGATCTATGAGGAGTTGCATCAGAGAAAGGGAGGTTTGCATCCTATATGGAAAATAATATATTTTGACTGAATTTGGCAGAAGGCACCTTCTTGTTTTGAGACTTGACATGAACTTAGCACAGGGGAGTCATTAATTTTTCTCATGCTCCTAGTTGAAATGAGTTACTTTTTAAATAAGCCACAATTTATTTCTCAATTGAAGACTATTATAAAACGTGTGGTTATCTAAAGGTCATAACTTTGTTAATGTTAAGTGCAATTTTATCTTCAATAATATTCATTTATTTAAGAAAGCTATCCCTATTTCTTACTTTTACCAAATAGGTTAAATCCCAAGGAGAGGGATACAGTGTGGGCTTTCCAAAGATATATGTGGAAATGAGATCATGTCCTCTTTTTAATTACAATTGTTATTCATTCCTGCAGCACAGGAAAAACTTACAATTCTAATCAGTTAAAATTCGTGGTTAAGAAATTAGAATAACCAAAGGCACTGAGAAAAATCTTTGACTACTGTTTTTCAAAGGAAACTAACTACATTATCAAAGCAATAGACTTGGCAAATTATTAGGTAGGGCACTGTGGAGGCAGAGAAAAGTTGCTTGTAAGACGCTTTTTCTTATTTGACTCTCACTTTCTGTTTGCTTTTAAAACCTACAGGTACAGTCACCAAATAGCTTATGAACTTTAGCTATAGTGAAACCAAAACCATATCACTGTAATATCACTGGAATGTAGGCACTTGCTGAGTTAATTCTGTACCTATAGTAGCTGTGCTCTGTTTCCTCCACTGGGCTGCCTTTAAGCCCTTTGAAAGACAATAGGAAGGGAAGTCTTTAGGTGGAGACAATGCCAGTGTCCCGTTCTTGAAATATTCGATTACCTTGTGTCTAGTTTGTATCCTGAATCTTTCCTTGCTATGTGTCAGCTGGCACGCTTGTCCCCAAGACTCTAGGGTGGAGTCTACAGGCCTGAGGCTTCATGCTGGAAACGTGGTGTGTAGGCAGCTGGGAACTAGACCCTGCGTGCCCAGACTCTGCAGCTGGATTTATGGGTGCAGCACTGCACAGAAGCAGCTATTCAGACTCACGACCAAGCTGCTAAGCCCGTGAAGTGGCTGTATTGCATTGTGTGAACTTCATGAAGAAGTACCCATTAGCATATCTGTATGCACAGTGTGGTCCCTGTCCCACAATTCTCCTGCCTACATGTCTGTTTTGTGAGTAGTCTCTGCAGGCATGTCCTGTCTGGTGTGACACACCAGCTATGCTTGGGCTCGCCCGTACTCTGGGGTATGTCTGAGTCAGGTCACTTCTGACTCAGGGATCTCTGTGTGGTGGTTTAAACATGTCCAAAGATGCATATTGCAAATTTGCATTGCTAGGTGGTTTTTGTGTCTGTCTTCTAAAAGTACAGCTGCTTGGATTTCTTTTTAAGTGCATTACTATTACAATGTGCTTTAGTGAGAGATGCACGTGGCACATGTGAGTCATATTTGCTAGGAGTAAGTCACATACAAACTCAAATTTCAAAGCTGTCTAGAAATATGAGAAGTTTGATATGAAGAAAGGAAAATTAAAAGGATACCCTAAAGTGTAGTAAACTTGATTTCTACATGCACACAGTTGCTATGTTAGTCTCAAAGTATCAATATTAAGTTTCATCAGGTTTTACATCATCCAATAACTCAGCTGCATTTTCATTTCAGATGTTGACGAATGCCTTCAAGACAGCAATATTTGCCTCAGAGGAAACTGCATAAATACTGATGGGTCTTACAAATGCACTTGTCCAGATGGTTTCCAGCAGATAGCCAATAGGGGATGTCAAGGTATGAGATAGCTGTAAAAAATACCTGGATCATTATTATAAATATGCAAGTTTCTGTGTGAAACTTGTGATAGTCACTGATCATGCTAAGGAAGACAAACTCTATATCATTTGAAGTACTTTCTTATTTTTCTCATTTTGTATTACTCTCTGTAAATATATGCTGAGAAATTATTTCAAGAGGCAGAAATCTCAGCCTTTATAACTTGAAAGAGATTCTGTATTAGAACTAACAGAGATACAGTGCTGCTTTTTTCCCAGATCCTGGAAACATTTATTTTAACAGAACCTTCTGCGTGTTGTGAATCAGTGATGCAAGAGCAGTATAGTTAGCGTCAAGTCATGTTAGATAAACCTCTCTCACTTCTAAAACCCTTGCAGTGCTTTATGGAGGATGGGTGGGGAGGAAGAGAATGTGTTATCTGAGACTGAGTCAGCATTGCCAAACCCAGAAAAATACTTCCCAGGTTTTAGTTCTGAATGATCCCAACTTCATGTTGGCACAACACCCAGGCATGCCTCATGGCTCCCTTTTGCCATCCCTTTTTATGAGACAGGAGCCATGGTAGCAGAGCTGGAGAGTGAGAGGGTGTTTGTGCTCTGAATGACTGGAGGACCAGGACACTGGAATTCACTTTGTCTGCTGTCTTATGCATGGTTTAGACTTGAGCTGAGAGACTCTATTCCAGCTGACCCGTGCTGAAGATCTTTTGCAACTGAGTAAATTCCCTGTAAAAATTTTGAGTATTATGTGTGTCTGCTTTCTAATTCCAAAAATGTTGCATTCAGCCTACAGAAGAGCTGTATTAGACCTTGTTTTAGCAGATAAAAGAGAACTGATCACAAGCTAAAATCAATGCCAGCTTTGATATCCCTCTATTTCCTTCACTCTGCCCTCTAAAGTAGTAGGATATAGGCTTCATATTTTAAATGGATAAATATAATAAAACTGAAAGAACTTATGAGCCAACTAAGGGACAGACAGTACAGACAGAGAGCTATTGAATTAAACTGGCATATTTATCACAGAATGCAGTGTCTGCAAGTTAAATCTGGGCTAGACTAGAAATTAGGAACATGCGTTTTGGTAAGGAGCAAAGTTGAAAAGAGTCCAAAACATGAGAAACTGCAGTTTGCTCTTTCAGACATGTTATACTCTATTTCCCTAACCATGCTAATTTAGTTTTCCTGTCTTTTAATACATCATTCCACCTTGTGTAATCAGCTAGTTCAGTTTCCAGTACTTTTCTGGCAGTTTTAAGAAACTGACAGCTAAATCTTGAGAACAGTGTGGGTCCTAAGAACACTACCATACTCTCTTTGTCATTGCTGATCTTTTTGTAAAGCAAAATACAAAAGTTGAATTACAATGTGCATGGTAATTGATATGAAAGTGATAGTTCCTTAATGAAAGAATTCAGTCCTTAAGTTCTGAGGGCAGGTTTTCTTACTAAGATAAGACATCAGTCAAAAAATAAATACTTGTTTTTCAGATTCACGAGTTTGGAAGGCAGTGTTTGAAAAATGCTTTCTAAGTTTAAAAGAGAACCCAACAAAACAGACAGTGATGACAAACTCTTATGTAGCAACCTTTTGGGACCATTCTCGTTCCCCATCAGCAAAAAAGAGCATTTGACTTTAAATTATAGAAAAATCAGCCTGCTGGGAAAGATGCAACTCCAAACCTGCTACTAACACATGGTGCCAGATGCTCAGTTGACCAGTGTGCAGCAATCAAAAAGCAGTGAGATGGAACTGTCTGAGAATTCCTCTAACACAGAAGAAATGTTGGCTAGGATGGAGCCTATGCTGATATCTCAAAAATCACTCTCTTCTCTCTGCTCATCCTTGTAACAGAGAGTGATGTAGAAAGAGTATGATGCAGCAGAACATAATTATGTCTATACAGAGTCTAAGAATGATCCCAAAAGATTTGGTTACTCTAGAAAATGAGCCCTGTTCACAAAGCTATTTACATAGCCCCTGGAAGTAAAAGCTGTGTTTAAGAGAGATTGAATTTAGGATTAATATTAAGGATGTGATGATCTGCAAAGCTATTAATGTCTCTGTGCTTTCAGATATAAATGAATGTGAGAGATCTGACCTCTGTTCACCACATGGGGAGTGCCTAAACACGGATGGTTCTTACCAGTGCATATGTGAGCGGGGCTTCTCTGTGTCTGCAGATGGCCGAACATGTGAAGGTGAGACAAGTTACCATAATCCATTCCCATTGATTTGCTGTTATTGGTCGGGTGAGAAGAATAGTCAGTCAGCCACTACTAACTCCAAAATCTGCCACTTAGGGGTACTTTGTTCTTTTTCTTGCCAATGCATGGTATGCTATGTTGCCATTTGAATCTTAAGAAGTATAAAGGGAAATTTAGAAAATAGGTAACATAATGGAGTTAATTTTTGTTACAAGCCGTATTTTACATTTCTAGCTTTTTAATAATTTTGCTATCTTAACATTGGATTACATTTTTTGAGCAAATTGGTAAAAAGAAGAAATACTAACCTAACAATGGCAAAGGAGGGAATGATATTCTTTTATCGAGATGTATGAAGCCAGGGAACATCTGTAATAATATTCATAGGTGGGAAATTATTTTATCTCATTGTAGAGGTGGAAGGAATAAATATATGTAAAATACTTGTAAAGTGTGCTTGGAACTCAGACTTCTGATAAATTTCAGTGGGTAAGATCTTCCTACCATGAATATTTAGGATTATTTAATTTGAAGCTTAAGTGCGTTATCAGCAAGCCTAAGCTGCCTGAATGTTCTCATTGTTGTGTGGGAGACAACAGAACCTTGCTTGTCCAGACTTTTTGGTTTTTTTTTAAATATGCAGATTAAGCATCCATACAATAGAAGTAACTGCAGTGAGAACTTGTAGTGAAATGCTATGTATGATAGAACTTCAGACGTTTGAAATGGCAGAAGTGGGGTAAATAGCAGTAATTAGATCTTTACAGTGCTGAAGTCAGCTTACTCTTTGTAAGTGTATTCAGGTATGCTGGTACAAGTATCTTTCATATAAGTTTGTAAAAGCTGCTTCAATAATAACACTGGTGAGAACCATCAACCAGGAATTTGGGGTAACTAGGGGCTATTTGTGGTTATAGCATGGCAATATATCCTGTTCCTAATGGAATGCACACAATTGCTAATGATGCTGTTCTCCTGCACAGAATTTAAAGTAGGAGAATTGTGCTTAATGGCGTACCAAAAAGCTATGAGGCTGTTTGTAGTCAGTGATGATGGCAGAAAACAAACACTCCCCTAACTGGATGATGAATGGCTGCTCTTATGGATGAGAGGATTGTTCAGGACAAGAGACTTTATGGGAAAAGTTCAGAAGGGGAAAAAATTATATGGTAGTATTTTGGTGGGATGAATGCAGAGGAGAAGCACTGAACAGATGATATAGCTTGGTGTTAGAACCTATGGGTGCTGGATCTCAAGCGAAGCAACTATTCTTTCTCCCAAATTATAGGCCAGTAAATCCATATGTGACTGGTATTCATGGACCAGCTCTTCTCACAGTTCACTTAGGGGTGGTGAAAATGTTTGTCCTTCAGTGGACAAGGTGAATCGAAACTTGTCTCTGACTATTGCATTTACTCCCCCTACTTATATCAGAGGAAAACCAGCATTACAGCATTATTATTTGAGCTGGCACATAACTTGCCATATACTTAGTAATGTGATCTCTAGTGAAATGAGATACATTGCTGGCAAGAACACTGTTTTGCTGATGTAAGGGAATAAGTGCTGTATATTTAGATATAGCATGACATCAAGCACAATATTTGTGTTTTAATTATTATTGATAACTTTAAAAAATCCTGCAGTATTTTTAGTGCATTTTTTTCTCTCTAAACATTTGCTTTATTTTGTAATCATGACATAAGTTGAAAGAAACATTCTCTTACTGCCAAGACAAAAGCCTAGTCAACTAGGCTGGAGAGAGCAAATCTGAGTTACTCCAGTGATGGATGGACAAGGCAGTATTTTGTGATTTCAAGTAAGAGGGGTAATTCCAAAGCATGTTCATGCTCTCCTTTGGTAGCATGTATACATTCCACCTAGTGTTTAGGAAGGATATGGTTGAGTATCTTCAATTTCTCTGCAAGAAAACTGGTGCAGGTGTTTTGTCTCACTGTTGAGTACAGCAAAAAAAAAAAAAAAGTGTTCAGAGAAGAATGCAGCCTGCTCTAGTAGAAGCTAAACACTTATTTCAAACCAAAATTAGAAGAAAACTTGTGAAATCAAACTCTCAGAAACCTGGAAAAAAGAAAACAGAATGGAATAGAAGCACAACTTCCAAAAAAAAAATTCCCAAAGTCATTGGCATCTAATTTTAGGAGATGTACCAGAAACAACAGTCCCTCTGAACCTCTGACAGTTAATAAGGTAACACAGTTTCCAGGGAAGGGTTGCTATCACATATGATGGAGTAGGACAAATTTAATCTCCATTGGAACAAAAAAGCCAAACTTTTACTAAATAGAAAAAGATGAAATCACAAGATCTTGTTTCCAGGATTGTGAGTAGTTTTGGAACTTTTTAATGAAGAATAAAACAAGTACAAAACCATCTGACCATGCTTCACAAGTAATTGGTATTGTGCATGGAATACAGATCAGACTTTATATTCAGCACTTGGAAAAGTATCTTAATAACTTGGCAAAGCGAGGGTACTTCTAGTCTCTGAAGCAGCAGCACTCCTTTTCCACCACAATTAGTTTCTCCATTCTGTCATTTTAATAAACTCTAGAGTTTTGAAGAAACTTATTTTAAGGGAGCACTGACGGCACCAGTGTTAATATTTGTAGTGGTGTCAGCTTCATGTGAAAAGGCAAGACAAAACAGAAGGAATGTGTGACATTCCAGGTACTGAGAAAGGATGTGGCTTCCAACCACAGGAGCTACTGTTCTTCACACTAGGTGCCTCTGTGAATTTACTTGTAGTTAAGTGAGTGAGAATAACTGTTTATACTATCAGAGAAAGAACCTGAGGAAACTTTCCTGGATTAACATACGTTCCTGTACCTGGGGAGCAGATTTTCCATATCACTAGACTTTTTTTTTAATCTCTCTCTTTTTATGAGTTTGACTTGTTTGTTTTGTTTTTCTTAAAGTTAGAAACTACAACACCACAAAACATTTCAGAACCTCATGTGGATCAGTTCTGGTATGGAGTTTTTATGGCCATTGGCCAAAAATAAACTGAACAGCTGTGGAGACTGTGTCTTCTTCCAAGGTGTAGACAAACTTTTGCTGTAGCAGTGACATTCCACTGCCACCTGGCCCCGGTTTGACTGCACCAGGGATCTCTGAACTGAAGGCTCTGGGAGCACTCCCTAGTTCCTTGTTAAGCTCGCTGGGGTTTGAGTAAAGACGGTGTTTTACCCACTTGGCTGCTAGTCAACCGTGTTGGCAAAACCTCAGGTTAGGTGTTCCCTGATGCTTAAGTCAATACCCTGCCTCAAGCGCCTCTTCTGTCTCCATGTCCAATCTCATCTGTCTCTCAGTGGCTCCCTCACTTTTCTCTCTTTCTGCTACAAGCCCCAAGCTTCACTGCCTGGTTCAACAGGCAGTCCCAAAAAACTTACACATCCCACCAGAGCTCTCCAACCCCCGCTTCTTCTTTTTATGTATGGGTGTTAGAGGCAGCCCTGGAATTCTTAGAATAAGAGCTCTGCTTCCCTAATCACTGTACAGAGCTGTTGTAGGAAGCAGTTCCTTTTCCAAACACTTTGCCATGTAAGTAGATTTCTGTGAGATTTAAGGTTGAGGTTGAGGATGCCTTCATCTTGTTCAGGTTGGCAGTAAACAGGAACACAGTGTTGAGCTGAACAGGGGTGTGCTTGAGTGCACACGTGTTTTGCCTTTTCTCAGATCCTGATGATGTTAGATTAAAGGAGTTTTGATTAAAGCGTGCAGCACTGACTCATGGATTCTAAAACAGATTGTAATTACAGAAAACTACTTTACCTGCTGTATAGACATGGGATATATTAGTTTCATATTTAGTTTTTTCCACTTAATTTGTCTTCATTTAGCAAGAGAATTGCTGCTTACAAGCCTCACTCTTTATGGGGTGATTAAAGAAACAAACATCCTTTCTGGCTGTAAAAAGGAGTCCTTTGAGTGAACTGTCTAGACAAGGAAGAATATTTGGTGCTTGGACCTTCTCTGTAATATCCCATCCATTGAAAGATGTTCAGACTGTACTTTTTAAAAACAAAGGTGTCTTCTGTGGCAGTATTATATACTGAATCAGGACACTTGTTACAATCACAAGTTTTGTTTCTGCAGCTTTTTAGTCGATGACCTTGTTTTACCTTTGAAGAACCAGCTGCATGATCCACTGCCCTGTTTCCTTTAACATTCAGCTTTATTAAGGAAGATAAATTCCATAATTTAGGTAATTTTAAAATCTTAAGTTGCAGGTTCTTGTGCTTACATTTTTAACAGAGTAATTTTTCTGTGGCTCAGGAACATTTTTAGTTCAACTCTAGTTGGCCCCTGAAAATACAAACACTGAATTATTGTCTGTTGTCTTAAATTCCTGGCTGTCATTCCACTATTGTTTACTTATTTTGAATTCCTTTTCTTAACTTTTCTTAACATAGTTTTTTGAATACAAGATAGAGTATTCAGACTTTTTTGCTAGATGTGTGAAACTGATGATCACATGAGACTAAATATTAAAATCAGATATGTTATGCAGGTACAGAGCATAGCAGCAAGAATGGACCAGAAAAACACAAAGAAAGAATTTTTTTCTTTCTCCCAGTAACTCCATATGCATCTTTTTATAATTCTGTCATTATGGTGACTTGAAAAGGAAAAGGTGTTAAAGGTAGTACTTGAACTCTCACCTTTCACAGTGTCTTTAATACAGGTATGTTGCATACCCTAGTTGTTGTTGAATTAATTCTACTAGGCAGGGTTTGCAGTAGATTTCAATGAGTTCAATATGCAGAAACCATCCAAAATTTCATATTCAATTCCTTGAGAATAAGCATACTGGCTGTTGTATTCTTTGCCAAATACAAATAACCCTTTCTAACATAAATTCCTTTATTTTTTTTCCTTTGTTTAATAAATCAAGATATAAAAGCCATTAAAATCTTTCTTGACAAAACTTACAAATCAAATAATTTTTTCCACCAGTTCCATCTGCAAGTACTTTTTTTTTTAATCACCAATTATACTCATAAATTTCTCCTAGATTATGGTGTATGTAGTACATACATTTTTTTATGAATTTTGAATTTTTAGCTGAATGTTGTTAACCAGTAGGTCAGTTCAGTAGAAGTGGGTTTCCTGTCACTTAAGCATCCTAAAGTGAAATTAGATGCCTTTCTGAGAAAAATGTTAAAAATTCACAGTTTACTCCACTGGTACAGAAATTGCCAGAGACAGATTTTTAACCTATTTAAGAGGTTATTGATCATCTCTCCTGGCCTTAAAAGTCTGTATGAAATTCCAAACCTGTTCAAACCCTGCCATAGCACATAGGAATTTTCAAGATCCCAGAAATGCCTCTCCCTGTGGCATGTGGAAGTATGTATGGATGAATTTGAGCACTTGGGGAGCAAGAGGGCAACACAACAGGTAACAGGTGTAGATGGTAATGACATGCTGCTCAGATTGCTTGGGGGCCTGTGACCACTTCGTTCGAAGACCAAGAGTTCCCTTTCAGCTGAGTGGCAGTGAAAACGTCCTTGCTTGGTGAGCACTGTCAGAGGAAGAATGAGGTGCATCTTTACTGACTTCTCTGGGTCTTCCTTTGACAGAGCTGGGAAGAGCTAGACAGGACTATGTTTGAGCCCCACTCTCTCCTAAGAGAAGGACACCAAGCAGCAGTGCTGCTCACCTGGTCAAAGAAGCCCTCTCTCTGTGGCAGTGCAGGGTTTACTCCAACAAGCTGTTTAGTTCAAGGAGTGCCTGAGGCCTTCACTGGAGGTAGAATGATGGCAGACTCCATCATATGAAGGACTACTGTAATGTGCAGAATTAACAATAGTAGCAAGTACTCAGATAAATCAAGAGCAAATCAATTTATTCCCCTTGAGGCACTGTGCAGAAGACAAGGGGACAGCAGACTTACTTAACATCATAATGTTTTTTAGGAAAGAAATATGGCAATAATTTCTCTGTTTCAGACTGCTGTGGACTTTAGAAGGAAGAAGGTAATAATCATAGTATCCTGGCAGGTTCTTCCTTCTAAAAAGCATACCATGACATCTTTATTTACCACAGATGGTCAGGGCTATGGGTTTAGGTCTTTCTTTAAGTGGAGATAAAAATAACACATTCCTAGCAGTTGTAATATGCTAACAGAAATAAACCATGATCTACCACAAGCAGCTCTGCTTCATTATAGTTTGATGGGCAGCTGAGTCAAAGAACAGGTCTACTCGTGCAAGTGACTTACTTGCAAGGCTGGAAAACCACAAACAGAAACTAGAAATGAAAGGGCCAATACAGAAAGCATGCAGGCATTGGAATTACTCTGCCTACTTGAGTAAGATTATTTGTACGTGTAAATTTACAGGACTAAAGGCAGTAGGCTCAGTCCACAGATATTTACTACTTACACCATGGAATTCTCTTCTGTGCTGAGAGCCAGAATGAGATCTGTGCAGCACTTCTGTGCAGAGGATACAGCCATACCCTTGAACTCGTTTTGTAGGCACAGTGGGTTCAGTTTCACATGTGCTGTTGACTGCATAATGCTACACTGGTAGAATCTTTAAGTCAGTCAGAGAGGTTATTTAAACTATGGCTTTTTCTGTGGTATGTATTGTGCTGTGGTTGGCAGGTTTGGTGAAACAGATGGGTGGAGGCAGTTAACCAAAGTTGCAAAGTTAATACTGAAACAATTGTTTAAATTGTATGTGTGCTTATATTAATTTTTCTATCTTGTCCTTTGTGCATTCCTTCCCAATGCGTAGAGGGACATTGCTGCATCTGTTTGCAAAAAAGGCCCATCTGCTAGTTTTCTGCACTCTTCATGAATGTCTGCTTTTGTCACACAGCTGCCTGATTTTAAAATTCTTCCTTGCAGATGTGGATGAATGTGCAAACGGCACAGTATGTGGCAGTCATGGGTTTTGTGAAAATATGGATGGCTCCTACCGTTGCCTCTGTTACCAAGGGTATCAGGACACACAGGACGGGCAAGGATGTACAGGTGAGATCTCAGGTGCAATTTTTGCAATTGCTGCAAAATTCAAGTGAGAAAAAAGTGGCATTTAAACAAAACTCATTTCACAAGAACATTTTTATTTTCTGTCACTTTTTGTTAGTTATACCACTTACTAGTAAAATACGGTTGAGCTGTGCTTTACTCACTGAACTTTGTGCCAGATGGAAACTCAACTGTGTATCTATTTAATGAGAACCTGGTATTAGGACAAATGGAAGCCAACAGCAAGTAAGCTGAGCCATTCATTTTATCTCCTTTAAAAAAACCAAGAAACCTCACTGTTTCTGCATGTCATAACCATTCACAAATATAAATCATAATAGATTGAATTTAATACTTTAGTCTATTCAAGTGCAACATCTGTTTAGTCTCTTCGCTGAATAACCAGGACTCTGCACTACCCCCTGCAGGAAATAGCATCTGGCACATGGTATAGCCAGGCTGAGTTAGATGGCACTTCCCTAGGCACATCATATTTGAAAAGATCTTAACATGGGCTTCCAGCTCCAGGAAAGACACGTATCACCATGAAATGATGTGACATTTTTGTACATGTGTAAATACTGCGCGTTTCTTTTGTGAATAGTAGGTTTCCAGATCTGTTGTTAATAGTAATGGTCGGACTGGAGAACCATACGAGGCAGCACAAGTTTCTAATATAAGATTAATACCAGATCAAGGAAAGGTATTCATTAAGCACTTGCTTCAAGCCAGAGTCAGGATGAAACACATTTACCAGGAACAGAGACCTAAATGGAATACCAAACAGAGAGGAGAAGGTAGAAGTTTACAGAGTATTTGTATGCATTTTCTAATATATTAAATTCTGTTACAAAATTCTATATGCCATTTGGCGCTTAGCTTGCAACATACCAATGTATATTTTGGCATACAGTGACTTTTCATGCATGAAAACCAATGAAGCAAAGAAAGGGGGGAAAAAAAAAAAATGAAGGGAAAGCTGGTATGAAACTAAATTTAATTTCGAGTTCCCAGTGAAGTAATTCTAAACCATAAAATAATGTATTTGTTTATTTTTTTCTTGAATACACTATATAATATAAAATACTTTTATAAATTTTGAAACTAGTTATCTACCAAAACAATTTTAGGAAAAAGTAAGTCTCTAGTTCCTGGCTAGGCAATGTTCCCCAAAGAAGACTCATTCCCTCTGAGAGGAATCCAGTAAAAAGATAAAAAAAGATCTAATTACATTTTTAATGTGTTGAGCAAACTCTAAGTTAAAATGCATATTTATATAAAAATATGCAAAAATGAACATTTATTCGTATGGGTAGATTTTGATGGCTAAGAGGTAAATTGATTAAACATTGCCTCACAAGTTATATATTAGACCACATTCAATTATAGATGTTTCTGAATTGTGATGCAGTAAGTATCATTTACAGAATTTGTCATTAGTAGGCAAAGTCGATTTTCAAATGTCTGCTTTAGCAAAAGAGATAAAAGTTAAGAGATCCTAACAGTATTTGGTAATCCTTGCTTTAAAACAGACAATTGTCCTATCAGTCAAGCAAGCATTTCAGAGTAAACTAGTTAGCAGGTGTATGGAATCCAAGTTAAAAATACGTGAAGTGAGGAATTTTGCTGTGTTTGGCAGAGGTCCCTGGGTGACCTGTGCATAACTCTTGTGGGTTCCAGAGCTGCCTGCGAGGCAATGCCTCTGAGAGGCCTATGGTGGCAGTGGGCTTGAGGAATTCACTGATCACAAGGAAAATGGGATTTCGAGGAGGAAAATGAATTCACTTTTTATAGCACAGCCTAAGTCACATCAAAACCTATTCATTTTGCTCCTTGAGTTCAGTGAAAGTTTGATAATATGGTTAAGAAAATAAATGAAATTAGTCTGAATATTAAAAACCAGGAAGAGGATACACAGAAAAGCAAGTATTTAAAAATGAGAAAGAAACACACACCAAAAAAAGGTGTGTTCTGGTCTACAAGCAGCACCTAGTCAGCACTAATAGTTTATAGACTGTTCTGTGACTTTCAGGGACCTTTATTTCAAAGGATTGGCTACTTGTTTATGAATCCACTTAGATACTAGTGAGTTTTTAATGCTTACCCAGAGATCACATTGGTACTCTGGCAGACAATATTGGCACAGACACAGCAGATAAAAGAACAAACTGTCAGTCATGAGTCTGAATTTATGTTTTGGATTTTTTTTCCCCAGATGTGAATGAATGTGAAATGTTGAGTGGAGTATGTGGTGAAGCCCTCTGTGAAAATGTCGATGGTTCTTTCCTGTGTCTGTGCTCTGATGAAAACCAGGAGTATGATCCAATGACTGGACAGTGTCGCTTCCGTACCTCACCAGGTAAAATGCCAGTGGATTTTTGCATGCTTGGCATGATTTCCACTGCATATGTAACCACTGGAAAGGCAACTTTGGTTTAAGTGCTGGTGTTGCTTTAACAACAACAGAAAACTGCAAAACTTTGTCTTCTTGGAAGTATGTGCATGAGAAGAGGTTTTTCTAGGATGGAATATGATATCGGTGAATCATTAGCAGTGAAAGCATAGCAGAAACACCTTGTAAATGTTATACAACAAGCGACTTGGCAATAATAGTGAACCATTACAGCAGTCAAGAGTAAACAGTCTCTTGTTTTCTGTACTGTAATAACGAAATGTGATGCGGAATCAAGTCTAAGGCCTGAGTGATTTTATTTTTTGTTCAAATTTTTACAAACATCCACTAGTATGCTTGGACAATGTTTAAGGGAGCATATTATTAAAATCAGAATTTGTATGTAGTGGTATCCTGCTAGCGTTATCTGGTAATAACATAAATCCTAAGAAAAGGTAGTGGGGAAAGCAAAGCCCCAAGCCACTAAATTGTTGTCAATCTCCTGCTGTTGTCAGTCACTCAAAGAGTGACTGTGTGTCATTGCCTGGTTTATGCCTTTTTTTCCTACTAGTCTACTGTACTTGATTTGTGAGGGGTTTCTTATCAGGTGTTTTGTGTGTTAAAAGTACTACTGGAAATATGGTCATTAAAAATTAGTTTAGAACTCTTAAAACTGCCTTCATGTTCTACACTAATCCAGTTTGAGAAGGGAACAAGCCCACAATAAGGATCAGCAGAGTACAAGAAATGCAAGTATTTACTTGCACAGCTTTTTTTTCCCCCCCCTCCAGAATGCAAATCTTGGTATTTTTTCTTATTTTGTTCTTACACTACCTGCTGATCTAGCTTCTGGAAAGCTTGGGAAGAATTGGTTCTAGTGCCAGGATGCAGACACTGCAGGTTCCAAGGCTGTGGCTGCTTTCTCCTGTCAGTCATGATCTTTCAGACTTGTAAACAAGGTTGAAATGTCCATGACCTAGTTGTAACAAGTATTTAGATCACTGAACACATCACTCAGTGGCATTCAAGAAGTTGCCAGTGAAATATCATTAACAGCTGATTGACAAATGTTTTCATACTCTGAGAAGATAGTACTCAGGGCAGTTCAGCTACTTGATGAAACAAAACCAAAGCTAAAAGATTAGCACAGGACCTGAGCCATGAAGGCCAAGTAACATTTGAGGACATACCCTAATGTTACTGAGGGGAGGAAGGGCATGGAAAAACCCAGTGTGACTGATTGTACTGTCAACAGATGGATACTCTACTGCCAGTACTAAATCCATTTTGTTGTCAGCAGTGAACATAGCTTTGCTGTGATCAGTTTGGAAAGAAACTAGTTTTCTTTCCTTTCCAGCCTTCATCAGGCTTTAACAAACCACATTTTACCTCTGTCTCTTCTCTGATAAGGTCATTTAGGAGAAAGATCTCATATGGGAGATCAGAAGGACCTAGTGAGAAGTACTTTGTCTTATGCTCTTGAACTAAAATAAGGCAAAGTAGCAGTGGTAGAAACAGAGATCTTAGCATTCTTTTTTTCTTCCAAAGTAAAAGGAGAAAAGACCACTGTTAGTTCTTCTTAAAAACTATTCTTGCTGCAAAGAGTGTTAGAATAGCCACACATCCTCTGGCTTTGGCAATACTGACATACTCAAGTTGGGTGTGATGCTTTGGGAGCTCCTGTGGTGCATGTGGATGTCATCTGTCAGCGTTAGCTTGCTCCATGCCTATTTTCAGAAAGGAGGAATTTAATCTGCTTTATCCTGTTGCAGGTATCTATAGTTCAACATGATTTGCTTATTTCTCATTCTGTATTTTTGTGCATAATGAAGTGTTTGTCCGTCTGTTACAAAGTGCAAATAGATGAAGTTTGTTCAAATGCTACTTTAGTCTGGGACCTTTCTTCCATGTGGTTAGAGGCTCTTAGATTTGTGGAGTGCTGTGTTCACACTTTTCTTGTCATTAGGGCTCTCAAGACTTCCTTTTTTTTAGCCTTCACTTGCTGTAAATTTGTCTGTTGCTCGCTGTACAATCCTACTAGTATACGTATCAGGAATGCAAGCCCATATTGTCAAGTTCCAGTCAAAAAACAGGAACAAAAAAGTAATGATGCGAGATTTGATTGTCCCCTCCTCTCTACCCTGCCTTTAACAAAATGTAGGAAATGCTTCAGAAACAAGAAAAGGTAAAGGAGGGAAGAACTTTATTCTGTATGAGATGAAAATTTGTTCTTATATACATCTTTGTACCTAAGAGAGAAAAAAAATGCATGGTTTAGGTTAAAGTCTTCTCATTTATTCTTTTAACAAGATATATAAAGTCATTTGTGATTAATTTCTAGGAAGTACCAAGCTCAATGCCATTTGAGCAATAATCCATATAACTGTGGTTTTAATTGTTGCATGTTGCAATACGGATTTAAACTAGTAATGTAGACTAGTATGTTACTAATATGTCTCATTGCATTCAATCCAGAAGCGATAGTGGCTAGTGTATATTTGAGGATTATAATAGGTATAATTTGGGGTGGCATGACAAAACTTGAGGAATTGAGTCCTCATGGTGAGACCCCTCAATCAGCTCCATCAGGTTTTGCCTACAGCAATCCACACTGGAAATGTTTCTATACCAACATGCACAGCATGAGGAATGAGCTTGAAGCCTTGGCCCAGTCCCCTCTAGAGATACAACATCATTGGCATAAGCAAGAGCTGGTTGGATGAGTCCTGTGAGTGGAGTGCCATGTTGGGTGGTTACAGGCTTTTCAGGCAAGGCAGGGAGATGGTGTATGTAATGAAGGGGCTGGAATGCATGGAGCTTACAGTTGGCAGTGGCACAGTTGAGAGTTTCTGGGTAAGGATTAAAGGGCAAACAAATAATGTGGATACAATTGTGGGAGCCTACAATAAACCACCTAGACAGGAACAATGACACTGGTAAATTGTTCTTAGAGGAACAAATCGACACCTCCAAATTAATTGCCCTTGTCCCTTTGGGGGACTTCGACATGCCAGATGTTAACTGGTAATACCACAGAGCTGGTACAACCCGGGCCAGAAGATTCCTAAAACACCTGGATATGCATATGCACTGCGCACACGCATTACATGTTGCAGTTTGTCACATGTGGAGTCAATGGAGAAATCTAAACAAGTTCATCCTGATGATAGGCCCATACAAATCTACTTTTACTGGATTTCTGAAAATCAGATTCTGAAAGCCGGAATCACAGAATATGCTGAGTTGGAAGGGACCCGTAAGGATCATTGAGTCCAACCCTTAGCCCTGCACAGGACCGCCAAGGGTCACACCATGTGCCTGGGAGTATCATCCAAATGCTTCTTGAACTCTGGCAGGCTTGGTGTTGAGACCACTTCCCTGGAGAGCCTGTTCCAGTATCCAACTACCCTCTGGGTGAAGAATCTTTTACTAATATTCAACCTTAACCTCCCCTGACACAACTTCATGCCATTATCTTGGGTCCTGCCACTGGTCGCCACAGAGAAGAGATCAGTGCCTGCCTCTCCTCTTCACCTCACGAGAAAGTTGTAACTGCAATGAGGTCTCCCCCTCAATCTCCTCCAGACTGAACAGACCAAGTGACCTCAGCTGATGTGCTACTCAAGCTGTTGGCTTAGAGCCACCAAAGCCACTTTGCTGAGTTTTTAGAACTCATGAACTTGTAATGACTGATTTTCATTTTTGCAATCACCTTTCTGATTCCACTTGTGGAGGAGAGGTGTTGGTACACAGTTGCAGTATTTAAAATCCATCAGTTCTATATGTTTTGGGTTTTTTTCAGATCAAGTTGTTAACAGGACACTATTCAGACAAATATTTAAGTGTATGCTGAAGTTTAAGCATATGTTAATATCCAGACTATCCATTGAATCCTATATTACTAATGCATATTTTTGCATAAAATATATGCTGAAGCATATTGTTGGATCAAGGTTAGTCTTAGGTACATAAGTCTATTTCTAATAAATACTACAGAATCCAACCTCGTAGCAAGTATACAGAATTTCTCATATAGCTATCAACAGTATGATAGAATTATGTCCCTGTATCAGCATGCCTTAGGTAGACAGATATCTTACATTTTCTAACAAAAAATAAGTATCCTTTTCCTATAATATTTTTTCGACATACCTAGTGAAATCACTTTCAAAAACAACCTAAATGGTTAATAATCTATGAAAGAGAAATTATAAGCTTGTAGACATAGACTGGTCTCATTTGCCTCATTTGCTTTCCAAACATTCATGACGCCTGCTTGACTAACCCTCAGTCACAGCTGTGTAAACAGCAGCCATTTAAGCGGCTGAACAGATAATGGGAGGAGAAACCAACACATCATATATAAAATGGGAATAAACAAGGACATGATAAGACTGTCTCAGGCAGCTACTGGTGTTCTTTTTCTGGTAAACAGCATGAAAACTGCCATGCTTGCTCTGCCATTGAAGATTTGGCTTTGATTCAGTTAGATAGATGGCAAATTGCCAAGGAAAATGTGTGATTTGGTGTCTGCAGTACTGCTCTCTTACCTTGGAATGACAGATTTAGTTCAGCTGCGTTTCTGTGACATGATAGTCTTAACGTAGCTCCTATTAGATAGCAACTGATACCGCAAAACCACGTCAATTGATGCAATTGAGCACATTATGGAAAATGGTAATTATCTGATGAGGGTTGACCACAGACTAAACTAACAAAGCTGAAATAAGCACCCAGCTGGGTGTTTCTTTTTATGTACAACTTAGTTATATTGGCAAAACTGCAAAGGAATGTTTGCCTTGTAGGTGGCAACATTATACTAAATTTGAATAGTGGTGCCAGCCCCTCAGCCTCCCAAAACTGGTCACTTTTCTGAAGAAAAGAGAAATAACTCCAATTGTCAGTGTGGAATTAGAAGCCAAAGAACTATTACACACGTTCATACCATTGAAATGCAATCCATATTGGCATTTTTAAACCTGCTTTTCTCAAAATAGATCTACTATTTGCATGCTCAGTAAAGTTGCCTTGCTCCTTCTGCTTGTGGGGATATGGGTGGACATATAGTGATAATAGGATTTAGGTAGCAAGAGCTGTAGGTTTTTTAATTCCTTCAGCATTTGTTGGACAATCACTATCTTCAACCTCCCACCTCAGAACCATTATTTTTTAAGTGGAATTTTAGAATCATAGAACTGTTTAGGTTGGAAAAGACTCTAAAATCAAGTCCAACCATTAACCTAGCACTGCCATGTTCACCACCAAACCATGTCCCCAGGAGCCACACATTTTTTGAACTCTCCTAGGGAGGGGGACTTGAACACATCTACTAGACAGCCTGTTCCAATGCTTGGGGAAGTTCTTCCTAATATTCAACCTAAATCTCCTCTGGAGCAACTTGAGGCCATTTCCTCTTGTCCTTTCACTTGAGGCACAGTAGAAGAGGCCAACTGCCATGTCACTACAATGTTCCAGGTAGTTGTAGAAAGCGATGAAGTTTCCCCTGAATCTCCTTTTCTCCAGACTAAACAATGCCAGCTCCCTCAGCTGCTCCTCTTAAGGCTTGTGCTCCAGATCCTTCACCAGCTTCGTTGCCTGTGTCTGAACATTCTCCAGCACCTCAATGTCCTTCTTGTAGTGAAGGGCCCAAAACTAAGCACAGGATTTGAAGTGCAGCCTCACCAGTGCCAAGTACTGCGAGATGATCACAGCCCCGATCCTGCTGGCCACACTATTTCTGATACAGGCCAGGATGCCATTTGCCTTCTTGGTCACCTGAGCACACACTGCTGGCTCATCTTTAGCAGACGGTCAACCAGCACCACCAGGACCTTTTCCACTGGGCAGCTTTCCCGACACTCTTCCCCAGGCCTGTGGCACTGCATGGTGGTGATGCTGCCCAAGTGCAGGACCCAACACTTCATCTTTTGAACCTCATACAGCTGGCCTCAGCCCATCGATCTGGCCTGTCTAGATCCCTCTGTAGTGTTTTCTTACACTCCAGCATATCAACATTCCTGCGCAACTTGGTGATGTGCAAACTGGCTGAGGGTGCTCTCATTTCTCCTATTCAGGTCATCCATAAAGATATTAAGCAGGACTGGCCCCAACACTGAGACGTGGGGAGCATCACTTGTGACTGGCCACCAGCTGGATTTAAATCCATTCACCACCACTCTCTGGGCCCAGCCCTACAGCCTATTGATTACCTGTATCTTCCTTCCTTATATGTATCTATGCCTTCTTATAGATGGGTGTCATATATGCTAACCTCTGGTGAACTGGGATCACCTTGGTTAGACAGGATTGCCAGTGAATGGTGGAAAGCGGCTCTGAAAGCATCTGCCAACTCCCTCAGTACCTCAGATTGATCCCATCCAGCCCCATTGACTTGTGTCTACATGGCATAGCAGGTCACAAACCATCTCCTCCTGGATTGCAGGGGCTTCATTCTGTTCCCCATCACTGTCTGCCAGTTCAGGGGGCTGGGTACCCTGAGGACAACTTGTCTCACTCTTAAGGGCTGAGGCAAAAAAGGCATTAAGTACCTCAGTCTTTTCCTTGTTCTTTATGACTGCATTTCCCCCTGTGTCTAATAAAGGACAGAGATTCTCTTTTAGCCCTTCCTTTGTTGCTGGTGTGTTTGTAAAAACACATTTTGTTGTCTTTTGCAGAAGTCATATGATTATGTTCTAGTTCAGCTTTGGTCCTTCTAATTTGCTCTCTTCATAGCCTCCTGTCATCCTTGTAATCCTTCAGAGTTGCTTGTCCCTTGTTTCAAAGGTGATTGACTTTTTTTCATGTGTTGCAGCCATAGCTCTCTGTTCAGGCAGGCTGGTCTTCCCTTCTGTCTCATCTTTCAGCACATTGGTGTGGCCTGCTCCTGAACCTTTAAGATTTCCTCCTTAAAGTGTGTCCAGTTTTCCTGGACTCTTTTGCCCTTCAGTACTGCTGGCCAGGGTAGACTCGCAATCAGTCTCCTAAAGAGGTGAAAGTCTACCCTCTGTGAGTCCAAGGTGGCAGTTCTGCTGGCACCCCTTCTTACTTCTCCAAGAATCAAAGCTACTATTGTTTTCTGATTGCTTTGGCCAAGACAGCCTCTGACCATAACATCACCCACCAGTCAGTCCTTCTCTGTTCCCAAATAGCAAATCCAGCAGGGCACTTCCCTTGGTTGGCTCCCTCACCAGCGGTGTCAGAAAATTATCTTCCACACACCAGGAACCTTCTAGACTTCCTCGTCTCTGTTGTGTTGTATTTCTAGCAGAGATCTGGTAAGTTTAAGTTGGCCACAACAACAAGGGCCAGTGATGGCAAGACTTCTACCAACTGCTTATAGAATATTTTGTCTGCCTCTCTCCATCCTGGCTGGGTGGTCTATAGCAGACTCCCACCAGGATATCTGCCATGTCAGCCTTCCCCCCCGATTTACCTGTAAACACTCAACCCTACCATTGTCAGTAAGCTCCAGACAACTGAGACAGTCCCTAACATACAGGGCTACCCCACCACCTCTCCTTTCTTGCCTACCCCTTCTGAGGAGTTTATAACCAGTCATTGCAACACTGCTTTTGTGTGTGTCATCCTACCATGTTGCCATTATAGCAACTGTGCTAAAGTTTTCTCACTGCACCATAAAACTAATATTTGCTGCAGTGGCGTCTTGAAATGCACTGCCACTCAGGTATAAAATAAGGTTCTGATTCCTGCAGGGATACCTGTGTTACTTGAGAAGCGTCATCTGCTTGGCTTATTGTGCAAGAGCCTGAGTAGAAATGAACAAAATCTCAAAGAATGGAAAATCAGCCAACATACAATTATTTTTAGTAGATTTTTTGCAAGTTAAACGTTTGTTAAGTGCTAAGCATAAAGAATTACCCTAGATAAAAAGGAAATGGGCTTGTCACCTCAAGATTTATCTAAGTTACTAAACAAAGTTTTGGGTTTGATTTATAAATGTGAGCATATGTAATTTTAGAACTTGGTGACTTTACTGATGACCTGTGAAAAGTTTTTTCATATCAATCAAGTGTGAGTAACAATTTTATGTGGTAGTTCCCACTTCTGAGTTCTTGATGAGAGTTTTTGCGAAGTGCTATGTTAGGTAGAGACAGAGTTTTGCAAACACAGAAGCTTTAACTAGGTATTTCTTTTCAAAGTCGCTTCATGGTATACTTGAGGAGTACCTATTAATAGGGTCTTTTATTGGATCTATGGAACAGACTTTTTTGCCTTCAGTCCATATAAATATTGTGAGAGAACCCACTCAGCTGCTCCAGGCAATAAATCTGACCTCTTGGCTCTATGCCTATTTTAAAATAAAATACAGAGTCAGTTAACTTGACATCTGCTCTTATATTCCTCTGCTTACCATAGAGTTAATAAGTTACTTCTGCAAAAATCATAAAGGGCCTTGTATTCAAATGTGGAACATGCTTTTTTCCCCAGTGAAATTAAATGGAGCTGTAAATGCTCATTCTTTTGAGAATTGTGCCTTTTTGGTTCATGTCTTAGCTCCTTTATCTGAAAAATTAAGATCTAATATTTGCTTACCTCTGTGAAGAGCTTCCAGATTGTCAGTAATTGGGCAGGATTGTTAGACAGTGGAACATGAGAGCAGGTGCTTCATGCATTGCTTGAAAATGATAGAAATGCAAATGTGGTGGAATCCCTTTGTGGGCAAGTTGGAGAACAGGTCTGAAAAAGCCAAAGGAAGATTATCAACTTCCATCATTCTAAGAACAAAAAAGTTAAACCAAAATTTTTACTTAACCATTTTCTTTCCTGTTCTTCTCATTCTCCTGTAAAACTGATTCATTTCATATGTCATCTTGTGTGGTTTGTGTTTTTTTTCTCCTTTAGAATTGCCAGTAGAGACTGATCAACACGAAGATGGAAAGAAGGAGTGCTACTACAATCTGAATGATGCAAATTTCTGTGATAACGTGCTTACATCCAATGTAACCAAACAAGAATGCTGCTGTACCTTGGGTGCTGGCTGGGGCGATAACTGTGAAATCTTCCCATGTCCTGTCGTTGGAACTGGTAAGAGGGCATCTCCTGTCCTTTTGCAAGCTTTTGAAGCATTGTGTTTATGTTAGAGGGAATGTGCTTTGCCTTCAGAGAAGGCTTGCCCACTAAATCCCTTATTCTGTAGTATTTATGTCATGACTTATCCATGGGAACCTTCCACGGAGGAAAGGTTAATAATTCTTACCTGGTGCATATCTATTGGCTTCTCTGTGGTTACTCTAGGGATAAAAAGAGCCTGTTACTGAACAGCATTAACTCCAACTGATTTTAAGGAAGAGTGAGTTCTCACAGATGCTTTTCCCAGGTGCTATGGTAACATGCTAGACTTTTTCCACAATTCAGGTAATCATGTTGTCTGCAGACCAGTTTTTTAGCCTCTAAATATGAAATTAGGCAAACATGGCCATATGATATTTGTCACAATTATTGAAAACAGTACTTGAAACATAAACAGTGATGGCTGAAATTCAGAATCCAGCTGGAAAAAATCACATAAGAGAGAACATGTGTAAACTTTTTGAGATTAAATGCTAAAGATTACTTTTCACACAAATGCATCACCATGTTTCATTCATGTTTTAACTATACCTTAGAATCAGTGAAACTGAAATGAAATGCATAACAAAAAAAGGACCTCTCTGCTTGGACAGGTTTATTTGATTCTGTATAGTCTCCAAGACACTTGAAATAATTTCCCTCTGTAATCCACACTGTGTTCTCCTGTTGCAGTCAATTAGTGTCTTTCCTGTATAAAGACTGAAGAATGTGAACAGGGGTTTGTATCTCAGTTGGGGTATGTCTAGATTACAGCTTGCAGTATAGCTCAGAGAGGCCCTTGCTAGCTTTAATTAAGATAATTTGGCTACTGGTATTGTTATAACTGCAGTGCACCGTGAAACCAAGTAAGGACTGCATTCTCCTGCCAAGGAGCAAGAGAAATGAGTTTGCATGGAGCTCTGCAATGCTGTGGGTACCCTAGCTAGGTTTTTCAAGGCTAGCTCTGCAAACTGAGAGGAGAGGAAGGTCAGACTGTAGCGTTTAACATGCCCTGTTTAGCTAAAGGTGTGCACAATTGCCTGATAGATGTAAATAAGGCAGGTACTTCAAAATACCCTGAAACACATATGTACACATACTCGTGTATCATTTTCTTAAAAACATAATGTTTTGCTTTCTCTCTCTCCCAGCTGAATTTACTGATTTGTGTCCTGAAGGAAAAGGTTTCATTCCCTCTGGAGAATCATCTTACGGTCTTCTTGCTCAGAATTACAAAGGTCAGTAGTGATTTGTATTAAGTTTAATTATTTCAGAAGTTCTGGTAGTTAATTGACTAGAAATGTGATCCAGCAATGTAAACATACTAATTCATATTTTATTAGGTGATTAAAACAGCTTGTGATATGAAACATTACTGAAAATCATCACTTGACAGATTGTTAATAATGTCAATTACACAGTCTCTGTAATATTCTGGTTTAATTTATATTAAGTGCTATATACTGCGAGAATAGGTGGTGAGACCACAAGCCTCAAATACTAATTTACATATGAAATACAAAGCCAACTTAACGTTGTAAATAGGCATATGGAGAGTTGAGAGAGAGAAGAAGTAGGCCTACAAGGGAGAATGAATATAAAAACTGAAGTTCAAAAATTATATTTGCATTACAGAACTTCAAAAAATAATTGTCAAACAAAAGGTGATAGAGAAATAAGAGTGATATGGGTGATAGGAGTTGGTGGATGTGGGTGGGAGGGAGCTGGCATCACCAAAAATGAAAAGAGAGATCATCAGAATCCCTTTTCAGGTTTGAGAAGTAGCCATCAATATTAATAATTTGAGAGATCAATTTTCCTTGGCATAAACACACTAAATTTGTGTTAGCTAAAATGAAGTCAGCATATTATCTTTTACATAACAGCTACAGAATCTGTAGAAAAGCACGCATCTTATATATTTGTTACTATTGGAATGACTGTTTTACAAATCAAGAACTAAATATAGCAAGTACTGCGTGTTCATGTCACATAAAAATGCAGTAAAACAAATACCATTTTTTAAAGACCTTAATAGACACAGAACCATAGAGAATGGTCAGGATAGGAAGGGATGTTAAAGATCATCTAGTCCCAACCTCCCCTGCTATGGGCAGGGACACCTCTCATTATACCAGGTTGCTCAAGGCCTTATCCAACCTGGCCTTGAACACTACCAGGGTTAGGCCATCTCCAGTATAACATGTTTGATAGATAATCATTTGTCAGAGTTGCTTCTAGCTAAATTATTAGTCTACCAAACTTAATTCTGAGAGATGAAAAAATTGGTGGAAAGACTTTTGGGGTTTTTTTCCCTAAAGGTTATGTAAACTTCTTTAAACTACTCTTGCTCACTGAGTAGGACACTACTAAGTTGATTTTCCTGTTGAGCTAGTGAGTAGTCCATGGTTGAGTTCAGTTCTCTGTCCTACTAATACTCTTTTGTGTTATCCTTAACAGGTGTTTCTTTGCACCTGTAAAGTGCATGTGACATGGGCAGAATAGCAAAGTTTTTAAGGCACTAATACCCAGATTCATTCAAGTTGATGTGGGTCTTTAAATGGCATAACTCCACTCTCTGGAGGTTGCATTGTCCAGCAACTTGGAGTAAAGAACAAAGTGCTATTTGATGAACACAGACCTAAGGCTGATGGTAACAGGGACCAGCATTTGACAGACTTACAATTTTCATCTAGGCAGGTTGGAGTATTGTCACAGAGCTCATTCAAAGGATCTGACAGTCTCTGAGAATATTTTTATGGGGGTTGTTTAAGGGTGTTATTTATTATTTATGCTGTGTGTACAGTATGTCCAAATGTCTCAGACAAAATATGGGTTGTTTTTTGCTACCTCAGGGTCGATAATATTTCTAGCTGCTATAAATATTGAAATGTGGAAATAGTTCATCTAGAAATATCTTTCACAAATCCTTGCCACAGTCAGACTGTTTCTGTTTTCAGTAAATTTATTTTTTAAAATCCTTAGGAATGACACAAAGGATAAACACTAAAATGGATAAGTAACTTTTAGTAATGTGATCTCTTAGTAATGTGTTCTTTCTCTGTTACACTAACTCATATGTTCCTGTTGCTTTTGTCCACAAGCTTCTGCTTGTAGGAGCAACTCTTGTTTTTTTAATTGGAATTATCTGTCAGAAGTGAATATACTCAGCTAGTCTTCCCTGACTTTGCATCCAAGCTTTCACATTTTTCTCCAGACTCAAAATCAGTGTTCCACAGGAAAAAGTCAGATGTGTACATGTTGTTTCTTATTAAAGTTTGCATTGTTCTTGCTACTAAACAGTCAAAATATTTAAATTTTGTAGCCACTTAGTGACTGGAAGAGTGGCTGTAAAGGTAAATAGTTTTATGGGCCTTTCAGTTCTTCTGGAAAAAGTAAGCATTTGAATAATTCACTGTTAAAACTGCTGTACAGCTGGAAATGACAGTTTTGGACTAAAGTCTGTGTTGCCCCAGAACAAATGGGGAGAAAATCTATAGAAAGCAATAGATTAAGACAATTGGTATTGAAAGAAGAATGACCTACTTTACACAGTACTTTTTATTGCCATTTTTAATACCAGCCTAGCTTTAAGTCTATTCAAGTAGGTCTAGCAAATGAAAAGTAGGTTGGAAAAAAGGAAGTGAATGGAATTCCAACAGTAACAAATACATAAATACAGGACTGGGAAAAAATGTGTACGACTGTGAAAAGCTATATATGAGCTGGCATATATTTTCCATTAAATCTCCCTGAAAACACTTACCATCATTTGAAAGCCTGCTAGACTCTCTGTCACTAGTCACTAGTGACACTCTCTCAGCTGTCACTAGTTCTGTAATATTTGCAGCCTTGTATTTAACAACAGACACAATTGGTCCTGTGTGGTGGGAAGTCTGCACAGAGGCTGTGCTTTGAAAAATGAAACAACAAGCAGTGCAGATATGAAGATTCCTGCCATGCACAGCGGAGTCACCAAACTGTATGGAAAGAGGAGAGCAGTCACAAAGTCCATCCATAAGCATAGCAGCTTAGTTTTGTAATTAGATGGTGTGCTTAAATTAGGTCCATGGTGGGAATCCCTTTGGCAAAGCAAATTATACAGGAAAATGCAGACCATATTCTTCCCCTGTTTTATTTGGAGCTAAGAGCAACATGATACCAAAGGAAAGAAAAGGGAACTGCAGATTCTTCGAGTCTGTGCTGCCTGTGTGCCACAGGACTTAATTCTGAAATGGGAAAGTAATGATCCACCAGCTTTTCCTTTTCCATTCTGGCTACAAGCACACCATAGACTCTTCCGCACCAGTTGTTTGGGGTTTTTTTTCCTGTGGATATCTGTGTTCCCGGTACTCTGTTTAAAGTGAAGTCTGCTGGAACAGAGAAGTGTATGGGATTTATTCCATCTTGCTCCTCTACATGGTATCATGATAACAATGCTAACAAAGCCTTTAATGTTTTGTCCCCAGATGCTGATGAATGCCAACTCTTTGGACAAGAAATCTGTAAAAATGGCTTCTGTTTGAATACACAGCCAGGTTATGAGTGCTACTGCAAACAAGGCACATACTATGACCCCGTTAAGCTCCAGTGCTTTGGTAAGTTTATTTAAAGTGGTCTTGTCTCTATAATGGTATGCAGATGGGCAAAACAAGCAGACTTGTACGATGGGATTCCCATCACAATTGTGGTATTCCCAGCAAGGGGAGAAACACAGGGCCTTTGAACCCCTGTACCAGCTTTGTAAGATGCATGGGGTCATTTCACTTCCCTTCAGCTTGGCTGGGCAGGAATTCTGGATGACATGGCTATGGCGTGTAGAGCAGGGTTTGCTTTATTTGCTTCCTTTTCCAGCAAATTGCTCCCAGGAGTTTGCATCTCCAGAACAGTCCCTTGTGCTCCTTTGAGTGCATAGTCAAGAGCTGGTGCCAGCCTATATGCAGGCAGCACAAAGTGATCAGAGGGGCTCCCTCCTTACATGCACACTGCTGCTTCACTCTTGTCAAGGTACAATTTAGCCTTTAGTTCTTTGTATGTGGGGTGAGCAGCTGAAAGCCTGTATGTTGAAGCTCACCTTTCATTTGGCAAGTGTGCTGGGTTTACTATATTAAACCAAGTTAACACATGTTAGTTTTGCTACTCAACTGAAAATCACTCAAAACCATGACCTGGCTTTTGCTTTGTAAGCAGAAAACCATGTATAATGTGCACAATAGCATAATGAAACGAAGTAATTTTTGCAACTGCAGTAAGAGAGCCTTTCACCTTGGGATTCTATGATTGCTCTTTACAAAGGGTGGGGGTTTTGCTGATTAAATGTAATTTGTCTGAAGTGGCCTGTTCTTCCCTTTGAGCTAAATTTTGGCTTTTCCTCTCCAAGACAAACTAAGGAATATAACTACTGTGGCTAGGTAAGATGATCCCTTCTCCTGACAAGCTCATGAAGAATCTCTGAGAGTATGCCCACCAATAATGCCTGCTGGTACTGTCCTAAAGGCATAGGAGTGTGGGAAGCAGTTGCAGCTATGCTGGATGCCCAGTATGCCTGGCACTCCAATCCCCCCAGCAAGCCTCCTCATCCTTCATAGCACTCCTCCCTAGTAGCTCCCTAGCACTTGAAGATTAGAGGTCAGCATCCTGCTGATCCTTCTGTTGTTCTCCATGGGCACAGGCAAGATTTTATTGCCAGCAATTGGTATTTGTGGTAATCAACAGAAGGCAGGCAGGGAAATCTGTTCCTAATTAGGTAAACATTAACACAGATTAACACAATGCAACTACTTTGTGCTGGCTCTCCTTGATACATTTCCTTCCATTTTAAAGACACGGATGAATGTCAGGACCCAAACAGCTGTATTGATGGCCAGTGCATTAACACAGAAGGATCTTACAACTGTTTCTGTACACACCCAATGGTCTTGGACGCAACAGAAAAGCGATGCATCAGACCAGCAGATTCGAGTGGTATGATCCATTATACATGTTACTGAAGTGAGTACACCTCTATGAGGTAGTGCTGACTTGTCTGCAGACCCAAAGTCTAAACTTAGACTGGGTCATCCTTGGATGAGCCTGCTCTTCTGGAGGATTTTGTACGACAATACTTGGACCATCATGTGTTGATCCAGAAGGCATCATGATGTAGGATGCCATAGTGCTCCACTTTGCCAGAGCAGACAGGGCATTGCTGGAAGTATTATGAGATCAGACTCGGACTGAGAAGTTCAGCCCCAACCCTCCCCAATTCACCAGTACTGTGTCTGCCTTGTCCAGCCTTGTAGGTAATGAGGCACAGCCTGCTTGCTGTCCCATTAAGGCTGGGGTTTGGCTGTGGGCTAATTCTGGAGATTCAGTTCTACCAGAGTAAGGAATAAAACGAGGAATGACAGAATATAGGAGGAAATAGCTGAAATTGTATGTGTGCTTTCAGTTGATTAACATTGAGGATACGTTGCATTTTCAAGCTGTGGGCTGCAGCATCAGTAACATTTTTTTGCATGTTCTTTTAATTTCAGTAGACACTGATTTCAGAAAAAGTGTTAGATATTATAAGATTCTTAGAAACACCTCAAAAATCCAGAGCATTATGCAGTATGTACAGCTCTGTCTATGCCACACACTTCTTCGAAAGAAATGTTACAATGGGTTTGATTAATACTGGCACTATATAGCCTTAAATCCAGACCTCTGGTCCATGCAACTTGCAGTGAATTTTCCTAAGCTGCTTCTGTGAACGGAAATGGGAATACAGACTGAATGCCTGCTTTAGTCATTCCAAATTATAAGGCTGATACTTTTGAGGAGTAATGTGGTCGTCCTGTTGCCTTGAACTGTGAAAGAACCACAGCATTTCTATTGTTCCATCTTCAGTTAAACAAACCAAGAGTAGGATTGTCTTTTGGGTTCATCTAGGATGTGAAGAGAATGCAAGGGCCCAAAGGGTCTTCCGTCATGCGACATTCAGACTGACACAGCAATGATCATCTCAGCCAGCACAAAGCTCTCCAGCCTTGTATGGCTCCTGGTAATGTCCTGCCTCATGCAGAGGAGGAGGGGACAAGCTGGTTCCTTTGCTGCCAGCAGAATTTGGAGTTGGTTGCAGAGACCCACTGCTGCTCTTCACTGTGTGTTCTGGCACGTCCTTAGTCAAATAGGTATCTAAATGGTGATCACCTTTGAGCTTTCAGAACTCAGTTTTACTCGAGTGAGTTTTCAGTTCTGTACTCACCCACGTGTGATGTAAAAATGTAGTAAATAGATATGCACAGACAAAACAGATCCTTGGTTTCTGACAACACTTATTTTTCACTCTGTGCTGGAACAAAATCAAGACCTTGCAGATGTCTTTGCAAAACAATTGTGCTGAAGTTTTTTATGTTCCAAGTGGAAGATTTAAGTTTACAGTTCTTCTCCCTCCAATCAGCAGTGGTCAGAGTTTGCTAGGACTAGGAATGATTCCTACTGAGATCTGTGTCAAAACTAGTATGCCTCTGAGATATTCCAGCTTTGACAAAAATACATGGTTTTGTTAATGTTCATAAGAATGTGACAGCAGTTCACAGCAGTATTCTGTCTCTAACAATGGCTGTAAGTGGATGATTAGAGACCAGAAGAGCAGATAAACAATACTCCTCTTCACCCTCCCCAGCACTCTCAGCCTCCAGCTATTTTTCAGCTCAGGGGATTTCCTGAGCCTGATGTAGTTTGTCTGTTTAGTTAATGGGACTCTCTTTTCCAAGTATTTGTCCAGTCTCCTGTTGAGCCCATGTAAAATTTTCGTTCAGCTCTGCCCTAACTGTAAAAGTCCTTTCAGATGCCCTTGATGGCAATACAAGAAAAGCAAAATAGCAACTTTTAAAGATTCATTCTGTGGATGGAGTTGCCCAAACATTCACCTCTGTTCCAATGCTGGTTTTTGTCAAGCTCTGTTAACTTTCGTGAGAGCCGAGCTGAATCACTGTTAAGTCTTTAGCAGTGACTATGATTTAGAAAGTTTTATTTCTTGGGTGTCCAACTCAATATGCTTTTAAATTAGGCTTATGTTCCAACTCAGAACTTTTTAAGACTTTTTCAAAGCTGACCACGTAAGGGATGAGCCACCTCAGGCACTTAAAAATGGTCATGGCTTCTAAGCTTAAATTTGTATTCAGCAGTCTGTAAAGCTAGGTTATTTTTCTAACCTAAATTTAGAAAATTTTTCATTACACCAGTGTCTTAAGTAACTTATTTAAGTGCGATGATGATCTAATCTTGTCTTCTCCATCAGAACAAACTGAAGAATCTGAGGTTTACCAGGACCTTTGCTGGCAGCACCTAAGCGACGATTTTGTTTGTAGTCGACCTCTGGTTGGAAAGCAGACTACGTATACTGAGTGCTGTTGCCTGTATGGTGAAGCCTGGGGCATGCAGTGTGCACTGTGCCCTATGAAAGAGTCAGGTAAGGAAACTCACATGTCTTTTCTTGGAGTGAAATCTGAAATACATCATCCATTTAATCCCTTGCATTTATACCTATGCTGATAACATAAGAAAGAACAAAAACCTCGCTAACTTGTTGAGAACTGATGGAAATTTTTTTGTCATTAATTAACAGAAAATAATTAGAGTCTGCATTTTGAAAATGTATGTGCTTTTATTTTTTTGGCACTTATGGGACTTATTTCCCTCAGGTGGAACTATCAGTGATTGGCAGTTTAGAGTTTTGATGGAAACAGGAGGGCATTTTAAGGGTAGCAGAGTTCCTTAACATGCCTGACAAAAACCATCTGTGAAAATACAGATGCAGTTCGTGCGTGCACACACATACACACACCCTGCTCAACAGCTCACATAACTGTTTTGAGGTTTTGTTGCTGGTATTACACATTCAGATGCATTTTTCAATGTGGTATTCTGCCAGCCTGGCTGCAATTCGATGTGTTTGCTTGATAAGGATCTGGTAAATAGTGGTTTAAAATCACTAAGCCTTTAAAAAACGAGTTGTTATTATATGGCCATTTGCTCACATATTAAGAAACGTATAGATAAGCAATTTAAGATAGGTAAACGGAATGGGTTACCAGTAAAGACTGAATAATTTCCAGGGAATATAACTTGATGTTAAAGAAAGCTGACAGTCATATTTTTAAAAGACTATATTCTGTTTAGGCATTTAGAAATCAGATATTGTTCCATGATATTTCAGGTAGAAGTTGCTACTTGTGGTGACTACAAAAGCTATTTAGCTTTATCCATTTGGATATAGAGAGAAATGTCATTGACATACAGATTTATGTCTGGGGGCTGGAGAGTGAACCAGTGGAAGCAGAATAGGCGTATGTCATGCTGTGTCTGAGACACATCAACCCTGGTGTATACAGCCTAGTGTGATACTAACTTCTTCCCCCCATATAAACTATTCCAAGGTCTAGTTTCGATGTAGCTGTCTTACTGTAAATGTGTCCTTTAGTAACATGGCTTTCCATATACTATGCAACATTTTATTGTGAAAATACTTGGATTTTTACTTGGGCCTGTGTTACTCCAACAATAATGTCATGGCTAAAGCAGTACATGTTTTACTTGTAGCAAAAACCCTGGAGTTAAAACTACATAGAGAAGCTCAGTGAAGCATTAATGTGGTTGTTTCTGTCTGCTTGGGTTTTATGCTTTTATAATTTACTTGCAAGGTCCCTGAACCTATTCTTAGATATCTTTACTTGTTTGAGTTTGCATTGGAACTGAAAAAAAGCTCCTGATTTTGATGATGTTGGCTGGAGTAACTGCTATCTGATGCTTATCCCAGAAAGAGACAGAAAAAGAAAAACAGGGCATGACAGCAGCTTGATTTATAAGATATGGAAACTTCTGAAATGTCTTTGTCAGAACAAATCTTATAGGAGGACATTGAATTGCTCCACCTGCTAGAATAACAATTGCAATGGAATGAAATGTAATATTAACAAAAACAGACAGGGCAATAGCCAAGAGCAAGAATTGTTGCTATGACCTAGAGCTCCTCAAGTGGAAAGATTGAGCAGATTAGAGGTGTTTTTCTTTGTACAAAGTTCATTACATGGTGACAGTGACCCATCTGTGTCATGCAAGCATGCAATCCTGAGAGAAGGAAAAGAAGCTTCTTCTAGTAGAGAGAGTTCAGGTGGGTACAAGACTTGCTTCTGGAGTTTTCTAGATAGTTACATATAAAGCAGGATAAATCTGAAAAGGAAGAGAGAGGGACTACCATGATGGCCAGGGAAAGAAAACTGTCTTATAAGGGGAGAGATATTCCAAACATGGATGCAGAACAAATGTTAAGATTGCAAACTGTAAGACTGTCTTACAGCACAATCGTGGAGGATTCCCACAAGCTTTTTAATTCAACAAAAGTGCTGATATGAGGAAAAAATTGGAACTGTTTCAGTCTGAAAATATTAGGTGTATTTTGATCATTAGGACCACAGGATTCTGGAGCAGCAATCCTGTACTAATAGTGGGGTGCAGATCCCTACTAACTCTATGAAGAAACTTGAGAAAGTCATTAAAAAAGCAACATGGAAGTTCCTGATGGATAACATCCTGAAGGTCAGTTCAGTGATCCTCAGTCAAAGCTGAACAGCATTATGTTGTATCATAAACCCCTTCTCCCTCCAGACATAAGATAACTTTTATGTGACACTTAACTTGCATTGAGAGGTATCTGCATTAAGTAAATCTATGAGTCACACTTTGATCCCAAATACTTTAAATCATCCTTATAAATTGGAACATAGATAGTTAAAAATAAAAGGATATTGAATCTTTATTATATCAGAACAAGCATACATTTCTTAGTGGAGATGGTATGTGCACATTTGTCCTCACAGACATGTGCACGCACCCACACAGAAACCTGGAATTCTTTCTTGGTTTTCAGGAACATTTACCAAGAAAAATTTAAAGCTGACTGAACTGAATAAATGATTCATTTGACATGTCTTCAGTTTGTAGCACTTAAAGTGATATCATTGGCTCAGGAGAGTGCTTTCACACCTCTGGGCCGGCAGGTCACAGGTTCAAGTCCTGGCTGGGGAACCTGGAATTTCTCCATTTTTAAATACTTAGGTATTGTGTTGGCCAGATTTACTACTGAAGGTGTTTGCTTATTTCCCCAGTTAGGAGCTTTCTGAAGACTGTCAACACATATTAAAGAAGATCTGGTGATGTGAAAAGCATTATTGTCAGAAAACTCTTACCATTAAATGAGTTGGATCACAGAACAGATCATTCACTGATCTGTGGTTTCCTTTTACCTTGTTTATACTCTCCTTGTATTTGAGGATCTAGTTGCCACCTTTAGGAAGAACGAAATAAACTTAGGCCTACCGGCATAAGTGATACATTTGCAAGTCCCTTCTAAAGAGATTCGTGCTTTATTAAAAATAACCTCCAACTTTTGTAACCCAGATTGTCTTCAGAGTGCTTCCATTTTTCCTGACAAGATTTAAATAGCATCCAGCATAAAAACAATGGGAAGATAGATAACTTCTCTAAGAAGTAGAAAGAATTACATACAGAATTAGGTTCTATATTAAGTAAAAAGAAATACAGTCTTAAATCAGCATGAAAACAGAAATTACATCCTTTCTACAATTTTTAAAAAACTACTAATGGGGACTTAATCAAGCAAACCCCATTGAAAATGACACCAAACATTCAGAGCCTGAGACAAGAATATTTTTTGCCAGACCACTTGTTAACTATTGCAGCTGAACAGCAACACCTTAACAACAGTAAGACTGCTAAATATTTTGATGGCAACATTGAGGAGCAAACTCAAAATATTAGTTCAGAGTCATGCTGCAAACATGAACTGTAGGGCTGTGATTTAGTACCTATTACTGATGCATGCAATTTGATGGGGCAGGCCTTCTCATCATTGAACAAAGGATGCAGACCGATTATTTTCAATTGCATTGCTTCTAACATTATGATCTTATGATATCATCATATTGCAGATAAAGGCTTTCACAGATTGCGTCTCCTGAGAGGTATTCTCTCTGAGGTCATTGTGGCATTAGTCTGTACTTGCCCAAAGAATGTTTAGTAATCATTCTTAGGAAACATCTGTGTTACTTGAGATTTGTCATTTGGAATCGGTAATAATTGACCAATTGAGGAAAATTAAAAACTTGTATACTTTTCGTTTAGGTAACAAAAGCAAAACATCCTTTCTTCATTGCACTCACCCCAAAAAAATACCTGTTGGATGGCCTTCCTTCAGAAGTTCTGCTTCCTTGATCAATTCACTGTTAGTGCCCAGCATCCCAACTCTCCATCCAGAGTCCATGATCTAGTAACTGGCAATATGACAGGCACTGATAGTTTTAGCAGCTGGGTCAAAGCCTCCATGCCAGAAAACAGAGCAACTGGCACAGACTGAAAAAATCTGGAATTTAAAATAAAGCCATATCCACCTCAAGTTAACCTGAACATGAAGGACCTGAACTATAAAACCTTCTGAGACCCTTATGAGACTGTAGTGGATTTTAGAAAAGGTGTATTGTTACAGGTTACAGGAAATTTGAAAGGAGGAGATAGAAGTAACAGCTAAAAAATGTTGAGTAAGCTGGTGTGTTGGGGTCAGCATTTAATTTACAGAGACTGCGTATTTTTATATTTGTAAAATGATCTTTCTGGAGTTACTGCACTGCAGTACCACCTTGGTTTCAGTAAGACCTTAAGATGCTGGTAAGGTGAAATTAAGAGCTCCTGAACTAAAGATACATCTGTCAGTTAAGGAGGGTACTTTCTGTAGTTGGCTGCCTGAGTTTTAGTATAGAAAAGTGGGGTCAGGTGGGACTGGTACCCTGCAACTTTAACAGATGTGTTAATAACTGTTGAGAGTAGGGGTATATTAGTACGTATATAACTGAGACATTTTGTTGGTGTGAGTACTAAGATAATGTCATGAACACATTCTTAGGCAAATGGGAAGGGCACCAGGCTTCAGTTTATCAGCCTACTTATTTGTGTATCCTTATACGTACCTTTTGTATTGTAAGTTTTACAGCCCAGTACTTTGTGGGGTTTTATGGAACTGCTTTATGTTTAAAAGATCTGCAGAAAGGACAGTAGGTGTTACAGGTGTTCTGTGGGACTGGGAGTCACATAAAGTGCTGAAGACTTTGTTGTACTTGAAATTTCTCTGTATCTCCACCTTAGCATTTGCAAAGCCTACACTAGGAGAACACTGAGGGTAGTGAGTAATGTGAATCACCTGCAGTCTTGTATAATGTAGGATTTCTTTTGGCCAGTTTCACATGGTGTTTTTCATACAGAAACCCATATCAGTACTGGTCCTGCCAGTTTCTCCTTCCATCAGGAAAGAGAAATCAGTACCTTGAGCATATCTAAAACCTGACCTGTTCTAGACATGTACTTTACGATTACATGGTATCCTAGAAGTGGTTATGTCTTTCCATGGCCTGAGAATAGATACTGGGTAACTAATTCAGGTGCAGACCCTTGGAGATGCCTACACGTAGTTGAATTCTACCCGTTTCTGGCTGAACAGACTATTTGAATTGCATTTTTGTTGCAAAGGAACTCTGTGTATCCTTTGTAAACATCATGAGTTAGTTCTGGGCTGAGCTTCCATCTTATGAGAACATAGTGTTCCCTTGAAGTTCTGGCTAATGTTGCTGGTGAAGATCTGGAAGTACAGGCAAAACCAATGTGTGTAAAAGATGAGTTTCCATCTGTGCTTTTTTGAGGTGGTAAAGATCAGCAGGGAGGCACTGGATTAATTTCTGGAGACCATTGTTCATCTTTCCGTTTAGGATGGCACTGTGCCTCCTTCCCTTCTGGTAAGGACTCTGGTCAAATGGATTATATCCTCTGGGCTTAAAATATTACAGTAACTGGGCCTTGAATATTCCAAGTCTTGCACTCAGTTGTACAGACTTTTGGCTGATTTCATTTCTATTGATGAAGATTTTCAGTGCTTTTTCTGAACTTTAGGAGAGACATGCGGAATAACTTTGGAAGAGTTTTCCTCATGGAATCTCACATTCTGAGTCTATGTGGGAATCAGCAAGGAGTCAGAAAGCCATGTGCAAAGTTGCAGCAGTAACAACCTGACTCTGATTACTAACAATCTACCTCCAGCAAAAGGAGAGAGAAGATTGTTTTAGGAAATTTGAGCAGCATTAGTTGAGGAACAAAAGGTGAGGAACAAAACCAAGAGATTCCAAGATAATCAAATTGATAATTGCTTCAGTTTTAGCAAGAGCTTTACATCCACTGTAAGCTCTTTTTCAGTAATTTCTTTTAGAGGATATCCATGTGAGGACATGAATATCCTTCTTGACTCCTGAAAAAAATCCTTTGAGACTGATACCCTTCCGTTTTTCTTCAGTTGTAGAATATATGTGAATGTTGTTCACCATGTACCTCAACACGTGTTCATGGGCAATGTCAATGAAATTGTCTAAATTGTCAAATAACACAATCTAAATGCAGAGGAGAAATACCATCAGCATCGGTTCACAGATGATGCAGTCTCCTGAGACAACGTAAGCTTAACCAATTCATACTGATGTCCAGAACCTCTGGTTTGGAAGGGACATATATTACTTGTAATAAGTGCTTTCTTGGCTTTGTCTTCTCTCCAAGGATTCCTTCCATGGAAAAACTGTTACATTGTTCACTAATTTTAAGGAACTGCTTTGGTGCTGATAGTTTTGGCTCCTTTTGTGTGTGTGTGTGAGTGTGATGGTGACAATTCTGAAGAGCTGGAACAGAAACAAAACTTGCTTTATGGTCATGAGCTGACTTGGCTGGGATGGAGTTGTTTCCTGGTTGTGTCAGGAAAGCTTTTTTGTATAATATTTTGCTTTAAATACATGAAGTATGGAATAATTTTTCTGACGGGAGAATCAAGGATTTTTAGGCCTCTGGGTACAAGTAAGGCCCACACAGGCTTATGCAGCTACAACAGCTGTATATGCAAATTAGGTACACATTTGCACAGCTGCATTTGTCCTAAAGAACACCTAAAAACCATTCAGTCCATCCAATATATGTTGTGTTGTCTCTGTCAGCCGAGCTTTCATCACCAATTATAGCTAATGTCTGTGCCAGTATGCGTGTGTGTCTAGCTGTAATCCCCTAACACTTGTTTAATATGCAATACATCTGACTTTAAAAATGTTCTTTACATTTTTGGAGGCATACATCAGCTTCCTTTTATAATAGCAACCCTAAGTTGTACAACAAGCTGTATCTATGTTTCATTTGCAAGTTATGAGAAAAACTTAGAAACACATGGACCAATGTAGACTAAACCATATATTAAAAACAAAGTCTTTTTTTCTCCTGTAGAACTGCAGTTGTATTGTCCCTGATCACAGCCAGAAGATGAGGAAGCAGAAAAAATAAACCCATAGAGAAAAATTTTTTTCATTGATTGTGAATTAGAGAATTTTTTTTAAACTTTACATGAAAGATTCTTTTCCAAGTGAGCACTAATTTCTGTGACAACTGAAATGTTTTTGCCATTCGGGGTAGTTACACATTCTCTCTTGCTCTTTGCCCCCTTACTGCCTTCTGGATCTGAGTCTCCTACTATCGTCTCCCTAGGGCAGTGTCGTGCTGATCTCCCATTTGTATACTTGCTGCAACTTTCTGTGCACCAGTCATGTTTTTACCCACAAATCTTACAGCACTTTGTTCATTTAGTTCCCTCCCCTGAAAAACTGTGACCAGCACATAACACAGTGACCCGAAATACATTATTTTTAATTTGAACTGTAAGAACATAGCATAGCAAGGGGAAAAGTTTAAAACAACAGAAACTGTCATTGCCATAACTTGTTCTGTCCTCCACAGGGGCACTCTGGTGGGTTCGTTTCTCTCAGCCATCCAACTCTCAAGTCTACCTTATTTCAGAATTCTCATGATTTTTCCAGAATGTTGCCCCCCAAATACCTTTTCAGTCTTTGTATTGTCCTCTCTGCCTACCTTTTCTTGCCCGGGGAAAAAAAAGACAAGCTGAGGAAGGTGGCATATATGACTTGCCATTGTTATTGGTCCTGAATTTCTACTGTTGGTTTCTTAAGTGAGTTGCTGTTGCTCCCCTCGGGTTTATTGCCCAAGCACCTAGTGACTGAATCAACACATTACTACAGACAAGAGATTTAGTCTACACTACTTGTACAGCTAAATAGAACACAGACTATTAAGAGAGTATTATAGGTAATTTTAGGTAATGAGACCTAAAAATGCAGGCATTCAGATATTCAGATCTTGATTTTTGGAGACCAGTGGGGCAGGAAACAAGTTTCTATTTTCAACATTTCTTTATTCTTCTTTAGATAATAAACTCCTTTCCCTTGGCAAACATGCAATATAAAATAGTTTTGCACAGTCTTTAAACTACCCAACTCTCATGTGCACGAGTGCTCCAGCTCTCCAGATTTGCAAATGTTCCAACTGCTTTCTTGAGAACTGTGGAGATTTAGTTTTCTTGGATTTGGTCTAGAACTTCCCTGGTAACAGGGTTATAACTAAGGAAGTATTTCACACCATTCCTTTACGTAATCAGGTGTATATAAGGCAAGGAGCGGAGGTTCATCCTCTCTTCCATTTGGGTACTTGGACGATAGTTTGTTGACCTCTCTCTTATCTATGTGAGCAGAGGCCTATCTGAGAAACTGTTGTCTGAAGCTGTGCAGAGGTGAAGGAACTGATTTATTGAGGGAAGTTGGTGAGATTTTATTTTGTTAGTTATTTTTGTTGAGCTATTCCCTGAGTTTTTGAGTGTATATGTCTGTTTTGTTTTGGGTTTACCTGATTTTTGTCCTTTTTCCCCTTTTCCCTTCTGGGGTTGTTTGGGATTCTTGTTCCGTGTATTCATCTTGTTTAATTGTATATAACTGTAATATATGTGAATATATATATATATTTCACTACAAATTTGGTACCTTTTTTTCTTCTCATTTGGGAGGGGGGAATTTGTGTGGCCAACAGCTGGGTTTGGCAAGGAGCCAACCCAAACCTCCACAGAGGTTCAGAGAAGAACTAAAACATGGTTTCTACTACCAGTGTCACTAAGAACCAAATTAACACTGAATAGTCTGGGAAGCTTGTGTCCAAGTTCTCTTCGGTCCTTCACATCAGATCACATTCACATAGAAGAAACAGTGATCCCTAAGACCTGCTTGTCTTGTCCGCTTGCCTTTCACTGACTGTTTTTATGTGGTGGTTTCTTCCACACAGGCCAGATGAATTAGTATTTTGTGGTAGAGCACAGATTTCCTTTGCCAAGAACATTTGTGGGCATCTGTGAGAAAGTGCTTCTACTATTCTGCACAGCTTTTCCCTGTGTATGTATGACTGAAGGAGTCACTTTGAAATCATAGCCTGGCTGTCCCCATGCATGGATGTTACCTGGGGTTAGATGTGGGGAAGGAAGAATGGGGTGTTTCTGGGCCTATGACAGCTCTTAAAACTATGCCTATTATAGTGGGAAGCTGTGCAGCCAGGGATGTAGGTAATATGCAGTTTATTTTCTCAAGTTTGCTATATGCAGTTTATTTTCTCATGCTGACTTTGTTTCGTGTGCCCTGGGATGCCACTCTTGGGCAGTGTACTTTGTCATCCGAGAGAGGAGAGGGTGTTTGAATATTACTACTGTATATAAATATATTCTGGAAGACATGTCAAAGGAAACCATCTTGCTCTTGAAGCAGAAGGTGGTGAGATTTACAATGATTTGTAAGTTCTCTGGGAAGTTCATTCTGCAGACTTGGACTGGCACCCATGGCAGCTCTGGATGTGCACAGACAAGCTTTGCCTGTACTGCACTGTCTTGTGCTCTCAAAGGGCCAAGTTGTTGACCACAGAAATCAAACAGACTTTTTGAACACATTTTTTTTCAGTACCAAATAAAATAGTTCCAGGTGGAGGAGATACTACCTGTGAAAACAAAATTACAGTGCTGGGCAGCAAGTGGGGTTGTACTCTGCACTGTCTAGAGGCAGTTTGGATTTATCCAACTATTTGCTGTCTGGAACAGTTCTACACAGCATGAGGTTTCTGGCTCTGTAATCATCTGCAATTCTTGGATTTTGTATCTGCTTAGGGCTTTTTTTCCTCTCTCTCTTTTGGTGGTTTTTCTTTCACGTCCTTTCTCTGCCTGATTCTCAGAACATCAGGCAATCTTCACAGAACCAGATGCTAAATAGTCTGTAGCAACATTAAAGGAGCACCTGGATTGCTGTATTTTAGCAATGTTTCTATTTTCAAATAAATTGTATTGTATGTGTTTTAGTAGAGAGTAATAAAAACTAAGTTGACACAATTTTTGATTTATAAAAAAATCAAGCTGCATCAGCATTTCAGAGATGGAGTCTGACACATAAAATGAAGAGTTGCTTTGGACTGCTTCAACTTGTGTAGTCTAGCTATTAGACAGAGGCACGAAGTCAGAGTGGAACTGTTTCTCCTGTGCATTTCCCCATGTCCTTTGAGGTTCACAGCCAAGGAGACTTTGAACACCACTTATGCTTAAGCCTGTGTGTTGAAGATACAGTTTGTAAATAAGTGTGGGCTGTTTTAGAATTATTTTTCACTCTGATTTCTGCAGGTTGGTTGCTCCAATTTCCTTCCTTTGTGGTGGCTTCTGCTAGCAGCCATGATGGTCTGGGATAGGCTTTGTTCCACAGAATGAGGAGTATAAACATTGATAGCCCTAGAGAGGAATGCATTAGCAGTGGGACACACAGCATCTCTCTCCTCCTCTTCCTGTGCAGACCAGAAGAACCTGACCTATAACTTTTTGTACAGTTATTGACTCAAAGCTATCCCTAGTGTTATCCCTTTTATGACTTAATAGTATATATTTGGCTCATTAACATTTTAATGACATTCTTCTCGAAGAGAGCATGCTTTCTGGAAATTACAGATTTATGGTGTTTCTAGGAAAAGTTTATTTCCAGCGAATATGATCACAGCTCACTGGGACTAATGTAATGCAGCCTGTATTACAAGTGTGTTTACTTTTGTATCCTATTTTCTTTCCCTCCTCAGAGGATTACGCCCAGCTGTGCAACATTCCTGTTCCAGGATCGAGAAGGCCATACGGACAGGATGCTTTAGTTGACTTTGAGGAGCACTACACTCCAGAAACTAATCCATACTTTGTTGGAGACCGTAAGCAAGTTTCTCTGTTATGTAAAACAGTTGAAATGAGGGTTGTAACTTGAATTGTTTCCTTGTAGCCAGCTCCTTTCTTCTCTTTGCTTCTGAGTAATGTGGCCTATTTATGTTTTAGTTATTCCTATGACATTAGCTTTCAATCAGGTGTTCCAGTTTAAGAGCCAGGTTTATATGAGGGTCCAGTTGGGCTCAGAGTACAATTAATTTTTAATATAGTGAAATAGTTCGTGCCAAGTGTATTAAATTTGTGTTTACCAACAGATTTACAACTCAAGGGCAAAAGGATTGCCAGTTTTCCTTCTCACAAATTAATTTTTCTTTGGAGCATGGGACGGGTTTCTCCATAATGCATTTAATTTAGAAGAAAAAATTTCTGTGATTTCCCAGCAGAATTTATATGGGTGAAGTGAGAGCATGCAAGTCATTCTTGCTCAATGGAGAAAATGTGCAGCACAGTATAATCAGAGAGTATGCGTACATATAGCCTTCGAGCTAGAGGGTATGGCCTGCCAAGCAGGGTGGGAGGGATTGTACACGGCATCTCAGTTGTACTTGAGGAACAGCAGGGTTCTCTATGGGTCTGGCCCAGCTCAGTGTCAAGACTTGTTGGAGAATAATGCTCACAGATTTCAGCATCTTTCTGAAAATCAGCCACCCTGTACAGGTCCAGTATATTTTTATCACAGTTTTAGAGGAGAAAAGAGGAGGTATCAGAAGGAACTGGTAACTTCCCATGCTTTATATATATATATGACAAAAATTCGTTGCTATGCTGTTTCACAGTTAGTGTTACTTACTGTTGGTGTTTACTGGAAATATAACACAGTTGAAAACTACCAATGAAAACTACCATCTACACAAAGAAAAGG